>VDFB02058242.1:469625733-470002038 GCA_007258455.2 Sequoia sempervirens
TATTCTATGGTTCAAAGTGGAAAAGAACAAGTGACCCATTATTGTAGAGAGTAAGGGAAATAAACTCATAGTTGAACAAAACATAAAGATTAAAACAACCACACATGCAAAATTGAATTCAAACATACATGCTAAAGAGAAAAGATGACCCAGTTGCAGAATCCAACAAAAGGCAACAAGATGATTATATAAAGATATATTTTCATTATATATGCTTTGATATTTACATTTTCAAAATGGCTCATAAGGCCATGCTTCCAAAAGTATATATATTTATTTAGCTTCTTTTATATATTTTACAAAATCCTTTTTCAAGCATGTATACAAAAATAGACTAATCACTATGACATTTTTGGAAAGCAAAAAGAAAAAATGTGAGTCTTCAATTCACGACTTGAGAACCAAGAACAGACACATCAATGGCAGCATCCACAATATCCTCATCCATACGGGCATTATCAGTAGAAGCAACATCATCCAATGGAGCAGAAGTAGGTAGAGGGAACACCAAGTTCCTGAAGTTCACGTAGGTTAGTTGATGTCATAGAATGTCACCACATTATTGATACAAAATAGGAAGTGGAAGGCTCGAGTGACCCTTTGGCGATGTTCATCTTGCGACTGGAGGAAAAATCCACTCAGAAATGGTAGCCACGACACAACAACATCCTCTTCTATGAACATTTGAAGCTTGCTTGTAGTTAGAATTCGACCACCATGTGCAGTGTTTGCAACGACCTCCCTAAAGCCATTCAAGTACTTCTTGGGGAAATTTTCCTTTACCAGATGCAAGATCAAAGGCTTGGGAATTCTTATATCTAACATGAAGGTGACAAAGTGTGAGCACACATCAGTGTTAACTCTATATTTGTCCTCATACTCAAGGCAATCCCATCTCAAGACCCATTTTATGGCTATGATGGATAGTGAGTGCTTGTTCTTCATCATCCTTGTTAAGCACCTTGTAGAAATATCACCTAAGAAGGCAGTCTAAGACTTATGTGACACTAGCCTAATTGGGGTGTTCATCTTGTTAGACTCTCTGCGAATACCTTAAAACTATCCTTGCAAAGCACCTAAGTCTAGCCTATAAGAACACTACACAACTACAAATGATAAACTACTAAACCAATTACCTAATACCGATTTTTCTCAAATCGCTAAGTTTGATTTTGCTACTGCTTAGATTCCTATTTATAGAAAAAGAAAGAAAGGTGTGGTAATCTACTTTCCATAAACATAAGTTAATTGAGTACCAACTTGAAAGTTGTGCCCAGGCCTACTCGAATTTCCCACCCAGTTGCATCTACTAAGTACAGTTGTTGCATGCACAACTAATAAGAAATAATTTATTAGCCTAAGTTGGTGGCAGCAATCGGTGGTGTTATGCATGGCCATAGACTAAGGTGTCATTATTTAGGTATTTTTCTTATTCAAAGGAAAATTTCATATCTTTTCAAATGTTGAGCTCATCTTTGGCCTAATCATTCCTTTTAGGATATTAATTGCCAACACATACGAATGCTTAGGTTTCTTTCAAAGTGTTTCCTCAAGTTCCAAGAAAATCACATTGTACATACTATTGCTAGTTATATTTATGAATTCTTGTCAAATCAAAATGGAAATTAATTCATCTCGCACAAGCCAAGGGTTGGCAATACATGCCACATTAAATGAAAAAGAAGGTGATTCTTGTCTACCACCTTGAGAGAAAATAGATAAGTATTGCATGTGAATTTTTTTTGGAACTCAAAAGGTTTTTTCAAATACACCACCTAGAGAAAAAGAAATTCCTAGCGCACAACTAGAGCCAAAGTAAAGCTGCAAAAAAATTCAAGATAAAGCAAAAAGCTTCCCGCAAATTAACAATGGAAAAAAGTTCAAGCCAACAAGTTAGGTAAGTAACAACACAAAGTTTAGCTAAAGATCTATGAGGAGAACCAACTGTTATTGTCTTTGAGAATATTTCTTATACTGCACTAGGTATTTCTGACAATCCAAAATGGGCAAACACAAGGCAATTGGAAAAGCCCAAAAACTATAGAGACTAGAGCTTAGTTTAGGAAGATTGGAATAATATTCATGATCCATTTCTCAAAAAGAACCCTAAAGGATTGAGGGAAGTGGCTTGTGAAAGAATGAAGGTTTCCAAAAGGGCACTATCAACTATTGAAAAAGTAGAGTTCAACGGGTTTCCTCAATATACAGTCTCATATGTGCACTACTTCCTAGAATTGGTTGATGTGGCCATTAAGCATTTCAATCCAAGTACTAACACTATTAAGGGTTGTACTCTATTAGTTAAAATTATCTTGACTAACATTTGGAATGTAATGTACATTCTAGACCCTATGCAAAGAGGGATGGTAGTGGTGACATTTACTCCTAGATAGGGAGATCATATATGGAGTACCAAGGATAAGGCTCTAGAATTTTATGAAAAAAGAAACCCGAAGGATTGAAGCAGAACAAGGGAAGCCACCAAAATTTCCTGCACCACATGGTGCTTTCAAAGAAGACATGCAAGATGCCTTTTCAATGATGGAATTTTTTTTGGTTTGGACACTAACCAAGAGGTGCGGTCTTTTCAATTGGGCTTGACTTTCTAATTCCATAGGAAAAATCTTACTTCTAGTATGATTTTGTAGAATTCCTCTCAATGAAGATGATAGAGCCATTTAACAAGTACCAAGTTGAATGAAAGTTCAAATTTGTCTCTTATCTTACTCATGCATGTGTTTATATCAAAATGCCGATTTCTTTGATAAGTGGGTAAAGTTGTCTATCTTTGACAAAAAGAAGAGGAAAAGTCAGTTTTTGTTTCGACTCCCCTCCTCTCTTCTACCTTTGATTATTACACATTTTCAAATTATTTCTTAACTCCGATTTTGCAAGATTTGCAAGGGGAGGAGTGTATTAATCAGATCATCACCTTGACTCAAACAGAGTTTATGAAGAATTTCACCCCCAAATATGACTGGTTTTTCAAAGTGGATTTTACATTCATCCAAATGTGAGGCTTCAATGGGGAACCATTTTTCCTTCCAACATGTTAAGATGAAGGAATTATTCACCTATCCACAAAGTTTCAAAACAATGGCCATGAAAAAGAAGTAGAAACACCCATTATTGCAAGATAAACTAGCTCATTCAAGGTTGGTAATGATCTATGACAAGTGGGATTACAACCCTTTTAATGATCTGACATATGAGCATCTCAAGGTAACTCACATCCCTTGGCCTTACTAGGAGTAGAGGTGCAACTTGCTTGAGGATGAAGATGAATTTTTTTTTGACCTAATTCATATCCCCATGGAAGATAGTAGGCCATCATGGCATAGGTTCTATTTCATTGTGGTAGATTATGATGAGAACCGCAAAATGGGAAAAAATCTATACAAAAAGTTTAGAAATGAGAATAAATGGACTAATGGAATTATTAGATCCTTCTAGATATATCACCAAGAAATAAAATGACTTGATAATCCTTATGAAAGCGTAAAGGAGGATAAACGGTTTGACCAGATTTGTGATGATGAGCACCTTGCTTCTGACTCAAGTGCTAGAAGAGGTGACAACCTTGATGAGGGAGAATAGGGGGAAGAAGAAGCTGAGACATCAGCATCCTACACCTAGCAAAGGAGGAAGTTTACAAGGTAGCCTACCTATTTCACTTCAAATGCTCAACTAAATATGTAATGACCCTTGTAGACGTTCACTTGGGCATTGAAAACAACAAGAGTTCCCTAGCAACAACAATCAAAGACTATAGAAGTGGGAGACACCCCACTCGCTAAGCAATAGCGTGCAGAAGCTATTCCAAGAGAAAGATCACAAGGAGCTGCCACAAGCCAAGTACTCGCAGTGAGCTAGGAGCTCAAAGTAAGTAAGGAGCCAACACTAAGCAAACCACCACAATCATCTAGTCAATAGGTAATTTTTGCTTCTACTTTTCTTACTTTCCAACCTTTGGTATCCTCTTTCATTTCCGCAATGCCCTTTACAATGAGTGTTGGCCCTACTTTCTCTACCCCTACCACAATGTTTGTGGGAGGTTTCTCCCAATTCACCCAAACTGGACCATCTATCTTAATGCCTCTGCAAACCTTAACACTAGTTGCCACCGCTCAATCTCTCCTTGCCTCTCTTTATGAAATCTCAGCCACCATTAAAACCCCTATTGTCTCTGCTACCTCGGGATTGACCTAGTATGCCCAACAAATGGACTCGATTATGACTACCCCATCATCACAACAACTGATGAGCCCTTCCACTATTTTGCAAGCCAAACTATGGCAGTTTCCCTTTTTCTCCCTAAAAACTGTCAATCTCCCACCAAAGAAAATGCAAGGGCCTTCTACACTTGTATTCCCTTTTTTCTCTTCCTCCCGATACACCTATTGTTGGTGGACTAGTTTAGTCACCATCCAAATTAATATCCCAAGTAGAAGCCACAAATCAAATGCGAGCCCTTAGGATCCAAAAACAAAAAGTGATAGATGATAAAAAGGAGGTAGAGTCTAAGGTGTATTCAGTTTATAAGCAAGTGCAAAAAATGTTGAATTTCACAACCATGTACCTGAATGTTGTCAAACAACAAGATGAGATGTTTCCTAGTGATTACCACATGTATGCTATGGGGCTTGATCTCACCGTAGCCTAGCCACATGATAAGGTAGAACTCATGGAGGAAATGTGGTAGGTGGTGATGACTGACTTCCTGAAGTCTGGCCATCAATTGAAGAAAAAGGAGAAGTAGCTAAAGCTTGTGAAGGATAGGGTCATTTTTTTGGAAACAAAGGAGAAATCACTAGAAGCAGAAGTTGTGCACTTGTCTAAGAAAGTGTGAGCAGAAGAGTTGGAGTGGAGAAAAATCTAAGAGAAAATCAATAAGCCCCAATCCATTGACTTCACACTACTCAATGAGCTATGAGAAAGGAACTAGAAATATCAAAGCCAATTGACCTCAATCAAGCAAAATTTGCAACAAAATGATAAAGAGTTAGTAGCTCTTGATGTGCTCTATATGAGTAGGAATTAGAAAAAGAATCATATGGACTTTGAAGGCCAAAAGGCCCAGTTAGAAAGGGAACTTCAGGAGACAAAGTCCTCTCTTGACATGGAATCGAAAAACCACTCCCGAGCCAAGGAGGATTGGTATAAAGAGATAAGTAGCTTCGGGGAGCAATTGACATCTGCAAAAAAGAGAAGTACAAAATTAATAGAGGTTATCAACTCAAAGTATGTGGAGATCACCTATCTAAAGAGCTCTCTCCAAGCCTCCTCTACGCAACCATACCTCACCCTATTGGCTTGACAACTATATATTTCTTATTGGGAAAAGGTTAAGAACTTCTTCCTAAAACTACAACCAATGCTCTGGTTCATCTCAAAGCTAACAAAACTAAGCCAGGAGGTTCACGAAATAATTGAGCAATTCCCACAGTCCATCTTAGAGAAGGTTCCAGAAGCAAAGAGTTTTCCAAGAAATCTATATTCGGTCTCTGATGAAGACTTGGCCAAAACAGGGATCAAAGATCAAGATATTGCTACCCAGACGACAAACAAGTTCATCCATTTCCAGTTGATCTTCTAGTGAACTAAAGCAGCTACAACTACTTTGAACTAGACGATGAACAACATGCGGGAAAATTTGTCCCAACTAAACGAGACTACCATCCCCATTTCTTAAAGATGGGTCAATCGCCATAGCCAAGTAGATTGCAAAAAGAATTGAAGAAAAGGATAAAGACTTAAACGCTTTCTAGAGTTTCAACCATCCTCCTACTAGAACAGACAATGAAGGTGTTATTTATCCTCTTGCACAACTACTTTTCCATTGTGAGGCGGTGCCTAGTTTACCTGAGGTACTTCCTATAAAGAAACACTCGACCTAGGTGGAGCACAATAGAATTTGCTCAATATAGCGAACCATCCAAGGATGAATAGTTTCCCTTGCAACCAACCCTTTCTAGGCTTTAATTTTTTCACCAATGGATGGCACTTTGGTTTTTGAACCAGAGAATTGTTTTGGGTTACACGTTCCTCAAAGAAAAATTCCCTTGATAGTCACTAGAATTTGTGAATATGAAATTGACCATGCTCCCTTTGGGTTTTGGTTTATGGCTAAGTACTGGCCCATGCCTTCAAATAAATTCATCAACCCCCTTTTGATTATCACCATGGCCTCTGCAATGTTTATGCTCATCACTCTCCAAAGTATTTTTCTCCTTGCCCATCTACGAGTCCGCAATATGCTCCCACATGTCTTCACTGTGAGTTATTTTATTTGCTTCCTTTCACTTTATCATTGGTCCTTGTTCGCATGCCACGTAGCTCCCAATCACAAAAAGGTTTGGCAGGCTCCACAGGTGGCATCTATATCAAACATTATTGCTACATGTCATCTCATCACAAGCCTTCAATAGAGGAAGGGTAAATCACTTGTGGGTAGCAATATGCTGCCATGCGTCCCTTCAATGCAAGCTTCTTCAGCAAAAGGAATGAACTGAACAAAAGGCTACAATATGTTGCCAGGTGTTCTAACTGCCTATCCAAAGATGCAACACTTTTTTGCATGATACTTTGTTGGGACCACTACCATCATTCGCAAGGGATACACCTGAATGGAGGATGACCAAATACTGTGTCTTAAATAATTTTTGTTACAATGGATGAGGGAAATCATTGCCTCAACATCATTGCTTAGGATTTTGAATTTTTTTGGTTGCTGCTCACTAAGAGGTGGAAGGCTTGCTATAAATACTATTCTTTTCTTTTGAAGAAGGGTTTTAAAAGTTGGAGGTTACAAGTTCAAAGATTACATGCTATATGCTTTTCAAGCTTCACTAGTTTTAGAATTACATGATTGTTGGAGAGACTAGGCCTTTTATTGTTTAGATTATTGCAAGAACTCACAGACTATGCCATTGTTTGGGCTCTCTATTTCTTATGCTATTGATAAACTTTATACTATGCCATTATTGTTTGAATGGTTTATTTTCTGTACTTCTATAATTTGAATGCACTTTTGTTGGTTTAGATCATGTCTTTCAACTCATTTTTTAGTAAATGGGTATGATTATAATTTGATGTCATTGAATGAGCTATTCATACTGCAATCCTTAATTTATGTTATTCTAAGACATGGTAAATTGCTAAGAAAACTCTTAGATCATATCCAAAAGATAGGTTTATCATGCCTTTATCTAAATTCGGGAACATTGCCTTAGTTAGATTCTTTATTTTTATATTTGCTTATGTTTCCCATTGTAAAACCCCAATTACAGAAGAAGCCAACTTCTTTCAAAATCTAGAGGCCACTCATTTTAGCGCAATAAGTCCCCCATAAATTGATTTTCCCACAAAGGGATGTTACCTTGCCAATTTTGACATCAACACCTTTCTCCCCTCCTCTCTCTTCTTTTATATTCATTTCTTGGTATGTAATCATTCAGTTTGTCTCCTTATGCTCTTTGATTTCCTAATGATGGATCATAGAGTGTTATATAAAACATTGAGTCAAAAGCTACAAACATAATCTAAGCCAGAAACATTTAGCAAAATAATCTAATCCTATTAACTTGCTAAATGGACAATGATTTCCACTTTAAATAAATACGCTTCTTGAATCATTGTGAGCTCAACAAATCTTTTTCTTGATAGATTGAACCGATATTGTGGATAAAATCCTTCAATAGCTACTTACATCTAACTTTTAAACATTTAAATTTGATGATTAGGTGCACATTTTCTCAAAAATCATAAAGCACTTAAAACATGAATGATACCTTGTGCCTTTTATGAAATTCAACAAACATTAGTAAATTATGTCTTTCAAGTTTTAATGATGATCACTAGTAATATTGTGAATTCGGTGGTAGAGTCAAAGTGTGGTTGTAATCCTACATTTTAACATAATTCCTATTGTGGGTTTTGAGAGAAACTTAGATTGTGAGGGTTGTAATGGTGTCCCACTTTGGCAAAGTGGGATGGAAGTACCACATGAGTAAATTCTCTGTAATGAATAACTAAAGAGAATGTGGCACCAACCACATATCAGGCTCCAAACATAAGCTAGATTGTGAGTGATCCCAAGATGAAATAATCATTGTAAGGTAAAGGGCAGTGAAAATGTGCAAGCACAAAGATTTGTAAAGATCAAACATTTTGGATAAATTTAGTGAAAATTAACCAACTTAATATCACCAAGTCGATAGGATATCTGTAGACACATTTAATTGCACTGGTGGTGCTGATATTGTGAACCTTATGCTTATATTATGCAAAAGATGAGAAAAAACACAATAATTTCCACCTCTAATCCTAAGAGAGTTATTAGAGTAGGTTGTAATAAATGTGGGGTGAATCAAGTGGATTTATCCATGCTCACAAACTAAGAGGGCAGTTTTTCCATGCTATCATACACATTGGATACAGAGCCAACTCTTCTAGTGGATTTGATTCATACAGTAGTTTGAGTGCAATACTGATGGGCATAGAAAGAAAACTAAACATAAAACCAACAATAAGTGGTTTCTTTAAAATAGTAGTGGAGACAACCAAATTGGCCATGTTTACGTAGTTAAGCCATTAGCCTCTACCACTATCGTTAGTTACATTTTTTATGACCCTTCATTTCAGAGCACACATTAACCATTCCTTACATTCCACCATTTCACCAAGTCTTTGTTGTGACTGTAGGAAGCCTCTCAGCTTAAATATAGGTAAAATACCTAAGCCTTCAATAATTTAACTTCATATGTAATTTTAGAAGGAATATAAGAGAAAAAATTAATAATAATACTGATTGTGGTTGGAGAAAAAATATATTATAGATATGTTATTAAAGGTAAAAAAATTCTATTGGAAGCAAAAAGGCCCGGGTTGAATGGTTACAGGAAGGTGATAAAAACACCTCCTTCTTCTTCAATTCTATGAAGGACAGGAGGCATGGTAATTCCATTCCTATTCTGGTGAATGATAGGAGTAAACAACTTGCCTCATTTCAAGAAATCTTTGTTGAGGCATCTCAGTATTTTGCTACTTTATTTAGGGAGGATTCACGAGGGGGCTCTATTGAGGAAGCACAGGTTCTTTCTTGTATTCCTCAGTTGGTCTCTAGGGAGGAAAATGAGTATCTGATGAAAGATATCTCTATTGATGAGCTGGAGGGGATTGTGTTTCAGATGAAGAAGGGTAAAACTCCTGGTCCCGATGGTTTCCCGATTGAATTTTTTTAGGAATTCTGGGATATCATAAAGTTGGATCTTTTGGCAGTTGTCCTTGAGTCCGAGAGGAATAAATAGATGCTTCGTGCTCTGAATTCCACCTTGCTTGCTCTCATACCCAAGTGTGAAGGCACTAATAGGTTATCTCAGTTTCAGCCTATCTCTCTTTGCAATGTGGCTTATAAAATCATTTCAAAGTTATTGGCTGAGAGATTGAAGAAGTGGCTTAAAGTGCTGATTTCGGAGGAACAGAGTGGATTTGTGGCAGGTCGACAGATTGTTGATGGGGTTGTCATTGCTATAGAGACCATCCACTCCATGGACAACTCCCATGAGAAGGCTATGTTCATTAAGCTGGATATGGCTAAGGCTTATGACAGTGCTAGATGGTCTTTTTTGCAGATCCTTGTTTCTTTTGGTTTTGGTGAGGAGTGGATACAATGGGTCATGAGCTGTGTCACGTCTGTTTCCTTCTCAGTTTTGATAAATGGAGATCATTCTGAACTTTTTGGTGCCTCAAGGGGTTTGCGCCAAGGGGGTCCTCTTTCTCCGTATCTTTTTTTGCTTCTTGTGGAAGGCCTTGGACATTTTTTGAAAAGAAGGGTGGAGCTTGGCATCATTCAGGGTTGGCGATAGGGTGGAGACTTGCCTCCACAATCTTATTTGTTGTTTGTTGATGATACTGCCCTGATGGGGATG
Source organism: Sequoia sempervirens (assembly GCA_007258455.2). Taxonomy (NCBI): domain Eukaryota; kingdom Viridiplantae; phylum Streptophyta; class Pinopsida; order Cupressales; family Cupressaceae; genus Sequoia; species Sequoia sempervirens. The sequence continues at coordinate 469,635,663 of VDFB02058242.1, forward strand.
GCTACTATTAGGGAAGCTACTAACTTGAGGCAAGTGTTGGACATATATCTTGTTGCTTCAGGATAATTGATTAATGAGAAGTCTTCCATATTCTTCTTAAATATGCGGACCCCCATACAGAGAAGAATTGCTAATATCTTGAGGTTTTAGATAGGGGTTCTCCCTTTGACGTATCTGGGTTTCCCAATTTCTGTTCGCCATCTTCCCAAGGGTTCTTGGCAGAATATTATTGATAAGCTCCATGCAAAAGTTAATCATTGGACCCACAGATGGTTGTCTTTTGCGGGGCGGGTTCAGCTTCTCAAGTCGGTGGTACAGGCTCTCCCTACCTACAGATGTATGCTTGAGGTGGCTCAATGGGTTTTCTACAGGGAGTTGGGATTCTCTTGGTAATTTTTATGGGTGGGAAGTTTGGCATCTTCCAAGTGGAGCCTAGTCGAGGTGGGATGTTGTGTGCAACCCAAAGCAATTTGGTGGTCTTGGTCTTCGACAGTCTGTGTTATCCAGAGTGGTTGTGGCTGCTAAGCTATTTTGGAGATGGTGTGTGGAACAAGATCAGCCGTGGGCCAGGATATTATCTCATAAGTATTTCCTGGGGATTCCACGGCAGGATCTCCCTCGTTACCCTCTTGAGGGGAAAGGTTCAGTGATTTGGAATACTCTTCAGAAGGGTGTAAAGCTTATCAAGGAAGGTTTATTTTGGATTTGTAGATGGGGAACTGAAGCTCTCTTCTGGTCGGATTCTTGGGATGGATTCCCTCCACTTACTTCTCAGTTCCCCAACCTACTTCCTTTGTGCCAAATATTTCTTGAGGCTAGCTAGGCTAGGGTGAGTGACTTCAAGTCTGTTGCTTCTTTTGGTCAGTTGGAGGTAGCTCATTGGAAGGATCCCGCAGAGTGGCCAGATTTGGGACTTGCGGAAGAAAGTGTTGAGCTTCACAAGATTCTTCATAGTAGGAGTTGTAGTTCTCTTCTGGAAGAGGATATTCTTGCTTGGACCCATAATCCTAAGGGGGTTTACTCTGTTGCTTCTGGTTATTAGGTGTTATTGGCTCAGAAGCTAACTGGGGCAAAGGTTCATTGGTGGAAAAGGGTGTGTGATGCAGAGCATCCTAACAAACACCAACAACACCATACTTCTTCAAGGGATTTCAATCCCAAATCGAATCAACAGAAGATCAATATGAAACTCTAAGAATTATTTATCAAAATTCAATTTCATCTACCCACTTAACAACATCCTTTATTTTCCTCAACCATTCATAGGGTAGCCATCAGTAATCAACAATCTTTATGTTTATCAGACACAAAAACTTCAAAGCAGCAACTTGATCATAATCACTGAACCATTCAACATTCTAGTATTCATTCCTCTTTATCTCTCACTCTCGAAGGCAAGATATCAACAAGCATTCCTTCTTACTTTCTGTCAGACAACTAAATCATGGTAAACATCATTATTATGTTGAAACAAACCAGGAATTTACACCCAAACTCTACTCTATCAGACCTTGCACCTTCTGTATTATTGTTCAGTTGTTCATAGAGTATTCCTGCTCCACCCAACAAAATAACCAACCAGACTCATAGACCCTTAGCCAAAATATCAGTAAACAAGCATTTAATATCATTCTTTTCATTGTTTTAAGCAACATCTCTGTTTTGGATCAGACAATGCCTTATTCCTCTAATAGGTCTGTCAAACATTAAAATGGGTGATTACATTCCTATCACCAACTCAATGCATATTTAGGGACACCTTCCATCACATCTCAACATGTCAAAGTTCTCAGACTTTTTCCATAAAGAAAATCATCAAATTTCAGACTGTACACTGTCAAAAGGCTACAAAAAGAGGCCTGATTTACAAAGGAGACCCCTTCCAATCACTCCCAAAATACTCAAAACCAAAAAACAGTCATTAGACACATCACAAAACTCGTGTTTTCACCATTTTTAAGGACCATAAACCATAGAAACATGCTGATCCACAAAACCCTTGTTTAAGGGTGAAAAGACCAAAAACAAGTGAGGGTTTCATCAAAGAAACACTTACAAACCTCTTCCACTACAGCCAACACTTATATCACCTTGAAATACACTTTTCCACACCTTCTACATCGTTTCCAAGCCCCTGCATGCTCTATTTCTTCACGAATCTTGACTGTAGCAGCAAACTGTGTGAGGAAATCTTCCATTTTTTCCTGTGTAGCAGCAATTCCTTCAAGGTATTCTTGCTGTTCCCTGCACTCACAACCATAAAATCATAACAAAAATCCTATCCCTAACCTACTCCACCAATCTACTTGACCTACATTGGTGGAGTAGTGATGAAAACCTTGTTAGACTCTCAAAACTCAAGATTCAGAAATTGCAGACCCTCTTTCACTAAAACTGATGTAACTTTCTTAATACTTAACGAAAACAAGTCAAATCACCACCAAAATAAAGTAGACTCTGCCCTCTTTCCAACCATGTCAATTGGGAGTCCGTACAATTAAGTACCAATCCGTACCAAGCACGGGAACAGTCAAAAATGCTGGAAAAAACCAGAAAAATACTAAAACAGGGAACTTTTTATTGCTCTAACTCTTCAAGAATACAATGGAATCCTTTTGCTCGACCTTTGCATGATATTTATAACTTTTCCCTCCTTGCAACTGACTTACCAACTTCCTCCATTGGTTTAACTACCTCTTTAACTCTTAATCTTCCTATTTTGATCAATTTAGTAACTTGACAACATTGCATTATTGCAAGTTTTACATTGTTTTTCAACTTTGATCCCCTAGAACTTACCCATGACCTTAAATACATTCAAATAAGACTTTTTACATCATTTTTTCCATTACATTTGTGATTGACTCATGACCTCATGACCTTTACAATGCAATTTTGAACGTTTAACATTTTACAAATTTGAAAAGCATTTGATGCCCAAGGTGCTCTGCACCAATGTGGAATAAACTATCATGGCCTAAATGCAACTGCTTTGTTTGGACTTTGGCTTGGAATAGGTGCTTGACCTGGGATAACATTTGTAAACGGGGATTTCAAGGACCTTCAATTTGTGTTTTGTGTGGGGGAGCGGAAGAGGATTCTTCACATTTGTTCTTCTAGGTGCCCCTTTGTTGTGCAGCTTTGGCATTGGTGGTGGAGGTGTGGAAGCCCTTTTGTAGGAAGTTTGGTTGTAGGCCCTACTTTTTTGGAAGATTTGGCTGGAGCGGAATTGCCAAATTTTTCGTGATCAAAGTTGGTGGGTCGACAAGTTTGGATGCGTATGCTAGGAATGGTGCAGGAGTCAGTTTTAGCTAAATGTGATGTGGTTTTCCCCTTGGAGAGAGGTGATGCTGAGTTGGTGGCCAGACTGGGTCTTCAAGAAATTCATTCATCTTTTGTCAGTTCCAGGAACTGTAGGCATGGGAAAAAGAGGGTTCAATGGGTTGGAAGGTGGTTACCTCCTCCCAATGGATTTTTAAAGATCAATACTAATGGTTCTTCTAGGGGAAATCCTAGGCCTGCTGGAATTGGTGGGGTTGGCAGGGACTCAGCTGGGTTGGTGATTTTTCTAATCTCTATACATGAGGGGGTGAAGACTGTTAACTTCATGGAGGGTCTAGCAATTCTTCATGCTATTGAGAGGGCCCTTGCTTTGGGATGGAGAAAGGTTATATGTGAAGTTGATTCATAGATTTTGATTAATCTCTTGAATGAGCGAAAGATATCTGATATAAATTGGCAGTTGGCTTCGGTGGTTCAGCGGATTCTTCAGTTAGTTCTCGGATGGAGGAGGCATCCTTTGTTCACATCTCGAGGGAGTGGAATCGTGTTGCCGACTGCTTGGCCAAATGGGCCTCTGAGCATGATAGTGGTTGGAAGGTTGAGGATTGGGATCAGGTTAACCCTGAGCTGCATCTGGATTTGGACCGGTTCTTGGAGGAGGATAGGAGGATACATGGGGATAGTTGATGTGGTTTTATGCTGTGGGGTTTTTGCCTTATTTTCTGGGGCTGGGTCCCTTGGTTATTATTGTAATGCTCTTTTCTGATTTCTAATAAAGTTTTTACCCCTTTGTTTTCAAAAAGATAAAAAAAATCATGTAAGTTTTTCTAATTTCTTTCAAAATTGTATTATATGTTTCTTAATTAAATAATATATAATATATATTTATGTTTCATTATTTTAATATATTACATAATTATAATAAGAGGTAGGTTAATATATATTTAAAAAAATTAAAACTATCAAATTAAAAATATAAAGATGTTAATTCTAATGTAAGTAAAATATGTAGTAAACATGATAATTAGCTAATAGGCTTTTTTATGTGGGGGAACCCCACTAACATTTCCCCCAGTCTGACGTCGGCGGGAACCCCATGAACATTGGCTTATATAGTTGGTACAGGGAGCCCCATGAATTTAATGTCTTCATCTTTGAAGCCTATAGTCCATGGAGAGGCAGATCACATTGGAGGCCGTCACGAGGGGCTAGTAGACCGTGTGGCTCATGCAGAAACCTCCACTATGAAAATGGATCACCATGCCGAATTTATGGGCTCCCCAATCTAGGGCCATGCTATGCAAATAAATGTGGATCGAGAGTCCAGTTTCTTCATCCACAACAACCTATTTGGTGGTGACACCATCGATGAAAATGCCGTTGGAAGGAGGAACCCTGCCAGCAAAAGAATGTGGTATTATTTCTGTGCAGGTTGTTGTCTCCACTACACAATGAACTACTAGCATTAAATATTGCCTCCTCATCCCTATCTCCATTAGGGATGGCTCCCAGTGTAGTTGTGTTGTTTCACAACATTTCTTGTTGTTTTCGTGCTTACCTTGCCATTTAATAGGCCACCAAAGCTCACTCCATGCAATAAATGTGAACCAACCATGAGCAACCTTAAATGGCTCTCAGCTGGACGAGATTTAGCTATGTTTTAGAAGTCTCTGTAGCGAACAAGCGGGCGGAACCAAAGAAATGAAAAAGAGAGAAACTTGAGGTGATTCACTTGCTATAGTTTCAGTGAATCTCTTGGTTTTTTAGTTGTGTTTTACTCCATAGTAATGTGTATTGTTTCAGTAAATTTGTTGCACATAAGTTGCTATTATTTAAAATCTAAAAAATCGCCCATTTTCCTCTTCCTTTTTCTTTTCCTCCATTACCATTTTCTCCTCCACTATTTTCTACTCCCTTCGCTCCCTAAGCCATTCCCACCCCGCCATTTTTTACCCCTTCCTTGAATTCATAAACATTGTTAGTATAAGGTAACTTAACATACCCATTTCATAAGGGATAAAGTATGATCTGTTCACCCGATTATTATCTGGGTTTGCGATGTTGTTGAGGCCTACTATGACGTCAATGTTGGAGTTAAACTTTCTACTCATATAGTAGAGGATACTGCTTGAGGGAACTACATAAGAAACAATTCAATTCCATCCAGAAATTGGGCACCCACAACCCAGAGCTAACTCTACGTTATCCCCTATTTTGTATGTGGCAAGTGGATCTACCTCTGTCCATGTAGTATGGCCGAAATACTTGTCACAAACCTCTCTTTTCATTAAACCCACATCATAAGGTTGGACTGTGTAATTCACCCTGTAAAAAAAATGCCTCCACTCCTAAGAAATCTAAGCAAGAACACCGAATTTGGGCCAAATAATCGGACGCCATGAATAAGGCGATTTGCTGGGTAGAAATGTTCTGAATAATTAATCATAGTATTTTATTTATTCTTTTAGCTTATTTTGATATGATTATTCTTAATGAGATGTTTAATATAAAAGTGACATATTTTAATTTAACATATCACAAGAAGTATCACTTATAAAAAATTTACCTTGCTTTTTCACTGACTAGAGAGTACAAAAGATTAAAAATATTTGCTCTACATTTTCATTGAATAGATGCTCTGAATTATTCTTGTTATTTTAGCCGAATTTTTCCCTTCCACCTATATTTAGAAGAATTAATGAAGCCCTTCTTTAATCTTTTTTAATTTGCGAACGGGTTCAACATCATCATCAAAGGAGTTGTTATATTTCCTTAAAACAATTATAGATCTTGAATCTCTAACTTGTTAACCATTTAAATAAAAAAAATGAGTGAAACTAAACATTAATTATGATAAGTATAACATATATTACATAGATAAAGCCCAAATCCCAATTGCTACTGCAAGGCCTGCTTATATTTTTAGAAGAATAGTTGTTCTTACAAATTTAATATAGTACAGTATAAGAGTTAAAAAATTTGGATTAGAATGATCTTTCACTGTTTAATTAACAATTTCAAGTTTTTTTTTTTTGGTTTTTAAATGTCTTTTTCAACATATATCGGGAAAAAAATACATATATTTATTATTAATTGATTTTTAATATTTTTAAAAAATTGAATAATAGTGGAAATTGATATAAAACTAAGAAGCATGCTGCATCTTTATCATTAGTTCATTTTGTTAATCAACATTTTCATTTTATAGTTGTAAATAGTTATTTTTTTTTAAATTTCACACTAAATCTTATGACTATGAAGATACTACTTTGATTATTTATTCCTAAATATTGATATATTATGAGGTCAAGTCCTTGTAAGGCTCATATAACCTCATAGTCTTCTATTGAATAGTCACATTCTAAAGTGAATTAAAAATAGATTTAAATTTCTATTAAACAACCATCTAAAGTTTAATTCAATCTAAATTTTTTTATTGCATCTATACATTATTAAAAAATTTAATTATATTTATTAACTAAAATTTATATTTTTAAAATAATAACAAAATATTAAATTAATTTGCTGTGTTATAATTAATAAAATTTAAATAATTTCCTATATTATTTAATAATTTAAAAGTCTTATACTTTTACTCTATAGTTGTATGAATACTGTTAAAGTTTTATTTCATTTAAAAATAGTCCACCAAAACAAAAAATCATAGAACCTCTTAGACTTATTTAAAAGGTTAATAGTAAATTTTTACAATTCGTAAAAACTAAAAACCAAGAACCGTCAAAGAAATTTTAGTTTTTACATATTTCATAATAATTTATTATAATTACAAACTAATATTATATTAATTTATTATCTAATTAATCTATATAAAGTTTATTTAATTTTTACATGATTAAAATTATTTTATTTCATTTATTTAAAAAAGTTAATTTATAATTTTATATATTTTGAAATATATATATGAATTGTATGATAATATTTTCCACTTCATTTAAAATCCTTAATCATTTTGTAAATATAACTATTTTGTTTATTTCAAATTGTCAAATCAATCAATATATTTAGTCAATAGGCTTTTTTATGATAATTACAAAATAATATAATTTTAATTTATTATATAATATTGTAATTACAAAATACTATTCATAATACTTTATTATGATTACAAAATAATATTATATTAATTAATTATATAATATTAAAGAAAATTACACTTTCGCTCTCCAGTTGTATGAATACGTTAAAGTTTTTATTCATTTAAAAATAGTCCATCAAAAAAAAAATCATAGAACATTTTAGACTTATTTATGCTTGTAGTTTGGGTCTTAGTCAATACCTATGCCCTTGTTAATGACAATTGTTTTTAATATTAGTATCGCTATTCATAATAATTTATTATAATTACAAAATAATATTATATTAATTTATTATATAATATTAAAGAAAATTACACTTTCACTCTCCAGTTGTATGAATACGTTAAAGTTTTTATTCATTTAAAAATAGTCCATCAAAAAATAAAATTCATAGAACATTTTAGACTTATTTATGCTTGTAGTTTGGGTCTTAGTCAATACCTATGCCCTTGTTAATGACAATTGTTTTTAATATTAGTATCGCTATTTTGAATTATAGTTTTAGGATATGGCTAATGCATGAGCACCTGAAGATGTTATTACTATTTCAAGCAGTGGTTCTGCTTCCAATACACCCTCACCACAAACCCATGAGTTACCTCTATCAACAACTAACTCAACATCTGTGGATTGGTTGGGTTTCCCTCACCACAATGTTGATGCTTTTTCAAACAATGTCTTGACAAGTTGTCGAAATTTTTGAAGAAGCTATGCAAACAAGCCAAGATTTAAGCGATGTGGAGGATCATGAAGTTGAATTGGTGCAAGAAGTTGTCCAAAAATTTCATGCGACCTATGAAGCTCTTGAGCTATTTTATGGTTTCCTGCGTGAATTGAAGTATTGTCAATATTATGGAGTGGCCAATGCATTTGAACTAAAGCGTGAATTCCAAGATTTATTGAGTGATATATGGTCTAAGAAGTTCAACTAACTTCTTGGAAGTTAGTTACTTTTTCAATATGTCGATCAAGATTACTAGTATGATACAAATTAGATGTTTTTGTGAAACTAAATGAAGATGTCAAAATAGCTATATGTGGAGCGAAATGGATTTAGTGGTCGACCTTATATTTGAACCCTTAGTTGTTATATATTATGTTTACATTGTAATGTCATTGTACATATTGATCTTTATAGTTCTAATTTTAATGAATAGAACTTATTGTAATATTTGTGTCCCCTTATTTTGAATATTATCTTGAACTATAACCTTAAGTCTACCAAATATATATTGGAATGCTACTCAAAATGATGATATATTTGATCATCATTGTAAATATTCACTCTTGCAACACTTAGCTATGTGAAGTATCATAGTCATATGTATGCTTCTTTCAAACCCTTTGATATATTCAATGTTGAATATAGTTATATATTATGTTTACATTGTAGCACCATTGTGCATATTGATCTTCATAGCACTAATTTTATTGAATAGATCTTATAGTACATATTGAGGAAAAATATTGCTCCTCACAATTTTTTTTTTTTTTGAAAATGATGTACTCCACTTGTGTATTCTTATGCTCAACATTATGTTGAGGTCTATGTTTTCTAAAACAAGAACATCTGCCAATTGTATGCAAACACTATCTTACACGTAATATAATTTTGCAGGGTTAGTCAACTTCCATAGACCATGGCTACAATATTAACCACATATGCAATTAAACTTATCCATGATGGGAATGAAGGGTTCAAACCTAATGTGCAAATTTTGTCTATTTCAAACTTCAGCCATGGCCATGAATGTAACAACCGCTACAAGGTAGAAATATCTGATGGGGCCTACAAACAAAAAGCATCTTTACCTCAGAAGTACAATCATTACATAGCCTCTGGTGAAATTACAGTTGGATCCATAATACGAATGACAAAATATAATTGCCCTAGACCAAGTGGGTCTCAGTGAGTAAAGGAATCCAAAATTTCCCATAACAAAATCATTATTAACTTTTTAGCTTCTTCCTTGTATTAGTAATTCTTACTCTTGTGTTCCAAATGTATAGGTGGATTGTCATTGTGAACCTTGAGATTGTTTCTACAAACCAGGATATAATCGTCATCCTACTTCACTTTATATGGAACCAGAGCACCATATAGAATAGGAAATGGAAAAATCCTCAGATCCACATGTAGAGCCTAAGACAATTAGCACTGCTAGAGTATCAACTCATGTGAGAAGATTATTTGGTGTAAATCCTTCTAGGAGTAGAATGGAAGCACCAGTCACAATTACGCCTATTAAAAGTTTGAATCCTTTTCAACCAAGATGGACTGTTAAAGGTCGTGTGACTGCCAAAAAGGATATCCACAAGTACAATACCCAAAAAGGTACTGGTCAAGTTTTTACCTTTGACATCATTGACAGAGAAGGGACTAAAACACGTGTGACTTGTTTCAATGAAGTTGTTGATCTTCATTATCAAAATATTAATATTGGAAAAACCTATACATTTTCTGGTGGTGCAGTAAAGGTTGCTAATAAGCTTTACAATAGGTTAAATAGTGGGCTAGAAATTTCCTTGTCGGTAGAGTCAAAGGTCACTCTTTGTGAAGATGACAATTCTATTCCAAAACACGTATTCTCATTTACACCTATCAGTGAACTTGCAAAGAAGAGTAGCAACTCAACTACTGATGTTATTGGAGTTGTCACTTGTGTTAGCCCAAGCTCCACAGTTAGGAGAAGAGATGGGACAGAGGTCCTAAGGCACACAATATCCTTGTTGGACATGACTGGGGCAACTATAGATATCACTCTATGGGGCACGATGGCAGAGAAGGAAGGTGGTCATCTTCAAGACAAGTATCACCTACAAGAAACAACTATTCTCGCTATTAAAAATGGATGAGTTTGTGAGTACAATGGAAAGGTGTTGAGTACATCAAGCAATACAAATTTATTTATAGACCTTGACATACAAGAGACACAACAACTACAAACTTGGTTCAAACAAAGTGGGGCTAATATTCTATCACCTTCAACAAAGTTTAGCAGCCCATCTATGCCTGACACTACAATAACAATCAGGGATGTTCAAGAACAAATTCCTCATAGAGTGCACCATCTCCAATGTACAATAAATGCAACATTGTTGTTCATCAAATCTGAATCATTCTGCTATCCGGTGTGCCCTAATGAATTATCAGGAAAACAGTGCAAGAAAAGATTGGTGCAGACTGAAGATGAAAAGTGGTTTTGCTCAAAGTGTCACGTAGCATGTACCTCTTGTAATTATAGGTACATACTACAAATAAGGTTACAGGACCACACAGATATGCTATGGGCAGTTGCATTCGACGAAGCAGCAACAGAACTCATGGGAATGTCTGCGGAAAAGCTATACTCTCTACAGTTTGAGGATGACATAGAAAGGGATACTCAACAGGTAATTAGAGACGTGTTGAACAAAAAATACTTGTTCACTTTGACATGTAGAAATGAAACATACAATAATGAAGAACGCTTGAAGGAAACTATCACAAAGGTTGAGCAAGTTGACTTCATTGTAGAGAGCAACATCTTACTTTCCAAGATCAAAGAAATGTGTAGTGACTATTATAAAATTATAGTTGATCTAAGCTACTAAGTTTACATTTCCAACACATGTCTTGTATATGACTTATGAAATTATAGTTGATAGTTATGTTCAAGCAAAATAATGTATTCAAATATCCAACCACATGTGTCACGTCTACCTACAAATAGAAATATATAAGTTGCTAAGTTTACATTTCCCAACCCATGTCATGTATATGACTCTTATAAAATTATATTTCTACTCCAAGCTTCATATTAAGTGTTTCAATTATAACTGTAACAATAATATCTCAATAAAACAAATGTAACAATGTGTATCTATTTGCTTATGTCTATATATATGTGGAGTCTACTTCTTCTAGCATTGCATCACTCACTTACTTTGACATGATGTAATCTACAACTATCTTAAAACTACACTTTAATAGATATTAGTTCTAAACATTATGACTTGAATATGTCATTTTTTTATTTTTTGTTTTTTGTTTTAACATATGTACATATATGAATTTTAAGCATTCTTCTTTCAGCATTGTAAGCTTTAGATATGTTGTGTTCATCCCACGTATAGTTGTTTGAGTATGTTTATGATTCTCTTATTACTAATTCAGCCTTGCATTCCCACTGTACAGATGGAGGACCCCTCCCCCAAAACAAGTCAAACTAGCTTGAAACAAGTATAGATTAGAAGACAATAGACCCAAAAAAGAAATCAAGATTACTATGCTAGGCATAAAGAAGCAATTTCCACCCGAAGACAGATAAAAAAGTTGCACCCATCCATATCGACCCCTGTCAAACAGAAGCACAGAGACTACGAGATTGTGAGAGAAACCGTGATTACTATGCTCATCATAGAGAGGAAATAACTACAAAGAAACACATTAAATGTTTGGAGAAACAAGCATGGAAAGCTCAACATATGCAAATAGAAAAAGACCTAGAAGATCGAACATCATTCAACACAACTACTAGCTTCATAAAAACAATGAAAGGATTTCGACAAAAGATAGATGCACTTTCCAATAGGAAAACATGCATTATATGCAAGGAAAACTACCCAGGGATGCTTCTTCATTCATCCGACCCTCATGCTACTTGCAAAAGATGTTTCAATGAGAGAGGTATACATCGATTCTCCTCACTCAACAACATGGACCCAGGAGAACAACCTGATGTGCTGAGAAGACTGACCCAAGTGGAGGAAATGCTCATTGCTAGAGTTAACCTAGTACTACAAGTAGCCCATGCACCTGGAGGGCAATATAAATATAGCGGTCACACAATTAGCTTCCCACAAGATATCAAAAACATTGCAAAAGTTCTCCCTCGAAGGATAGAAGACTTGGATGTGCTCATAGTTCGAAGACTGCATACAGAAGGCCATTTCTATGATTGTTATGTAAGTAGACTTCACATCATAGATGCATTACAATACAAAGTGAAATATGACCCATACTATAATGATGTTTCCATAAGTGTTGATGGTTTGGCTCAAATTCCTGAAGTTAGCATGGATATTTCAAGCATGTTGCACACCATTGAAACTAACGAGTGTGCAGGGGTGCCAAATAATTGGAACACCATTGATGAAGATGAAATTGAGGATAGCATAGTACACACATCATCATTCATGGCTAAGTTGCCAAATAGACGTCGTGAACTAGAAATTATTAAGCAAGCACTAGACCTTGAGGACAATACAAATAGCACTATAGATTGGCCTGAAATGAACTCATCACCAATAAATGAATACAATACTGAAGGCTTGCTTGATATGGCATTCCCAACCCTCTTCCCCAATGGGGTTGCACTACAAATGCAACCGCGGAGTAGGGAAGTCTGAATGCACGAGTATGCACTACACTTGATAAGGTTCCATGACCAGAGGTTTGGAAGGCATCCAAGGTTTCGATATTTTATGTTCAATCTTATGTTGTGACATCGTAGCCAAGGGCTTGCAGCAATTTTCATTAAAAAAAATGCAGAAGAAAACATCCCGACAACTATTGAAAGCCTTCGTGCACACTTGAAAAGCCTCCCTGACACACAATTAGCTGAAGAACTCATGCACTTTGGCTCTTCAATGCGAGGCACAAGACCATATTGGAACAAGAGTCATTATGAGCTAACCAATATGATTAACCAAATAGGGTCTCCCACTCTATTTTTCACATTGAGTGCAGCAGACACAAAGTGGCCGGACCTACAACGATTGCTTTCAAATGACACAGCAATGGAGATGCAGACAAAATAAAACGTCTTGACAATGTAATCAATAACCCCCACACCACATCATTATATCTCCACCAATGATTTACAATCTTCCGTGAAGAGGTCATCCAAAAGCTTTTTGGTGTAAAAGATTATTGGTATAGATATGAATGGCAGCATCGAGGAACTGCACATGTGCATGGATTCCTTTGGCTTGAAAATGCACCAGACATGGATAAACTTGATTGGGAGAACAACACAGAAGTTGAACAGGCAAGGAAATTCTTCGACAGGTATGTAAGTGCTTGGAACCCTCGTCCTACTTCACATAGAAACAACCTTGTCTATCATCCCCAACACGATGACCCATGCTTGCTAGACACAGCTCAGATATTAGCTATAGATCCCTCTCATGACTATGAGGAGATAATCAACCGTGTACAGAGGCACACAAAATGCAGAGAGGGGACATGCTTACGCAAAAAGGGGAAACAACTACAATGTCGATACAAAGCTCCATGGAAAGAACAAGTTGTATCTACCTTGTCATGTGACGATAATGGCAAAAAAGAATATGGACCTGCAAGGAATGATGATAGGCTAAACATACACAATCCAGAAATGCTTTTGATATGGAGAGCCAACATAGATTGCCAACCAGTTATCTCATGAGCACTTGTACTAAAATACATTGCAAAGTATGCATCAAAAGCAGAGAGAACATCTAAGTCTTGTATTGATATGTTATCAAGAATATCTGCATGCCAGAGAACAAATGACCTAGCTATCATAGCATATCAAAAATTTATGACAGAGCTTGTTGCAGAGCGTGATATAGGAGCACAAGAAACATGTCATATGCTTCAAAAATTGCCGCTTGTTGTTTGTAATAGGCCATTCACATCTTTGAATGTTGGCCGAAAAGTGTTCCAACGAATAACAAGACAACCAGATGAAATACACCTCCATACGAGCTACCTGCATTCCTACATTAATCGGCCTCAAGAAATGGAAACAATAATGCTACTCGAATCTGCAAGATCTTTCTCCTATTCTGCAAGGCACAAAGGATGCAAATGGAAAGAGAGAGAGGTAAAAGCGATAGTTAATGTTTTCCCAAAGTTCTATACCATCCCAAATGAGGACTCAGACAACTTTGAAACTTTTTGCTGGAGCGAGCTACTATTATACAAACATTTTCGAAGCATAGAAAGTGAGGTAGGACTTGCTAAGGATACAATAATTGCAAATTGGAAGCAAATGTACGCAACCAAATATGATGTATGGCATGTCAATTGCACAATCAAAATAGAAGCAACCACTGAAGAAGAAGATGATAGCGATACAAAGATTGCCACAAGGGACACAATAGAACTTAACGAATGGGAATTGTTTTCACAAATGGGTCCCTCAAACAATGTCGGCCTGAATGAACTTGAGATGCTTGGTAGGCGTGAGTTTGACAACAACAATAGATGGGATCAACTACCAGTACCCCAAGATCTTCATGAAATTTCCATCCACTTCATCCCAATGAAAAAGGCATGTAGCCAAGAAGACACTATGGTAAGCAACTTGGATGTGCCAGACTATACACTATCATCGCAACAAAAACTAGCACTCACAATTATCATTGACCATAGTAAATGCTCCTCAGAAAAACTGTTACACATGATTGTTCAAGGAACAGCAGGTACAGGAAAATCGTACCTAATTGCTTGCATAAGAAAAGTGCTCACAAGTAAGAGCCCACAACAAAAAAGTGAACTACTCACATTAGCTCCTACAGGGGTGGCTGCATTTAATATTCATGCATCAACTATACATTCAATGCTCCGGATCCCTATTAAAGACATGCACCCACTACAAGGATAGGCATTAACAACATTTCAAGAAGATATGAAATATATAAGATATATTTTGATTGATGAGATGAGCTTCATAGGTCCAAAGTTGCTACTAAAAATAGACACAAGGCTACATGAGGCTTTCCCACACCGACAACATCTACACTTTGGTGGAGTGTCTATAATATTGATTGGTGACCTTGCCCAACTTCCACCTATGATGGACAAACCTATGTACACAGCACACTCAACTGCAAAAACATTGTGGAACCAATTTACAACTATTGTCACCTTACAAACAGTCTTTCGTCATCAAGGTGAGACTCCATCACAACAAAGATTTCGTCAAGTATTGCAAAACATATGGAATGCAGAAGCAACAAAAGCAGATTGGCAACTCTTAATGACGCGCACAGACAAGCAACTCACATCAAGAGAAAAAGAAGAGTTCGATAGCTCAATGCACTTGTTTGCTACCAATGATTTAGTTAGACTACACAACAGAAGAATGTTAAAATCATTGAACCGTCCAATTGCAATCAGCGCTGCGACAAGTACCAGGCATGGAATAGATAGTGCAACTGATGATGAACAGCTTGAAAAAGAAGTATTGCTTTGTAAAGGGCAACGCATCATGCTCACATCCAACATATGGACACAAGCAGGCCTGGTGAATGGAGCTCTTGGCGAAGTTGTTGAAATCATTTACAGCCCTGGTTCCAAACCACCAGATGTTCCCATGTATGTTGTTACAAGGTTCAATAGCTACAGTGGACCCCCATGGAATGACCATGACCCTAAGAGCATACCAATCATACCTGTTTCCTTGGGCAATAGAAGGAAGATACCGCTTACGATGGCGTGGGCTATTACCATACACAAAGCTCAAGGACTAACATTGCAAAAGGCAACAATTGATATTGGTAAAATAGATAGGCAGGGACTAACATTTACAGCCATATCTAGAGTTAAATCATTAAATGATCTTCGCATTCAACCACCATTCTCTTTTGAAAGATATTCCAAAATGTAAACCAATCCATTTGCAATCATAAGGAAGTGAGAGGAGGTGCACTTACAACAACTATGTCTCTCCTAAAACAAGGTATGCAACTCTCCTTCCTATCCATTTGATATCTCTCCCCAATTCCCATGGTGCTTAAAATTGGTTCTACAACTTGACTTCATCAACGCCTATTCTACACACCTAGCCACCCCATTCCTTTTGTTGTACAAGTCTTCAAGAAAAATCGTATAGACCACATAAGGTCATCCCCAAAAAAAATTGCACCGCTCCTACATGTTCATAATATAATACCAAAGTGTATCAGCCTATCGGCGTAACCATTGCACCTCATTGGGGTGCAAGTGCTAGTTCTATAGTAAAATCAAGAGAAGAGATCAAATTTATATTTACTCATATTTAATAATCTTAGAAAAGAAAATTAATTTTGAAAAGGATTTTTGATATTATATTTTTCAAGTTTTTGAAATTAAAATATTTTGTACTTTATATTAAAATATATTTAATTTTAAAATAATTATAGAATACATTATTACATAAATTTATGTGAAATATGTCAAGATATCATTCAAAATGTTTTTTAATTATACTTTTGATATAAATGAAATATGATTACATATATTTATTCATATTGTGTGATCTTTAGTTATCATTACTAGTACATTCTTTTATAGAAATTATGACTTCAACTTGTCTATATCTTGAAAGATCTATATCTAAACATTTTCAATTAAATGTATCTTTTATATACTAATTCTCCTAAATATAATACCATAGCACCCACTTATTTTTTAAATTAATATATACTATTTTATATATAAACAAGAGTTGGGTTGTAGCTGGAGTCCCTGCCAAATTGGAAAAGTAGGGTTGAACATACTTTAAACTCTTATGCATAGAGTGATATAAATTGTCATGTGACTGAATTGCTTAGGAGTCAAAACTGTACAAATTTTTCAGATTTCTCCTCTTGAAAATAGATGTTTAAAGAAAATCACTTTATGTATAAAATTGAAATGTTATCCTTCCTTTCATAGTTGAACTACCAAAAGGAATACGAGTCATTGGAATCACTCAATGAATGGCCTTACAATGAATCTAAGAAAAATGGATATTGAAATGAATGAAAACTTGTACAAAAAATGCCTACTGAAGTCCATGGAAATGAAGATGGTAAAATTAAGGAATAAGCAAGGATTCAACTATAAGGAAGCTTCCAATTGATAGATTGTGAATTGTGACCAATGCACCAAAAATTATGTTTCAAACCATCTGATGGAACATGACTAACAAACTTATTCTCCTAGATGACCCCTATGTGTATTCATGTTTATGAAGCATTTTATTGCCACTACATTTTGGGAGATAAAAACTACAATATTCTAATTGAGCTAAGGAGGATAGACACGTAAGAGTCAAGACACAAGACCCTGTTTTGTTTTTTTCCAAGTATGTCATTCCATAAAATACATAAAACATAAAGAAAAAGCTTTTGCACAAAATTGATGATCCATTTGTTTTATTAAATCTCTCATCTTATATCTATTCTAAAAACATTGAGGCTATAAATGCTTCCATTAGACCTATAAGACCTTAACAACCTAACATGAAGAAACAAACCAATTTTCCTTCTAATTGTAGACACCTAAAAATGACCTAGGCCTGCAAGCTTCATTTTTACCACTTTCGTCCTAGCATAATTAAGCTATTTAATTATGTCCTTGGTCCACATTCGACTATTGATTAAATAATTCATAATTATTTAATTAATTCATGTCATTTGTTCCTCCTTGATTATTAAATAAATAAATATTATTTATTTATTTAATACATCACTAATTATCTAAAGTCTTCCTTTGATTAAATAAATTTCATAATTTATTTAATTTCCCTTTATCATTTATGTCTTCTTGATTAATTAAATAAATTTTATTTATTTAATTACGTCACTAATTAAGTCCCCTTCTTCTAAAAATTAAATAAATTCTTATTTATTTAATTCTGTCCATTTTCCACTATAATTAAATAATTTATTTAATTATTTAATTATTCATTAGCTTTTTCTCCCATTAAAATTAAATAAATTTGATTTATTTAATTTAGCCATTCTTTTGAATTTTGAATTAAAATCATTATTTAATTTCAAAATAATTCTTTATCACATTCCTCCATAATTAAATAATATCTTTATTATTTAATTACTTACTAGTTACCTGGAGTAAATAAATTTTATTATTTAATTTCTCCAGCAACCTCTTTGTCCGTGCCAGCCTTATCTTCCAATTTAATTCTTGACTTTTGACTTCTCATTTAATTTCGACCGTTGATTGAATTATTTCATAATTCAATCTCCACCCTTCATTCTTACCTGTTGCCCTAATTTTGACCTAACCCTAATGCACACATCAACATTCAATCTTAAGCATTGATCTTAGGGTTCTTGTCATCTTTTCATCCTGGCCACACATTCAAAATTGCAATTTTCATAAAAGGGCAATTTTGACCTCATTTGCACATCTCTCAGTCTCTAGCTCATTTGACTTCTTGCACTCTTAGTCTATGTCAACTTGCTGTCAACTTAGGGTCATAGTCATTAACAGTCATAGTCATTTTAGCTCATTGTAGGGTTATTTTTATTTTCTGCAAATCCTTCAACACTTGCATAGGGCTTAGTCTTTAGTCATAGTTGCTCACATAAATCTGAGGGCATTTTTATTTACTGCAAGCTAGGAGGTGTAACAGAGGTTAATCATGGAAGGTGGAGACATAGGGTAACACTATCCCTTTTGTCTTCACATCACTTCCTTTGTACTTTGTTATTTTCATAGGAATTTAATTGTTATTGTGCTAACCCACTTAATAATAATTAGGATTTTCCCTTGATTACACTAATATAACAAAATGCTCCATTCACATGGAAACTATTTTGTGATTACAACTCTAGTGCAAATACTTATGGAAATAGCATATCTATATGCAAATTATGATATGTAAAAGAACATCTAAAACTATAATTATAAAGTATTCTTTATATATCTTGGAAAAATCAAAAACCTTTTCATTCTACAAGATCACTCACCCTTCTCTTTCAAGGGAAAAAATAATGCAATTTTCAACAGCCTATAAAATTGAACAATTGGACATTGATGAGAGTGAAGGTTAAGTTGGAATTCATAAGAAAGAAAAAAATTTGAAGGAAATATTTGTATATCTTGTAATCTAAATGTGATCTCATCTATTAGAGAGCTTCAAGGATGTGGCAAGCCAAAATATCCTACAAGGAACCATTCTTTGTGGCTATACTTAAATTTCAGACCACAAATCTGGTGATACTGACCCTAGATATAAAACAAAAAAATAACAAAAGAGAAACATCATTAATGTTTTAGTAGGATTTTTTTATGAATTTCTGCATGTTTTTTTGCAAGCCTATCACTTAAGTACATAAATTTTGATTAGTTTCTTTAACAAGATTCATCAATTTCCTAGTTTCATATACTATAGCAAGCAGATTCTTTGTGACTATACTTAAATTTTCAACCACAAATCTGGTGATGTTCACCCTAGATATACAAAAAAAAAATAACAAAAGAGAAACATCATTAATTTTTTAGTAGGAATTTTTTATGAATTTTGACTATCATTTAAGTACACAAAGTTTTGGGGAAAGATGGATATACGCGGCGTCTGGGTGAGAGCTAGGGCCCGCGTGCCCTAGCTCTTTTGTTCTGCGATTTTTCTATGTGTGGCAGCCAAGCTAGTGGTGAGCTCTCGGGGGGTGGGGTGTCTGCTTATATTCAGGGGTGCATAGGTCGAGTTGGGATCTTGGCCATTGTCTTGCTTGTTGGTGGAACTTCCTTCTGCATTTTTTACTGTTAACGACATTTCCTTGGTGGGTGTGTTCAGTGATTTGAGACTGTGTGTCTTGTCCCCATCTCTCTCCTTTTTGGTGGGGTGGTGCTATGCGGTCTATGGAGAATCAGGGTTTTGTTTTATCTGAGGTTTCCTCTGGGGACTTGGAGATGGTAGAGCCATCTTCTTTATTGCATTCCATTCATAAGGATCCGATGGGTAAACCCCAGTCTGGAGATGGGGTCTCCTCTTCAAAAGGGGTATTTCGAGTTAAAAAAATAAATGGATGTTTGGAGAAATCCGAGGATCGACTAGTTTTGGTCATTCAACCTAAACAAGTTGTAGAGGATGTTGAATATTGGTGTAATCATGCCCTTATTTGCAAATTTTTGGGCCTTTGTCTTTCTCTACCTGTGTTGGATTCCTGGGCACGCCGAGTTTGGAACCCAGAAGGTGATATGGAGATTATTTTGGTTGTGAATAATTATTTTCTAGTTATCTTTTCAAGCATGTCAGATAGGAATAGGGCTTTTGAAGGGGGCCCCTATTTCTTTAACCAGGTGGGGCTCTTCATTAAGCCTTGGCACATGGGCTTCAACTCTACTGAAGAGATCCCCTCATGAGTTCCTGTGTGGGTTCGATTGCCAAAGCTTCCTTTGGAATTCTAGAGGGAAGATATTCTTCACTCAATTTCATTGCTTCTTAGAAAACCGGTGGGATCAGCTACACAAACTCAAGACTGTAAGGTAATTTCCTTTGCCCGTATTTGTGTAGAAGTTGATTTAAATAACCCATTACCAAATTCTATGGAAATTCGCTTGGGATCTTCTTCTTGGATCCAACAGCTAGATTACAAGACCCTACCTTTTAGATGCAGAATTTGTCATGAATATGGTCATTTACACTGCAAATGCCCTAGAAATAAATCCTCCCCCTTGGCATCCTATGGACCTCCTAGGGGGGTCAAGGGGAAGGCTCCTTTGTCCAATGAACGGGTGGATAATGAGGGATTTATTCAAGTTAAGTCTTGTAACAAAGGTAAGGGAAAAAAGAGAACTTGGTTGGATAGACAAAATGATGGCACTTTTAACAGGTTTGATGTTCTGGAGGATTTGGTACACGAGGAAGGTATTCCAGTTGAGCTCTCTTTTGGGGCTAAGGGTTTGCATGAGGTTCAAGAGGAGGATGCAAAGAAAGAGGAGCAGTTTTTATCTCCAGAGGACCATCAAGTTGTTCAGTTGGCTAAGGATTTGCCTTGCCAAGTTCAGGATATCAGGGACCTTCAGGGGTCACAGGCTACAAAGGATTCTATGGTGGTGACTCTTGATCCTCCTACTCCCAAGGGGGCCTCAAATTTTTTGAAAGGTAACAAAGCTTCTCCTGGTTTAGGTTTACAACATAAATCCTTTAAAAAGGGGCCACTTGATAAACCGTCAAGGAGTGGAAGGAAGACTGATCAAGAGAAGGACAAGATTATGGGTGATACTTTGGTTGAGTTTGGGTCTGTGAAACCCATTGATTACCACTTCTCCCACCCCCATAAATGATTGTTTTATCATGGAATGTAAGGGGGTTGAACAGCATCCCTAGACAAAAGGTTATTCGCAGACTAATTGAATCTCAGTCTCATAATGTGGTCTTTATTCAAGAAACTAAGCTTACAGTGGATGGTTTGGATAATTATGCTCCGCGTATCTGGCCCTAGGGTAATTGGTAGGGGGTGGCTTGCTTCTAGAACCCGAGGAAAGTTTTCCCCATATGGTGGAGTTCTAGTCGGTCTTCCATTTCTCTGGTTGCCTCTAGTTTGGAGACTGGAGAGAGGTGTCTTTTTTCTAATATTTATGCTCCTACTAATTTATCTGGTAAGTCAAATCTCTGGGCTCACATCAGATTCATTTGAGCCTTAGACCCGTTTCTCCCATGGATTATGGCTGGTGATTTTAATGTTGTTACTAGCTTGGATGAAAAACAAGGTGGGTTTGCCAGGCTGGACCCTTCTGCAAGTCTGCTCAGGGATATGATTAGCTCCTTGAATATCATTGATGTGAAGCCAACCAATGGTGTCTTTACATGGAATAGTAGGAGATGTGGTGTTGAGGCCATCTCAGAAAGGCTTGATAGATTTCTGGTTTCATGCTATTGGATGAATAGTAGGTTGATCACCAGTTCAAAAATTCTTGATTGGAGGGGCTCTGATCACTAGCCTATCAAACTCTCTGTCACTACTTATGGAGTCACCAAAAATCCTTCTTTCAAATTTTAGTTAATGTGGTTAAGAGATTAGTCTCTGCATGATCTTATGGTGGATTGGTGGTATGAAGGGATGCCTGCCCATGGGACAAACATGATTATTTTTAGTAAGAGGCTTCAACATGTGAAGTACAGACTTAAGAGATGGAATAAACAATGTTTTGGGAACCTTCATGCTCAAAAGTTGGCAGCTCAGGCCAAGTTGGATATCATCACTCATTAGATTCAAGACCAAGGGTTGACCTCTGATCTAAGTAAAGCTGAGTCCTTAGCTCTCAAGGGATTAGAAGAGTGGGAGCTTCGGGAGGAGATATTCTAGAAGCAGAAATCTCATGTTGATTGGATTCAGGAGGGGGATAGGAACACTACTTTCTTTCATAATTCGATTAAGGCTCATAGGCAGGGATGTTCTATCTCCTCTCTTGTTTTGCCTGAAGGGTGTCATCTCTCCTCTAGTGCTGATATTTCCAAGGAAGCGGTCAATTATTTTTCAAACCTATTTTCTAGGGAGGATCTTGCTGCTGGGGCTGAGGAGAGGGCCATCTTGGATTGTATTCCCCACCTGGTCTCTGCTGAGATGAATGGAGCTCTCTTATGTCCTATTTTGTTACCTTAGCTAGAGAAAGTGGAGTTTAATATGAAAAAAGGTAAGGCTCTTGGCCCGGATGGGTTTCTGATTGAGTTCTTTCAGGAGTTCTGGGAAATAATAAAGTTTGATCTCCTCAAGGTGGTTTAGGAATCACATAGGAACAAACAGATGCTTAAGTCCATGAATTCTACTTTCTTGGCTCTCATACCTAAGAGGGAGGGGGCTAATCAGTTGGTTCATTTCAGGCCTATTGCGTTATGTAATGTTGTGTACAAGATCATCACTAAATTGATTGCGAAGAGACTCAAACCACTCCTTGGTACTCTGATCTCCACTGAGAAGGGTGGTTTTATTGAAGGAAGACAAATTTTGGATGGTGTTGTGATAGCAATGGAAGCTATTCATTCTATGGCTCATTCTAAGGAGAGGGCTATGTTCATTAAACTTGACATGGCTAAAGCTTATGATCGGGTGAGATGGGAGTTCTTGCAAAAAATTCTCTTGACTTTTGGCTTTAATGAGGAGTGGGTTAATTGGGTTCTTAGTTGTGTGACCTCATTCTCCTTCTCTGTTCTCATTAATAGGGAACCTTCTAACTTGTTTAGTGCTTCTCGGGGTCTCCAACAAGGGGACCCTTTATCTCCTTATTTATTCATTCTCATGGTAGAGGGCCTTGGAAGATTTATTAAGTCTTAGGTGAGGCAGGGTTTTATCTAAGGTTGGAGCTAGAACAATTATCTTCCTTTCTACTCTCATCTTCAGTTTGTGGATGATACTGGGTTGATGGGCATGGCTAGAATTAGTGAGGCAGTGAACTTCAGGAGAGCCTTAGACATCTATTTGAAGGCTTTAGGTCAGTGTATCAATGATGACAAATTCTCCATTTATTTCTTTAATACCCCTCGGCTTATTCAGAGCAGGATTCTTAGGATCCTTAGATTTCAGATTGGTTCTCTTCCCTTGATGTACCTGGGGATCCCTTTGGCTTTGGGATCTCAGTGTAGAGATTACTGGCAAGGGATTTTGGATAAATTTCAGAGTAAGGTTAGTCATTAGACATACAAATGGTTATCTTCTGCTGGGAGAGTGGTTCTTCTAAAGACTATGGTGCAAGCCCTCCCCATTTATAGGTGCTGTGTGCAAGTTCCCCCTTCCACCTTTTTGAGGGAATTTGATGCTCTGTCTTGGAAATTTCTTTGGTCTAGTAGACTTCTTTCCTCAAAGTGGAGTTTAGTAAGTGGGAGTCTATATGCAGGCCGAAGCATGCTGGGGGCCTTGGTCTTAGGTCTATGGCTCTTTCTATCATGGCCTTGGCTGCCAAGGTTTACTAGAGGTGGTGCAACCATCAGGATCAGGATTGGGCCAAGATTCTTTCCCACAAGTATCTTCCTGGTGTTGATAGCCTTGATGTGTTGCAGCTTGATTTGTTGGGTAAAGGTTCTTGTATTTGGGATACCCTTAAGGAGGGAGCTCGGCTAATTAAGGAGGGTCTCTTCTAAATTTGTGGTAGAGGATCTGATGCTTTTTTTTGGCAGGACTCTTGGGATGGCCACCCTCCTATTCTTTATAGCTTCCCTCAGCTTCAACCTCTTTGCCATATTTTTTCTGAGGCTGGTTGGATAAAGGTGGAGCATTTTAAAATTGTCAAGCATATTGGTCAGGCGGTGGTGGCTTGTTGGAAGGACCCGCAGGAGTGGCCCATGGGGGGTTCTGATGAGGATCATGCTACCCTTACTAGAATTTTGGAGGGCAGGCTCTGCAGCTCCCTTAATGAGAGGGATGTGTTGGCTTGGAGTTCTAGTCCAAATGGTAAATTTACTATGGCCCAAGGCTATGCTATGCTTGACAAGAACTTATATGGTCCTGCGGAGGTGCATTGGTGGAAGAAGGTTTGGGACAACTTTTCTTGGCCCAAATGCAATTTCTTCTTATGGTTGGTTGCTCAGAAGAAGTGCCTCACTTGGGAAGATCTCTGCAAGTGAGGTTTTTAGGGTCCTTCTATTTGCTTCCTTTGTTCACACAATGAGGAATGTACCTCCCACTTGTTCTTTCTTTGCCCTTTTTCTAGAGAGATATGGCATAGATGGTGGGAGGCTTGGCATCATGGTTCTATACATGCTTCTTCCCTAATTGAATTCTGGGAGAGTTTGGGTAGGCCTCTAGCGAAGACTCCTTTCTTGCAGGTGGCCTGGTCTGTTGGGCCTGTTTTTATCCTCTGGAACCTTTGGTTGGAGAGAAATCATAGAGTCTTTGGTGGCTCCAATTTTGGGAGTTTTTAGTTGTGGAAGAAGATATTTAGCAGGCTTCAGGAGACTATTTCTGCTAAGTGTGATATGTCTAAAAATATTGATCCTAGTGATCTTGCTATCTTGTGGAATTTGAACCTGGGGGATAGTAGAAGGGGAAGCATTGTAGGAAGAAGACCCCGTCATGTCAGGCAACGTGTTTTTCGTGATGGGAGTTGGTCGCCTCCCCTGGTGGGGGTCCTTAAGATTAATATTGATGGTTCTTCTCGTGGGAACCCTAGTCATGCTAGTGTTAGGGGTATTGGTAGAGGTAATGATGGTGGTGCAGTGTTTTTCTTCTCTATTTACAAATGTTAGCACTCTAATAATCTGATGGAGGCACTTGCTATTATGATTGTTGTTGAGCATGGATGCTCTTTAGGCTGGAGGAGGATCATTTGTGAGTCTGATTCTTAGATTGTGGTGGATATACTGAACAACCAGAGGTTGGGTGATGTTAGTTGGCAATTAGCCTCTGTGGTCAGATAGATTATGAGCCTATGTAGTTCCTTGGATTTTGTCTCCTTTTGTCATATCCCTAGAGAATGGAACAGAGTGGCTGATTGTTTGGAAAAGTGGGCTTCTGAGAATGTGGATGGTTGGGATATTAGTGGAAGGGAGGTCTTACCTTCTTATTACCTTGAGACCCTGGAGAAGCTATTAGTGGAAGACATGAATTTGTAAGGTTTTTTTTGGTGGTTCTTGTAGTGGTCTTGCCTTGGTGGGCATCTAGCTTTTTCCTTATAATGTTGTTTTGATTGAATAAAAATTTTACCCCTTCTTTTTAAAAAAAAAAAAAGTACACAAAGTTTGATTAGTTTGTTTAACAAGATTCATCAGTGTCCTAGTTTCAGATACTATAGCAAGCAGAGGGAATCATGTTTGGCATGTGGAGTAATGTAGATTGTTGAAAATACATCCACATGGCATTCATTGAACATGAGCATTAAAGTAGATATCACAACTTGAATTTTAAAATATAAAGAAATAAATAAAACTTGAAACAACATTGAAAACTAAATGAAGCTAAAATTTAAACAATAAGTACCATAACAATTTATTAATTCCCTAAACATTTGAGAGAATGATAGTCTTAGAAATAATGTAAAGCATGATTTATATTGAGAGATTCTAAAAAAGGTAATGTGGCATAATGCATAATACAAAGGTACAATCAATAAAAATCTCAAAAATCAATGTTATCATTTCATTGACTTTAGAAACTAAGGGTTCCAAAACCTACATAGTTCCATCTAACAATCCAAGGGAAAATTGGTTTGGCTTTGTAGGGTGAGCTACCACAACAAGTGGGTATGCACAAAGTTGTAGAGCATATAAATACTTGACATGAGATCTAAATATTTGAAACAAACAAATAATTACTTCCTATAGAAAGGGAAATTATCCATGGGCATTACACAGGCTATCTTTAAAACCCTAATTTATTACATAAACAATATGCCTAGAAATTAGTTTATAGTGTACATGGATTGTAATTATCATCTACAATTATAAATTTGGATTATATCAACATTAAAAAATACACCCAATCCTTGCTATGGAGATTCCACAACAACTCACCTAATATTTGAAAGAATATAAGTAGATGGAGCAATGTGGGATCTGAGTTTCAATGTTTGAGAATGGAATATGTCAACAACACCATCAAAGAAATAGGAAAATATTGGTTGACTATCACAAGAGTAGGTAGCATTAGATATTTAAGTAGGAAGTGAGACAGATGGTACCCATTGCAAACAATCATCAAAATGTAAACTGCTGGTTAAGCAAGTACACAAAAAGGAACAATTAATACAAAACGACATAGAGGAAATGTATACATAAGATTGGAAATTCCATACAATACAACAAGATAATTTATGCATACTGGGATAATGAAAAGAATAATAAAAACATTAGGTTAAACTTCCCAGCTGACCAACATGAAAATATTTGAGACAATTATGCAAACTTTTTTTGTCATTTTGGCCTATTGTGTAGATTTTTTCAACCTACTTCTAGGATATATTGGCCAATTTGGCCCATTTAGAGTCACGAATCCACATTTTTGAGGTATCATTTAGTTCATGGGTGAAAATTTGTAGAGATTTGGCCTATTGTCTCAAATTGAGCCCCATTAATCAGGCTTAGCATTTAAATATTATTTGTTTTCAATTCAAAACACCTACAAATAGTGTGGCACCATAAACTTGTAAATTCTCACCTCTTTAAAGTGAACAATATTTGGATTCCTAAGAGATTGTAATGACATTCCATCACCATGAGACCACATTTCTTTGAGGATTTTCTTAAATAGTTTACTACCATGTATAAGAAGGTGAAAAACATCATGAATATGTACCAAAAAAAATTGATCATAGACAATTGAAATCCAATCATGAAGTAAGTGATCAGTCCATACATCACTATTTGAAAGAATATGTAGGGAATTTCAATGACAATCTGAAGCATAGAATGATGTAACTTAGGTTTCATTGTGGTTATTAACCTGGTTAAGATATCATACACAATTGGTCCTATGAAAACTTTATTGGATGAATATGATTTTACCTTTATTATTGTTAGTTTCCTATAGGCTACTCAATAGCCTAAACCAAATAGGATATTATTTCCATTCTAAATGCAATACATTAGTTTCAATTACCTACCTATGATAGAGCATATGGTAAAGGAGAGTATATTCCAACGGCTTTCTCCCTATACAACACAATAGTTCAACAACCAAAATGGGTTACACTATAGAGGAATTAGTTATGCCAGAAATAATGTTGAACCATTTGAATTGTAATGTAGTCACAAAAAAATTCACTACATATAAAAAAAATGTTAATTATTGCTAGACATGATTAAAAAAAGGATCAAACCTCAATATATGAGGGAAATTTTATTTTATTTCACTTATGAGAACATAACAATTAACATTGTATCTATGTTTGAATATCTTTTCTCTAAGATATTTGAATGTAATACAATCAAGGAAATGAAAGGAAATAAAAAAACAAAATGTTAAATCCAATTGTATATGTAGAGATGGAGTTTGTAGCTGCAATGAAGTGTTTAATAACATAGATAAGACACTAAACTATTAGACACAATATCTTAAAGAAATATGATCTCATGGAATGTCATCACTATAGTATGTACACCAAAAGGATTTCTAAAGAGGATTTGGAAACTCACAAGAAAATGCAATTGGTAGATGTATCCTACCTAATTGCAAACTTTGTTAGTATCCTTCCTACATGCGCCAAAATTAGAGCTTTGGAACACAATACAAAAATCTATCAAAGATAAATAAGTATTTTTTTCATATGTTTCCATAGAAACTCTCATGGTGATGGAATGACATGACAATCAAATTGCTATGGATTGTGATGGAATTCCATCACCATGAGACTAGATTTCTTTTGCAGCATTTTTTCAAATAGTTCACTGCCTTGTCTATGCTACCACAGTTTAGATACATGTCTACCAAAGCATTTTATCTTGAATAGTTCATTGCCTTGCTGCTATGGCTAAAAGCCTAAAATAGGTCCTTTCGAACAAGCTACCAATGCTTGGAAAAAATATATCAAAGCATAATAGTAAGTACTCATTTTAGGCTAGGAGAAAGCACAACCTATAAGGGCATATAAAGCAACAATTGATCTTGAACCAGAGGCATATGAAGCAACAAAGGCATGGGAAGGAGTTGGAGCAGATCCTGCAAATTGATATTGAGATATAGTACCACCCATTGGAGAGCCAATGCTAGTTGATGAACCAATTATTGCACTTGATTTAGAGCTAGTTCGCAATGGAGATTGAGACAACTAATTTACCTAGGTTGCCTACCAAAACAACATTTAGCGATTATTTCTAGCTTTGAAATAACGCTTAGGCATACATACAAAATGTGGTAACAAAAACAAGCCACATCAGTTGCTTTCATGAATGACGCCTACCCACTAGATCTCTCATGGTGAAGATATGTCCACAGCCTTAAAACATTAGAAATTACTGAAAATGTTTCTCCCATTCATCTTTGATTGTGGCAAGAAAAATTAAAAAATTAAAAACCATTAGAAAAAAATTGAATTGCCAATCAAAATACTATAAAAATCATGTGTGTTAGTGTGAAATTACCATTCACACTATACTTAAGCTCACTTAGGTCAATATGATGTTAGAAAACTTCTTGTCTAACTGAATGTACAACCATTGATACCTCTAGAGGTTACCAAGTTATTTAGTAAATCTTATGAGCTACCTTTTTGAGGTTGGAAGCATTTCCATCTCACCTCAAAGGTCACTCAACACTTGGCACACAAGGTTGATGACTTGGAAATGGAGGTGTTGGAGAAAAAAGGACACATAACTGAGAGGGGGGGTGAATTAGTTGTGACAAAAACTTAAACTTTTCTTACTTAACTTAACTTAATCTCAGATCTGATGAAGAAACAATTAACACATCACAGAGACAAATAACACCAATATTTTTACGTGAAAACCTTGTTAGGGGAAAAACCATAGTGGATGTTAGTCCACAAGATTATACCCTATTAAAAGTATAATAAGAGATAATAAGGGGAATTCACATGTATTTAGGCACATTGCCTAGAGCTCACTGCTCAAATACAAAAGAGAGGACTCACTGTCCAACAATACAGAATAAGATTAAAATCCAAAGAATACAAACTAAGAAAATAGCTTCTGCACAAGCTTGATTACAGTTCCAATTAAGCTCAAAAAACCTTCTTCACACTTCACTCAAACTTCTTCACACTCTACTCTACAATAGACTGATAGAAAAACTATTCACACATTTACACTTTCTCTTGCATACATTCACACTTATGCACAAACTTACTTTTCTCAACCAATTGCTCTTATATATCCACAACATGAGATTGCATCGCAACTTAGTCGGCCAGAAAAATAAAATATATTTTCAATGTCAACCCAAATTTACAAATAAATTTTCAATGTGAATCCCCAAAGGTCGGCCACAAAATATAGTGGAGACCCAAATTAATATCTTGAACAAAAAATACTTTAATTAATTTCAACACGAAGATCCACAACACACTACCACCAACATGTTGATCGGGAACATGAAAAATGTAATATGCACAAGAAAAGATCTTCAACCATGAGCTCTTTGAATAATGTGGGCATACCTCAAAGATAGAGAATGATCTAGAGACATCAAAGAATACCAAGAAACAACAGAGAAGCATCAAAAAGAACTGAGATTATCAAAATTACACAAATTCCATTCAGGAACACTGATAAAGACCACAAAAACAAGTTGTCAGACCACAACACAATCAAAACTTCACATAGACCTCTAAAAATTTTGGTAGTTGATCGAGAAACATTCAGCAAAAAACCATTTAATCCACATGATCTAATCTTCAACATACATAACAAGAAACCTTCATGACCTACATAGTTCCACTGGGAACCTAGAATACTTTCTTTTACAATTTCCTCAATATCCTCAACATATACAACCTTTAATACACCAAATGCTAATAGTGTTGACATCAATGGCAACCACATATCAACAACCATATCCACAACATCCAACAATCTCCCCCTTTGGAATTGATGGCAACACAGGATGTGAAAAATACCATCAACCCAACAGACTGACTCCTTCTCAGCTGCACTTCTCCCCACAAGGCTCTTCTATTTAGAAATATTTTTCACCAAACACTTCTCCCCTTTGACATCAATGGAAAAGGTAACCATGACCTTTCCACATATAAGCTTTGAACCAAATATTTGCACATCTGACTACTCCCCTTGAGTAGCAGCCAAAAAAACATCAATCTGGATCAGAATATAGCGATGAAGCTCATAGATTCATTCAAAAATATGCATCTTTAGTTATTATCTAGAGGGGTAATCACCCCTAGCATTCCTCTAAGATACTCAAAAGTATCCTTGGGAAATTTCTTACTAAATATTTATGCAATTTGTTCTTTGGTAGGCACATATTCCAATCTGACTTCTTTCTCATTCACTTTCTCTCTCAGGAAATGAAACTTGATTGATATATGTTTAGTATTGGAATGCAACACTGGATTCTTTGAAATATTTATTGCACTTGAATTTTCACAGTATATGGAAATAGGTTCTTCATATACCACCCTAATATCTTTGAACATCTGTTTCATCCATATCACTTGAGTACAGTTATTTGCAGCAACAATGTATTGTGCTTTAGCAGTAGATAGAGAACTGGAATTCTACTTTTTGCTCAACTAGGACATCAACTTCTTCCCTAGGAAGAAAGCACCACCACTAGTACTTTTCCTATCATTTACATCTCTAGCTCAATCCGCATTAGTATATGCACTCAAAGTGAGATCATCATCCTTTGGATACCAAAGTCTAAAGTCAAGTGTTCCTTTCAGATATCTAAAAATTCTCTTCACAGTAGTCACATGTGATTTTTTTGCATTAGCCTAAAATCTAGAAACCATAGATACAACATTCATAATGTCTAGTCTAGTCTGAGTTAGATAGAGCAATCCACCAATCATTGACCTGTATCCAGTTTGATTCACCTTAGGAGAATCATCATTCTGTGTTAAGTTACATCCAGTCACCATGGGGGTACCAATAGGATTTGTATCATCCATTCTGAACTTCTTTAGCAATTCTCTCACATATTTGAAATGAGATATGAAAATTTCCTTGTCTAGCTAAGTAACTTGTAATCCTAGAAAGAATTTAATCTCTCCAATCATACTCATCTCAAACTCATTCTTCATCTCATCAGAAAAATTCATACATAGATTGTCATCTCCTCCAAAAATGATGTCATCAACAAAAAATTCTATAATTAACTCCTTATCATGATCTAATTTGAAGTATAAGTTTTTAGCAACAGTACCTTTAGTGAATCCAAGCTTCAGCAAATATTTTTCCAATCTAGCATGCTAGGCTCTTGGGGCTTGCTTAAGTCCATATAGAGCTTTCTTTAGTCGGAAGACCATATCTTCTTGCTCAGTTAGCTGAAATCCATCTGACTGTTCAATATATACTTCTTCTAGTTCTCCATTCAGAAATTCTGACTTCACATCCATTTGATAGACTTTGTAATCCGTGTATGCAACATAAGCAAGAAACAACCTTACAACTTTAATAATAGCAACAAGGGAAAAGGTTTCTTCAAAATCAATACCTTCCATTTGAGAATACCCTTTACATACTAGTCTTGCTTTATTCTAAATCACTTCACCTTGTTCATTTAGCTTGTTCCTAAACACCCATTTAGTACCAATAACAATTTTTGTCTTGAGGCCTGGGAACTAGTATCTATGTGTCATTCTTTTCACTCTATGTCAGCTCTAGCTTCATAGCTTCCAACTAGTATTCATCTTGACAAGCTTTAGTGACATTTTTAGGTTCAATCTTGGAAATCAAACAATATTCTTCTACAATCTTTCTTCTAGTCTGCACTCCTTTATTCTTATCTGTTATGATTTTATTTTCAGAATGATTTAGCTTTACATACCTTGGAGTTCTGGGACATTCTTGACCTTCTAATTTTTCTTCTATACTTGCACTTGTCTATGCTTCCTGACTGACTTGATTTACTGGAACCAATTGAGGTTTCTTTACCAAAACATATGGAATAATCTAAAGTAGATTCTTTGTCTAAGAATTATTCCCTTTGCAAGTATTGTCTTCATTTGATTCATATCCACAATATCTAGACGATTTGACAGAGTCCTCATCAACTCTAACATTTTCACTTTCAACCATTTTTCTTTTTCTTTTGTTATAGCATCGGTAGGCCTTAATTTTAGTGGAGTAACCTAGAAAAATCACTTCATCACTTCTTGCATCAAACTTACCTATATCATCATCTCTCTTGATATAACACTTACTTCCAAAGATCTTGAAATACTTAACAGTTGGCTTATAACCAGACCATAACTAAAAAGGGGTCTTACCAGAATTACCATTAACATTTACCCAATTCAAAGTATACATAGAAGTGCTTACCGCTTCACTCCAATGCATCTGAGATACATTTCCTTCCAACATCATTGTTTTGGAAACATCCAGAATTGTTCTATTCTTTCTCTCTGCAACTCCATTCTGTTAAGGGGTTCGAGGAGCAGATAGTTGTCTTTTAATTCCATGCTCTTAAAAAAAAGATTTGAACTCCCTAGAGGTGAACTCACCACCTCTATCAGATCTCAGGCACTTGATTTTTAGACTTTTCTAATTTTCTACCACAACCTTAAAAATTTTGAACTTTTCAAATGCTTCACATTTCTCTCTTAAGAAGGAAACCCATATCATTCTAGAGTAATAAATAATCAACATAAAGTACCTTTCTCCAATCAATAATTCTAACTCTGGAGGAACCACAAAGGTTAGTATGTAGTAGTGCCAACAAATTACTTGAATGAAACTGTTTCCTCTAGAAAAAGACTAGTTTGTTTACCTATCTAACATTCCTTGTAGATTGTGTTAGCAAGCTTTAGTAACTTAGGTAGATCTCTTATTTCTTGAGTATAACTTATCTTGATAATGTTATCAAAATTTGCATGCCACAACCATTTTTCATCTAATTGAGCAATTAAAAAACTCCCACTAGTAGTAGTCAAGTGAAAGATATTACTTTTTGTCTATTTACTTGTAGCAATCATATTGCAAGAACTTCCTCATATCTTGCATCTTCCATTTTTGAACTGAAGGTCTTAAGTAGATTGTGTTAGCAAGGTTTACTAACTTAGGTAGATCTCTTATTTCTTGAGTATAACTTATCTTGATAATGTTATCAAAATTTACATGCCACAACCATTTTTCATCTAATTAAGCAATTAAAAAACTCCCACTAGCAGTAGTCAAATGAAAGATATTACTTTTTGTCTATTTACTTGTAGCAATCATATTGCTAGAACTTCCTCATATCTTGCATCTTCCATTTTTGAACTGAAGATCATAGCCCTTGTGCACCATTTGTCCAACACTAAACAAGTTGTGCTTCAATCCTTCAACATAAAGAACATCATCAATGTTATCCTTACCACCAAGACAAATAGATCCTCTACCACAAATCACACTAGCATTGTTATCTCCAAATATTACAATCCCACCGTCATACTTCTCTAGACTCACAAATTTTCTTTTATCATGCCAATCATATGATCTAGAAACATTCACCAAAAAAACCTTTAATCCACATGAGCTAATCTTCAACGTACAAAACAAGAAACCTTCATGACCTACATAGTTCCACTGGGAACCTAGAATACTTTCTTTTACAATTTTCTCAAAATCCTCGACATATACAACATTTAATACACCAAATGCTAATAGTGTTGACATCAATGAAAACCACATATCAACAACCATATCCACAACATCCAATAGGAGGTTGTTGGTTTGCACACTCCAAGTGTTCCTAAGGTTGACACCTATAGGACACTTGTCTACTCATTTGTGCCACCTTATGGGAAACTTGTCAATTCACCTCATAGGTGGACTACCTCATCCTTGCCTATATAAGCAAGTTATTGTACTCATTATCTCTTGGGTCAACTAATACAATCTTTTACATTTTTCATGTGCTTGTCTCTTATCTCCTAGATCTTCCTAATTCTAATAATGTCAAATTCCACTTTAATGATGAAATTCCCATAGACCTTAGGATAAAGCTCCTGACACTATTTCCTAGAAATTAATTAATAGGTAAAAAATCCTAGCAAGCACATTAGTCCTCGTCTATAGATAGGTAGGTAATAATAAATATGTATTCATCAATATGAAAATAAAAAGTACACATCTACATATCATTGTTAGGAAAAGAGTTTCAGAAACAAAAAAAATCTCCAACTATCACAAACATTAGCCAAATCATATAAAATAGAAAATGCATTGATGCACTCTTATTTTGATGTGCCTGTGAATATTAAAGTTATCAACATATTTATAAAATTAATAATAGAGCATTCCAGCTCTCCAAACACCTAAATAAAGGTTTCAACTACATGCAATATGATTTTTCATAGCTAGTGAAATCATTTTGAATTTGATTGTGTGACAAATAAAAATGCTCTTAAATACTAGAGTACATGGAAAACATACCAGATATACAGTGAATTAATTTCATTTACCCTTTGTGTGTATACTATATACATAAAAATCACCCAATACTGAAGATCATCTTGTACAAATTGATAATGTCTACAACTAAAAACATCAAATCAACACACATTTTAATATGCATTATCTAGAAGTAATTGTAGGATAGAAAGTCAATGTGAGGTAATCAAAGGTTGGAATTCACAAATAAATGCATATACTCGGCTGGAAATATATATAGCAGAGCTTCACTTTTCCAATGAATAGAAAGGAGAGAAGGCACCAACATATGTTTTCTTGACAGGACTCAACAACTACAACAAATACATGGCCTGCACTCATTCTAAATATTTGGAAAGAGATTGACAGAATAATAAGTGTGATTAATTCAATTACCACAAAAAATTGCCTAAATATACTTTACAAGGAATGAAAAATAATTTTGATATTTCATGTGTACCATAAACCAACTAAAATGGACTTAATTGTAATGTATTTCATCCACAAAAGTAATTAAGGCCTAGTTTTATGATTATACATCTTTTTATTAGACACAAATGTCATATTTATAATCTTCACTAGGCCTTTATTATTAGACTCAGTTAACCCATTCATTTGTGGATGATAGGAAAAGATAAGTTTCTTGAATATTTTAAGCATAAATTAGAAAAATCAATGGGATCTAAAACACAAGGAATTGTTAGCAATTTAATCCTTATAGGAACTCTAAATATTTTAATCACATGACATAAGTCTCGTGCACCCATATCATTGATGTTAGACCCTTTATGTACAATTGGTCTACTAGTTTTCTATGTCTTCATTTAACAAGGCCATTATCTCTTTTTTCTTTGGAACCTATTTTTACAATAGTAAAGATTGTCTTGCATGGAATCAATTAATATTAGTTAAATATGGTATGATTTTGTGGTAAGCACAATTTAGGATGATTTTATAATTCTTGATAATATTGATAATAAGTGAGAAATAATTTGTTACAATAAAGTAAATTGTGTTCATCCATGCAATTATTCTTGGTTTAATACAAATATTTTAGACTTTCATTACACCATTTTTTAGTAATTTTCATGCCACTAGTTATGGAACCCTTTATTATGTGTTTGTGTATTCTCAGTTTGATTTCCCATAATGTTTGCATTAGTGCAAAGGTGGAAATTTCCCAAATGCTTAGTATGTTGGGATGATACCAAAAGATACACATAGTCATTATCATTTACTAATCTTGTAGGTAATATGGTTGGAAAATCTCTCAAGAAAAACTTTGTGAATTATCTATATAGGATATTCAGGGTCTTTCAGTGTGTTTTAATACAATGACTCTAATAGGCACTCTAAAATCTTAATGAAGTATGATATGTTCAAGATCCACAATTGGTTGGTGTATTTTTAGCCAACATGATGAGACCTTATGTTTTGACAATGTGAGCTCATTTTAAATTTTCCATAGCATTTTCAAGAAGGGTTCCATGAACTAAGATTGTTTTGGAGTAAATGGATAAGGGCACATGGAGATTTAATTGAGTCAATGAAGGCTAATCAAATACTATTACTTTGCTTTATCAATTAGAGGAAGTAGATGTATTTTTGGTCTTGGAGATGCCTCATAATATAGAGCCTTTTTTTTCAAATTATCATTATCCTTTTTCTTAAACTACAAAATTTGGTCTAAATTTTATTAATTGTCTCCATCTCCTACTCCACACCTTCAAAGTTTTTTTTACAATAACCCCTTAGTTAATTCCATTTCCACATGGTCGTATGCATAAATGGAGCAACAATAGTCAACATTCTCATTAAATTCTCCATAGAACTTCCTCAAGCCATTTAAGAGTGCTTATCTCCTAAAACTATAGGATAAAATGGGATAGATGAACCTACACAAGAGTAGAGGAGAAAATTTTTCTTTAGTGACAAAAAAAATCATGAACAAAATTCCTAGTTTTAACACATAATCAATGTCATTGAGAGACTCAAACTCTAGAAAAAAAGAAACTTGTGACACAAGGATGGATGTGATTTTTATTCTCCATTAAATTTGTCCATTTCTTTGTGATCCAATCATGTAGACTACATAGCTTGGGCCATAATTTAGCAAACTTGTAGATGACCACATGCTTCTATAAATATCCCTTGAGTTCAATAGCTTCCTCATCAATATAGATTTTGGGAATGTGAGATAATTGGAAAAATTAGAGAGAGGTCTCACATGGAAAGGAAGTAGACTTAGAGAAAGGCATGGCTCATGTATTTCAATGTGTTTTTTTCTTGAGTTGAAGTAAGAGGTTGTTTGTGAAGCATGTGGATCCTATACTTTATTTAGAACTTCGGAATTCATTCTAGAAATGAAAGTTTAGATTGAAAAGGCATTTAGATTGAAAAGGCGCACTCAAATTTTGGGAGGGCCAAGTAGTAGTTGACAAATAAGTAGCAGCATTATATGTTTTAGTGTCAACTCCCATGACCAAATCTAATGCACATCTATTGCCATCCAAATCTACCACAAATGCCAATATATCTTTTGAAGTAAAAATAGCTTCTCTATTATTCTAAGTAGGATGCAAAAAATATTAATAATACAAAATTTTCAATCGATAAAATATAAGAATAAAAATGTTTTAAATTAAACTTATTTCACAAGATTTGATCATGGATCTATAATTTATTATCACATTTCAATAAATGAAAAAATTAACATATGAATAATATGACACAGAATATTATCAAATATTTTCTTCAAGAGATAATTAACAAAAATAATTCAATTTATATAATACATTTTTATAAAATAAAAGATATAAACAACAAAATTATTTTAAAAAATTAAAAAATTATATTATATTTTAATAAACGCAACATTTGTAAGTATCAATTCTTTTTACGGAATAATTAAAGTTTCCATCTTTGTTATCTATTATATATTTGTACTTTACTCCTACAATTGAACAAAACAATTGCTAAAGAGGAACTGCAGCTCAAACCCAAACTGAAAAAGAATTATCAATTTTTCAGGGCGAATAAGGCGCTCAGGAAGACGCCCTCAAATTTCAAAGAATGTACTCGCTCAAAGCTTCAACATAGTTTAGGAATCTCAATCCTTGATCGAGAGATGATAAACTTCAATTCTCCGATATTTTCCACGAAAGTCATCTGCACTGAGAAATGTTCGTAGCTTGTAATAAATTGAAAAAGAAACTTTCCGTGAACATATCTTCATTCTTCTTTTAACTTCCTTTGACAGGATCATCGCAGCAGGATTTTCCGATTTTAAGAAACTTACCGTGAACATATCTTCATTGCCCTGGAGAGATTATTTTACAGAAACTTTAGATTTCAAACTAAAAGCAAAGACAGTTGTAGCATAGCATCGCATTGCAATGGCAAGCTGGGTACGGAGAATCATTGTGGATCTGGCCATTCGTCTTAGTAAGAAATGGTACAATTCCATCTGCAGGAAGCGCCCTCGTCAAGAAGTTAAGGAGGAATTTGTGGATGGTGGAAATGAACAAAGCAATGTGCAAACTGCAGAGCAACAACGGAAAAAGCCAAGGACAGAAAAACGTGTCCATTTTTTCGACAATGGCATCTGTCCTGTTACTGAAAATGTAAGTTGACACATTTTGAAGGTAAATTATTCTATTTAAATTCATAGCATATATGTAATATGAAACAAGAGCTGCAGAGCAGCGAAGTTCCTGTCAAAGTGTGTAAGAACAGTTCTGGTCTGGTTTGGTTTTGTATTATATTTTCAATTTCTATTGTGTAAGAACAGTTTTAGTCTCATTTGGTTTTGTATTGTATTTTCAATTTCTGTTGCAAAGTTCCAAGGTATAGAAATAAAGTAGGAAATCTTTAAAATGTTCACATTGCCACTGAATCTTAAATCAAGGAAACAAAAGCATGTTTTCATATTATTAAAAGGAAATATACCAGTCTAACATTAATACAAAATATCAGAAGACTAACAGAACTCTACATATTGCTTTTTGTTGGTTGTAATTGAAAATCAGCTCTTATTCTCAAATTTTCACTCAATGCAGCCAAATTTACACCATATTTGTCCTTTTAGTAATAAAGAGAAAGGTATCATTAAAGCAAGGAAAGTGTATCTGTTTCCTTACATTGTGCAAGAATTTTAAGCAAATAACATAAGATTTGTATAACTATATGTATCTTGCTACTGAAAACATTCAAACACAGTCAGCAACTTAAAACCATCATAAATTTTGAGGAAAGAATAAATTGAACTCTACCAAGTAATTTATGTCAGCCGATGACAAACATTTGTTTTAAATGTTTCAATATTTATTAATGTGTGCATATGAGCATGTGATTACAATCATTGCTCAGAGGATATAGGAAAAAAGGTTGGTATTCATTCTTTTGAAATTACATCGTCATCATTTAGGTTCATCCTTGAAAAACTAGACACTACCTGAAAAAAATGTCTACTAAACAGATAATGAAGACTCAAGAAGTCTAGAGCATATGTATTAAGTGAATCTATGGTTTTATTTCTTACCTAATGGCATGTAACGTGCTGAACTATTGTTTTGGTTTCTTTCATGGATTTGGAACTAATGCGAAGGTAGTCATAAACATATTGGCTCTCATAGAGGTATTTGTAGGTGCAAGTTGATAAAGGAAACATATGAGAAAATTTACAATGAATATCTTCGAAAGTGGCTAGAATCAGAGCTTAGAAGAAAATTTGAGGTTCTGTTTTTCATGTCCTCATTACTGTTACTTTCTTTTAATGCCATTTTTTTAAGGATACTACTTAATGTCAATAATGTATGAAGAGAGTCTATTTCATATTTTTTTATATTTGGAAAGAGAGCTATGCTTATGTGAATGTTGGGACTTGTTGAGCGTGATGCTGTTTTAGCACATGAAGCCATTAAAAAGTCGAGTTCAAAATACATAGTTCTGGTAGAAATTTGTTGCTCTCGATCCAATGCTTATCCAGGGGATATGGCCCCATGTAACCTTGTCATCCTTTTCTTTCCATGGGAATGCTTTTGAAATTCAGAATTGCATTGAAATCAGTGTTGTGCATGAAATTTATTTGAACTTCTTGTCATTTCTTTCTCCAATCTGAACAATGTTCATCAGATTAACTTACTTTCCTCATAGATTAAAACAATAATCATCAAATTATTAATTTTTTATTCAATCTATAAATAGATATGAACTAAATTCAATATGGTAATAAAAACTTAAATATATTTCTCAATCCAAAAAATTGTGAATCAAATCAAATGAGTACCACAAATTCTTATTTTCCAATCATTTAATACGTCCCTCATCTACATCTCCCATCTATGAATCAAAGACAAGATACTGATAATATGACATAAAACTGATTGAAAAAGATTGATTGATATTGACTAAGAATTGTCCACAGACAACAGCCACCCACTTTTATTATACACAAAAAACAACACAAGCATAATCTGATGAGCAATACTAAAACAAGACAATAAACACACTCTTCTAGTGAACAGTGAACAATGGTCACTGCTCACTCTCGTTTACTCCAAAGAAGGAATTCTTCAGTCTCTGCTGCTCCCTTCACCTTCTCCCCAGCCTTTGTAAACATACCCACAAATTAAAACAAGAAACAAACATACTCATACTACTACAACAATGGAAACACCAACAATGAGAAACCAGAGAAGAATTAAAATTTGCAAAATGTTTATCATCCAACCAAAAAAAACTGACAAACCTATTTGGAATATAGAGCCAATTTCTTCCTTGCCCTGCTGAGCAGCAGTCTGGGAGGCTTGAGAGGTTTCTCCTTAACCATTTCAGTAGTTCCTCCAGCCTTCTCCTCGCTCTGGCTGCAGACCTGGGAAACCTTCTGTTCCGCACTCTCCTTCACACCTTGAAAGTTTTTAAACACAAAACAGTATAAACACAAATTCAAATGCATTATAATGATATTCATTAATGGTGGTACTTGGGTATGTTGTTGAGCTTGGTCGATCTTCTCCTGCCCAAAAATCTTTGCATGATCAGCAACAT
Source organism: Sequoia sempervirens (assembly GCA_007258455.2). Lineage (NCBI taxonomy): Eukaryota > Viridiplantae > Streptophyta > Pinopsida > Cupressales > Cupressaceae > Sequoia > Sequoia sempervirens. The sequence continues at coordinate 469,676,812 of VDFB02058242.1, forward strand.
CAGAGGAACTGTCCCTGTATGACATATTGCTTCTTCTTCTATAGATATAATGGTACCTTGGGCAAACAGCATGGTTACTAGATCAATTTCATTCAAATCCATCCAGACCTGAATTCTTTGCACCAGATATATTTGTCCAATTTGATTAAGAATTTTCAATTTCAATATAATTTTGTTGAAATGTTTTGACCTCCCAGACGAATCAATTTTTTGAACCTGGCAACTATATGGGTAGGTAAGACTCAATTAGACAAAGCAACATCAAATAGATCCACACCTAACTACGGTCACATGCAAGCCCGATATATATATATATATATATATATATATATATATATATATATATATATAGTATAGGTTCTAAAACCCTAGGAACAAGGTCATGATCACTGCACTTTACTATTCAATATTTGCCATCTGGAACAAATATATCGGCTTTTTGTACAATTGATTCATTGAACATGTCAGTGGCTTTTAATTTTAGACCATCCTGATTTTAGATTTGTATAAAATATATTGATTGCTTCTATTTAATGAATCACTTTCCAACAAAGATATGAAAAGTAAATTACGTAAAATGCAGAAGGAAACAAGGGGAATGTAATGCTAAAGAAGGTAGAAGAATTAGACCTTTGAAATGTGCACACCGAGGCTTCTGTGTATTCCTGAACATTGAATGCACACGAAGATACCCAGGTTCACGCTTGCCCACCTTGGGCCTCTGCATTCAGTTAAATACATTTTCATTAAAATACAACCTAAGGTAATATAATAAAATATTAAAAAGCCATTTGAAAGCTTGCTAATGAGCAGTAATGAAGCTTTATGAAGCTCCAAGAGGAAACACTTACAGTTCAACTATCCTTAGCTGAATGAAAAAAAAAAACTATAATCTCTAATGGATCAAAATCTGCATAATGTATTGACTAAAATGAATTAGGCCACAGTATTCAGGAAAAATAACAATAATTGTCTAAATAAGATATTTATATTTAATTAATATTACATTTAATAGGTTCAGAGGCAATACTGCCTATTTGGACGGACCTTCAAACATACATTGGATCCTTCACAAAACAACAAATTAATAACAGAACCTTATTGAGAAAGGAAATCAAACGACTTAAGCATACTTGCAACATCACAAAGGTCCCATATGACATACAAAGCCTTACACAATCATAATAATTATAGATGGTTATCAGATAACAAGAGCCATAGAAATTTGTTATTGACAAATAAACTTGACTTTCATCTTGGGCAGTTGCTTCAGTTACCTGTGTGAATGGAAACAAACTGAGCTCTAGATGAAAGATCTCCATCTGTTTGCCATACTGGGGAAAATTCAGATTGCTTTTGAGGCATATACAACCTCCTAAAACATATCTCGTTGTCCTGTTCAGCCAAAAACAGAGCCAACTATCTCAATAGATCATGTTGGGAAAAGGAATAACTATTCATGCAGTCATCTGTGCTTTGTGGGGTCCTGGCATCAGACGTCAGGAAAACAGGTTATTATAAGAAATAGAACCACCGGGAAAAGCTTTGCATACCTTAGCATTTGAGTCTGTTCGCCTGTGAAGAGCCTTATAGTAGGAAGGCTTAATGCTCAAAGCAACATTACAATCCTCCACTGCCTTTTCCCATTGCCTGAGCTTTGACCTACATTCCGCTCTATTGCATAGCAAAATTGCATTCATGGGATCATGTTCAAGCCCTTTTCCGTATGCTGTGCGTGCTTCAAAATACTTGCAAGCTTTGAGCAAAGCATTTCCATTCTTGTAGGTATCAGCCATAGATCTAGCCTTTCTAAGCAATGCAGCCACCTCGTCATTATATAGATCCATACGAGCTGCTCTCTCTGCATTTGTGACTGCACTTTCGAACTTGCAGACACCACTCTTCATTGGTCATGCCTCTTGCTAGATTTTGACTTCAATTCTACTTAATAGTCCATTAAATATCCCAGTAAGATAACATTGCTAAGTAATTGAAGTTTCTGCAGTACAAAATTTTTAAATATAATTCTTTGGGATTAACTGTGTTGAGCATTTATTTCTCTTAACCAATTTCACATGACTGGTCATTTCTTCTATGATAAATCTCTAATGAGCTTGAAGCCGTAAAATACTAGCTCATTAGAGATTTATCATAGAAGAATGAACTTATTTATTTGCCTATTTTCTAACAAAAGCTTCAAACATTATAGTTGAGAAACACCATACAACAGAAATGCAAATGAGAAAATTTTGATCAAAACTGATTCATAGTGACACACCTTCCCAATGCCATGTCAATCTGTGCTTGAACCACTAGCAGATAAGAATTTCCTACAATCCCAAAAAATCTCGTAGATGTATCAACTATTATCTTGGGCGCAGCCATCAGAACCCCATCTGCTTCATCTAATCTTTGAATCTTTAGTATAGCTTCAGCTTTAGATGCAAATAACTACAAGGAAAACATGAAAACAAAATCAGTTGAATAGAACAACCCTCAATGCAATTCAATAAAATTTGGAAAACAAAGATTCTCACTTAAAAAAGGGTAAAGCTCCTCCAGTTTCCTACCTATGGTACAGAATCAGCACCTGCCATAGTAGCTGCAGTGCTCTCTCTCAAAACACTTCTCCAATCTCCTATCTTCCTAGCCTCTGCGCATTTGATTAGGCAAAATTCCACTCCTTGTACTGTCTGCATTTCACTCCAATCTGGCAGCTGCCCAGCCATCTTCAAGTGCATTTTGGCATTTGCTATTTCCCCCAATCGGCATTGCATACCCAGAATAAATTAATCATCATTTCATTTGTGGTTTGATTCCTTTTACTTTCTAGTTTTTGTAAATTGCTATGTGATTCAATGTTAACCAAGGTGTTTAACTTCTCAAGCCAAATGAATTTGTTAAAAAGTGGAGCATTTTGTCTTCCCCTGCCCCTAGTCTTTTTTTTTTGCCTAAAAATGAAAAGGAGTTGATAGATAAACAAGTGTACCTGAGATAGAGGGTTGAAAGTTTTTTATGAGCTTGAACATAGGAAGGATCAAGCTTAATTGCCTCCAAGCATTCCTAAACCGCTTCCTTCAAACGGCCTAGGCTTGTAAGTCCGGCACTCTTATTGTTATAATCACTGTCTGCTGGAAATTAATATCGCAAATAGAAAACCACAATAGCAAAATAAGAAGTCTGTAAATCTTTATCGAAAGATCAAGTGAAAATGATTAGACAGCTTACCGTTGTTGCTATTTGTGAAGCCTGTAACTCCAAAGCATAAGGAACCCTAATCGCCAACAACACTGGCCACGTCTCCTACCATGCAAACACCCTAAATGCCAATTGTCCAAACCACTCGTTACCTGCAGGCACCTCCCTCAAAACTCGTGCGGTCTCTTGCATTGGAAGCTGCAAATGCACTTGTTGTTCATAGTCATAGTTCAAAATAAATATAGTGCAAGAAAATGCCAAACCGTGATTGGTTGAATAGGAAGAGTTTAATAACTGTTTAACTTATGAAGCCTCGGCTATAGTTCCCGGCAGGAACTAATAATAGCACATGTTGTAGGTTTCGAATGAGTCTAATGCATTAGAGATAGCAAAAGCTTATATGGCTCGAAATAAAGTTCAGCCCCGGAATAACCCTTATGTCAGAAATTCTCGTCAGCAGGCTCGTCATCCTTTGGTAAACTACTGTAGCACATTTGATTCATTCTTAAAATTTATAAAAATTGAATCTGTTCTGTTCTAATAGCCCATGTTGTAGGTTTCGGCTGACTCTCTATTTCCAGATGTGTCCACTGCTCAACAACAAAGACCAAGAACAACAATAGGTGGATTGTTTGAGAATAGGCACGTTGAAGATAGATCGAATACCCTGTCGAACAGGCTTAGTGGCTTGGAACATCGAAGAGCTCGAAATAGAATTCAGCCTCTGAAGTATACCCATTATGTCAGAAATTCTCGTCCCCGGGCTCGTCATCCTATGGTGAACTACTTTGCACATTTATTTCAGTCTTAAAATTTATAAAAATTGAATCTGTTATGTTCTATCATCTCATGACTATTTTTTATTGTGCTCGCAGAACATTGGTGATGGGACTCGAATAAGCACCCGAGAATCACAGTGGACACCAATACAGTTTCCACCTACTGGTGGAGGACAGGTGAGAATCCATGTTTGACAACTTTTCTCCCAAGTTCTTAATGAATTTTTTTAATTTTTGGTTTCAGCAATAAACCGCTGGTTATTTACATGACTTGATTTGCTACCCAGATGTTTAAAAAGAGGACCATCTCTGTGTTAGATGAGGGTCTGACATTGGGAGGCCCTATAAGGAGCACCCGTCAAAAGACCAGCTTGTCATTACATGCAAATAAATCTGGACAGAGTGTTCCGTCGACATTTGAATTGCATGTGCCACGACAATCCAGAGAAACAGGTCGTAAAATTTTAGAGCATTTGGAGAGGGTTGAACCATTTCCTAAAGAAAAGTCTCTCAAAGCACAACTGGCAATTGCAAGGGCTGAGTCTCCTTCTCGGTTAAACATGAATGCTGATAATGCTCTAGCTGAGGCTGTGTCTACTTTGCCCTTTCAAATTTCATCAAGATCCTCAGAACCTTCGGCTTCGACATTTAAAAGTGTATCTGCCTCAGGATTCTCAGGCATGTAACTTCAATCTTCATCTCTCTCTAAATCTAATTCTATGGGATATTTTGGTTGTGTATAAGTTAAATTTTGTGTATACAATTATCAACACATATTAAAAAGGCTGCATGTTACAGCTAGAGAAGCGTACTTAGCAAGCAAGAACTTTTTCTTTTGATTATTTTTTTCTGCACTTAAGAACTATACTTTATTTTTTTCCCAGTAATTGATTACCGTTTGTTTGGCAGAAAACTTGACCCCTGTATCAAGTTCAAATGGCCTCCTCTCTACATCAACTGTTTCGACACCTACCTTGGGCATCCCAGTATTTGGTGGGCCTGTTTCACCATCTGTTGTCTGTACAAAAAACGTAGAGAGAAGTTCTGCCAGTGGGGATCAAAGCATCATAGAATATGAAAATGTTCTTAAAACCAGCAATTTATCTCTTCATGGTCTAACTAATACTGCTGAAAGTACAGCAATGACTACAATTAGGATACCAACTTCAAAAGGCTTTCGAATCAGTGTTCCTGAGGTATGTTGGGTTGATACTATATTAATGTTACAATTCATTTGATCATTTGCTAACCGTTTTTCGACTCACATGTAACAGGAGTCTGATGATGAGGACCATGTAAGCAACAATGCTACTGGAGATGTACCTCTCCATTGTTCTGATGTAAGTTCTTCAAAGGCGGACATATGACTTCTGAAAAAAATCTATTACACATTTTTCCACCATACACTTTTGATTTGTCATTTGTCATTTCTTCTGAAAGTCTACGGTTTATTTAGAATGTTAGAAATGATTTTTTTTTCATGAAAGTGAACACACTAACTTTTCTCAAAAAGTCATAATATCTTTAATTGTTAATATTGTTTTTATGCAGGTGCATAACAAAAGTGATGACATCGAAGAAAGATCAATTGTTGATACAGATGTTGTTCAATGGGGAGTGTTAACCCCTGATGATTTGTCATATGACAATGACGGTTGGCCAATTAAAAAACAATGAACTTATATGCATAGAAGGTTCCTGATTCCCCACTATGGATTTCTCTGTTCCTGTTTCTATTGATTTCTATTGCTCTACATTGTTTTGATGTAAGTTCTTCAAAGACGGACATATTGTCATCTCCAGGTGAAAGGACAGAGAGAAGACCAAGGAGACAAACTGAATTTAAGAGGAGTCGTCCATGTCATTAAGAGCGCAGCATTGGGTATAATTCAATCCAGGAGGAGGAGTTTGCGGAGATACAAAGAAGAAAGGTGGTCCGCTCAGAGACAACCTTCTTTCCAGATTCATGCCAGCTTTTGGCACAACCAGTCACTATTCGGTTGAATATGAAGAGAGAGCTGTCCACATTGAGAAATCTGATCTGTTTCTGAAAGGTATGACTTAATTTTGTGTTGACAGGTAGGGATACATTGTCTACTTCTCTGAATTGGCTCTTCTGAGTGTTGTCCTCTCATTCCACGGTGGAAGAAGGCATTCGCCATTAAATTTTGAAGATCTTAGCAAAAAGAAAAGAGCGCAACAAGATGGATACAGATGCTGCTAAGGGTGTTGTTTTCAGCTACGAGGAATTGAGAGATATGTAATAACTACACACAACTATGTGTGAGCCTATGCGCTAGGCATAGTATATGAGTGTATGTTAAACGAATGATATGTTCTGGTACTCTTGACATATTAAGTATGTTATAAATCTTTAATTAGTTAGAGGTGCATAATGATTAGTTTTTATGGTTTAGAAAATAGCTAATAGTTTATTTAATTGTGTTTTGTTTTGTCAAATATTATTAGATTGTAGTTTAATTGTTATGTTTATTGTAAGAATAATTAAAAATTTATTAAACATGTCATCTTAAATATAGTCTTCATTTCATCTTGAACATAGTCTTCCACTAATTTCTCTTTTTTTCCTAATATGGTGATATTATATTTTTATTTTTATCATCACAAAGGGCATGTTCACTCAAGCAATCCATTAAGTTATCCATACATGGTAATGAAATTTTATTCTTATTGGTGATTCTATTGGTGGCCTTGAAATTAGTGTATATCTTCCACTCTCCATCCTTCTTTAAAACTAATATTATAGGAATTCAGTTTAGGCTCAAAATCTCTTTGATCAACCACTTCACAAGTATCTCATCTACTTTCCTCCTTATCTTCATTCTCTTTATCAATACCATTCTATATGCCACTTTATTTAGCAATTTGGATCTAAGATTTAGATCCAAAACATGAATGTTTGTGTGTTTGTGTGTGTGTGGGGTAAACCATCAAGCATATCCTTGGAAACAATACCCTTTTTCTTATTTAATATCTATCTTTCTACACTTGGGATGTTATCAAGTTTTTCTTGGTTTGGCATAAGCACTAGACAAACACACTTTCTTTACCTCCTAGAATTTATTTCTTGCCACTAATATCATCATCATATTTATTTCCATCTCTACAGCCATATCATTTAGAGAAACCAGCTATTGCTTTTGACCACCCTTTTATAAGGTGTATGCATTTTCATCCATCATGAAATTTCCTTCTATCATATAACCAACATGAACCCTAAAACACATAGCAATAATTGATTATGTTGATGTCACATAGTAATCCATCCTCATATTGTATTTCTTGAACATGACCTTACATTTCTCACTCTCTAGTATTTAGTTTCCCTTCAACAATTATGATACCCTATATGGAGTAATATGTTCAATCCTTTCTAATCAAATTTTATCTAGCATTTTTACAAAAAAAATTACTTATGCTACTGATCTAAAGTGATCTTGGACAAAACTTTCCTTTTAATTTAGAGATGGTCATAAGTATATTTTTCCTCTATGTTGGCACATTTTCTCCCTCTTCACTAGCTTCACTAAATTTATTAGAATTATTTTCATCACAAATGCTTCCCCACACTCTACTCCTTTTGCACCATTTCTTAATGTGATAATTCTTATATTTCCTTTAGTAACTTGGTTTCTAAACTCTCTATTCTCTACATGAAAACATAAGTATGCACCATGTTTCTTTATATACACCATATTTTTGGAGAAAACTCTTCTAGATTATTGATTTCCCCTTTTTCAAAAGGATCCTCTTTCTCTTTGTGCATGCTCTTGACCTTGTGGTTGCTTACTATTTTTCTAGATTCTTGTGTCAAATTTTCTATTTTACCAAATAAAAAAATTTCCTCTTTTCTCACATGTTGATTTTTTATTTTAGATTGATAACCTTTCTTTTCACTTCAATGCATATTGATAGGCCTCCTCCATTAAATTAAGATATATAATACCAAATTCATCTTTAATGGAGATGTGTAGTCCATTCACAAACCTTGAAACCCTTTCCATTCCATCTACCATGTTTCCAACATGAATCCATTTCAGGCAATATAACTCGTTTTATGTAGCCCTTGAAACTCATTTGCTTCTACCCCAGGTTGTGAAACTTCTTGAATGATTTCATCTTGTAATCCCCAAGTAGGAACTTTTCCTTCAAAGTTGAAACCATCTTGTTCTATATTCATATCTTCCCCATCCTTTTCTACCACCCATCCTTGTAAATATGATCCCACCATACTAACGCATTAAACTTTATCTTGGTGCATTTAAATAACACTATGCTAAGAATTTTAATGGAAATATGCTTAAAGAACTTCTCAAGCTTCATAATTTACTTGTCTAAATTTTCTAGAAAAAAAAAACAAGAAAATTGGAAATGTCCATGTGTGGCTTTTCCTATCTTGAAGATAAATTTAAATGATTTGTCTTTTACTAGAAATTTCTATATCATTCATGCACACTCAAGGTACCTTTTCATCACTTAAATATACATCCAAATCCTTTCATTAAGAAATATCCATAGCTTCACATCTCACCTAGATGCTCCTAATCATGTTTTCTAGCTTTACAAACCTTTACTATGTTTTTCATTTCATTTCATTGAATAACCCTCTACATGAGTAAGATACATTACACTGTCTACCAAACAACCTCTACATTGGAGAAATTTGTACTACCTTGTATACATGTCTCCTAGAGTGAAAGACATGGCCCACTCAAAAGTGAAAAATCTTCCCTAATTCTAGATGATCTCTCTAATAGTTCACCTACCCATAAGGACAACAATCATACTCTAGTATACCATAATGATATATAACCATGTTTCATTAAGTAAAATCCGTACACCACACAACCCATAGAGTTGCATAGTGGGATACAAACACATAAAGATGAAACATCACAAAATCAATAAATATTATTATAATATTAATGAAAAGCTTATAAATTCTAATGGTTAGGAATATCGTATCTAAAATAATGATATGGATACAATAACAAAAAATACAATTATTTTACTAGCTCATCTCATACTTTAGCTCACACTTGTAGACTCTAGATAAATATGCCTAGTGTAGTGTCAAAAAATGTATTCCTTTAAATTTTCACACTATGTTTGGGTCCCTTAAAAAATTGGACATAATTAAGCCTCTAATTGAATAAATTATGCATATACAAGCCTTATTAATTGTAATTTACCAAAGGAGAATTATGTTTAATTAATACAATTATCATTTTTAACACCCCAAAATGAATAGGTCCTAGCAATTTGGGTCAAGACCCATTCACCCTTGGGCGAATGGGTTCCCTTTAAGATCATAAATTCAAATTTTAAACATGTTTTTGGTGGCATCTTAAGGTCCTAAATTCAAGTTTTAAGTGTCATCTTGTAATGTTTAATTTGATGAAAATTAGAAAATTGTCTATAAAAGCAAGGTATTTTTATCAATTCAAATCCTAGATCTCGTATTCAAGCATTCAAAAGAGCTAATATTATTGTCAAAGGTTTTCAAGAGAATATTTCTCAAGTACTTGTTGCAACATTAAAGATATCAAGCATCATGTCAAAGTTATCAATCATCATCCATGTTTTTGGAGCTAGCATTGTGATGTAGGTTTCAAGCATTCAATGCAAATTTCAAGCCTCAAGATCACAACATCAATCAATCCATTTGATGAAAGATCGAGACCTTGGAGATATCTACTAAGTTTTAGTCTTTCAAGGGTTTCAAGTTAAAGGTTTGGCAAGTTACAACATGGCAAGTGTTCATTCATCATTCCTTTCATGTTTTACTATTTCAATTCAAGGTATAATTACCAAAAGAAAATTTCACCAAGGAAAACCCCCATTCACCAAAAACAAACATTTTTTCCCTCTTTTGTGTTTTGCAGATCTTCTAGGTTGAAGAAGGATTAAAGATCTATCAAAAGTTGTCAAAGTTGTCATCAAGCCACAAAAACTCACTTTTAGAGTTTATTTATGAATTTATAACTATGAAGCCTAGAGAAATCAGGAGTGCAAACATAGGACTAGAGGACTATGAAAGAATATTTTCATCCCCTATAGCTTGACCTATTCACCCTTGGGTGAATGAGTCTCAGAGGACGCTCAACAACAACATTTTAGTGACAGGTGCAAAAATACTTAACCTTCTCAAATCTATAATTTCTTTTTGGATTCTATTAGATTAAGGTTTATTCTAGTGATTTCAAGTGTTACTTTGCATATTTCAATTTATTTACTATTTTTATTCTTTCTCCTAGAAATGTTTCTTCAACTAATTTACCCCATCCTAGGTCATAAGGAAAACAACAAGATCTCCACCAAGGTTGACTGACCTAATGGCTGAAAGTCAATCTTGACCCAAGAGATCTCTTTTTCCTAATGAATGAAGGAATATAGGTGCATCATAATCCCCCTTTTGTTATCATTATTGATTTGCACCTAATTTTTTGATGTTTCATTTTAATGAACTCGACATTGTACATCAAAAAATTAAAATTTGGATTCCATTCAAACCCTAGATCTAGGATTTGTATTAGTTTACATTATATTGCATTTACTTTGTATCTAATTTAGGTTTGTTAACATTGCATAAGTTTGAATCACTTTTAGGACTTTAGGTTTACATTATTCATCCTTTAAAATCTAAAAATTTCAAAAAATTGCATGCATATTACATTGATTTTACATAGTAGTGCATGTTCAATCATTCATATTCACATATTGACTCAAAATTGAGTTTCAAAAAGTGGCATATATTATTCATCATTTTTCATTCAAAACACTTGCATTTAAACATCAAAATATGAAAAAATCAATCATTGAAAGTGTAGTTTACAGTCTGAAATAGGAAACCTTAGCTACAAGCTTTAAACTCAAATTTAATTTTTTATAAGCCCTATGCTAAAAGTCATTCACACTAGGGTGAATCTTTCTTTGTATATGTGCTATTTCAAAAATTTTCGGTAGTGATTTGTCTTTGCTTTCTTCATTATGATCTATTGTTAAATACAGGTTTTAGTTTCAAAAACCAAAAGAAGTTGGCATTGTTTATGTTAAAGGTTCAAATGGTAAAATTGAGTGCATTGTTTGAAAATCAAAATTGGCATTAAAAATATGTAATTTTCAATATCTTGCATTAAAAAATAACAAAATCTTCATATACCAGATCTAAAAATTTGCATGAAAACTCATCATGGACATGTGTATGAGTAATATATGGAAAACCTTAAGATATTTGGTAGATGTTTCAAGTTATGTGCTTGGTGAATACCCTAAAGCCATTGAGACTTGAAACAAAGAAAAATAGGTTCACCAAATGGGAACAAAGGAAAATGGGGCTATGATGGACCTATCTTCCTTATTTTATTTAGGAAATGAGATCCCTCAAATGAATTGACATACAACCCTTAGGTGAGTCAACTCAATGGTGGAATCTTTACATTTCCTTTTTGTGTCAAGGCGAGGGTCCTAGTCAAATAATGCTTTTGGGAGAAAACCTAAAAATAGTAAATCAGCACCAAATTGCCATCTAAAACTTGGAATAGAAAGATTAAGCATAAAACTAACATAACAAAAAAATAAAATATAGATCAAAGAAGGGGAGAATGATGTTTAGTAGTCACCAAAAGTCATTTTTGGAAGCTAATATAGGACTCATTTTCCCTAGGGTGAATGTGTCCTGAGCTAAGGTTCTTTTGCAACTTTTGGGAGCCTCTTCTACAAATTTGAGTCTTCCAATTTTCCCTAGTTTTAGGTTCAAAAAGAAAGAAATAAATTCTATAAGTGAGTTTCCATGAGATGACAACTTTTATGACAACTTATGCAACTATGACAAGTTCTCCAAACTTGATCTTCAAAAGGTCTTCAAGGTTTCTTACACCTAAATCTACAATCATGAATCAACAGGGAAAAATGTTTTATTTTTGGTGAATGGGGGCTTGCCTTGGTCAAACCCTATTTTGGTAATCAAACCTTGAAATGAATAAAAATATGAAAGAGGGAATGAAGAACGCAAAAAGATATGTTACCACTCAAAAAACCAATGGATAAGATCTTGACTGAAAGTCTGCAACTTAAATGAAATGGCTTCAATGGATGTGGATCTTGAACTTGAATCTTGACTCGAAATGATGCTTTGAATACTTGATTAGATCATGAAACCTACATCACCATATTAGCTTCGAAAACATGCATGATGCAATAAGACTTTGACATGACAATTGGATCTTGATTGCTACAATAAAAATTTGATAAGTATTCCTTTGAATTTTGTTTAATTTCTCTTGATTATCTCTTGAAAACTCTAGGTTCTCATGAAAGATTGCTAGGTGCTTAGATGAAACTTTATGAAATAACATTATATTTATACATGTGTCATTAATTTCTCGAAATTCAAATTTCACGAGCTGACATTAAAATATATATTTGAAAACAATAAAATACCACCAAAAACATAATTCAAACTTAGGTCCTAGGTCTTAGGGAGGACCCATTCACCCATGGGTGAATGGGTCCTAGGTCCCTAAACCTAGGATGCACATTTCTCAAGGTAAAGTTTATGTTCAGGAATTAATTTTTGTTGGGTTTCCCCTTAGGAAAATGTAATTAAATAGGCTTGGAAATTGAATTAAAGGGCTTATTAAGTGATCCAGAGGATCTTCACCAAAAATTGAAGTTTCTCTTTTATCTTCAAAATTGGCATCATCAAAAAGAAGGTGAAATTTTGACTCCAACACAACTTGAACAGACTCAAATGGAGCTATAGAGTCCAAGATATGCTCGGTCAAACCTTGGTCAACCCAGGACCTATGTTAGAGAAAAAAAGGGTAAAAAATTGAAGTTAAAAGTGGTCAAGACTTGCGTCAATGCAAAGAGATCATCACAAGCTTTTTGACGACATTTGTTTCATGTGAATCGGAGTCTGTTTACACGAGATATGAGTAGTCAAAGTTGGGTTGACTTTGCTGAGATCAACATGGTATGATCAACATCCAATCATCATCATCAGACAATAGCATGATGACATGTGGAAAAATCTAGATGAATAATAATAATAATAATAATAATAATAATAATAATAATATAAAAAAAAACCCCACACCTACCTCCCACATGCATGCTTACTTGGGGAAAATTTTAAGGAGGAAAAGGTGGGCTTTACTTGGTAAAACTGTAAGTAAAACAAAAAGAAAAACTAAAATATTCCCCTTAAAATATATAATTTCAACCACTAAATTAATGGGTGGTAAGTAATAATTAATAAGCCCAAATTTAAAACAAAGTTCTCTAAAAAGGATGAAACAAACAACCTCCTGTAAACAATATAATCCAGAATGTGACAAAATTAAGAGGCTTAGGGATTTTATATGTGTTTTTAAAATAATGTAAAATGGGAGATTTTAATATTTTTGTGTAAATAAGGTGGATTTTTAAGTTGTATTTGCAAAAAGGGTATGTGCAGGATCATCATGGAAAAAATAGGCCCTTAAGTGGCAAAAAAATTAGAAAAATCAAAGTTAGGCAACTTGATGTAAAAGTCTGAATAAGTTATCAATATTATTTCAAAAATGTGTAAGAATAGAATATGTAGCAAATTGAATGCAATTTCTAAACTATTAGGTATGTTTAAAAAAAACAAATCTATTTGGTGAATATTTGGGAAAATTTGAAATTTCAATGCAGTGGCACTTAAATTTCAGGGAAAAAAGAAGTAGGTGTCTGTCTGACCACCCTAACCACAATAAAATTATAATTTTTTTTATAAGATTTTAGATATAAGTAGAGAACTCATGCCCTGATGTGATGCATATTTTTTTATAATTTTTTTCCAAGTAAATAATTAATTATGATTTTTTTATTACAACTTTTAAAAAAATATAAAAACTCATATGTCTGACCACCCTAACTCGGTAAAAACTTCATGAAATTCAATTTTTCCTTTTCTTAATCCTATAGTATGTGAAGCATATAATGTGACGCATATTTTGGATTCAAAAAATGTGATACCATTTGAAAGCTATAGATTTTTTCAATCAACCTATGAATCAAAACTTTAGTCACAATTTGAATAGAAAATGAATAATAATTACTTATTAAATTCAAAGTAAAGCATAATTTATATTGGTGGAAATATGAGAATCTCCTTTAAAAACCCTTTTCATTTCATCAAATTTGGGTAAGAAAATAGTTGTCAACTACATACCCATCATATTGCCACTTTTTGGCCCATCATGATCCTGCACATACCCAAAAATGGAGAGATAAGGTTGTTATGTAAAATTAATTGGTTAGTAACCAAATTGGTTAAATTTTCAATATAAAAAAGGGGGGTTTAGAGGTTTAAGGATTCATTGATTCAAGTGTTGAAGACTTAGGAGAATTTTGGAGAGAAGAATTGTTGATCTTGTACATCGGGAGAATGTTGGAATTCCGTCGTGCTTGAAGGGAAAAGCTTGTAAATAGATGTAATGCTGAATTTCTGAAGATTTTAATCGGATCGATCTACTCTTTGGAGAGGGGCCCAAAGACGTCATTCTTACGACGAACTCTGTTATCAAGTTATTTGCATTCTCTTTTTCTTGTCTCATTCTTAATTTTGATTTTGTTCATTTAAATATGTGTTGATTCCATTTTAGTAATTTGGAGTTTGAAACTGTAATTGATATGCATTCTTAAAAGAATCATCTTAGATCCTAAAACATATCAAATTAGTATCAGAGTTGTGTTTTGACTAGTATTGCAAATTTGAATGCTTACATGTTCGAAGCTTCAACAAGGCAAAGGAAAACTTGAAGAATACAATCCTGAGATCGAAAAATGAAGGACTTTGCCATCAATGGATGAAACTAAACCTAGGAAAAGCACTGAGCAAGAGCTTGATGATAAGTCTTTCTAGCGAGGCTTCCTTGAAATGAAGGCTATGGTTAAAGAGTTGTATGCAGAAAAGAAGAAGTGTGAAAAGGGAGATTCATCGAAGCAAGCAAAGAAGGAATATCTCAATGACAAGGGAGGAAAAGATCGAGAAGCTCCATCTCCTCTATCTTTCCCTTCTTCTCCATCTTCCCCTTCTTCCACTTCTACTACTATTAATCCTTTCAAAAGCAAGTCTAAGCCTATTATCAAACTTGATGTAAAATTTGAATTGCCTAAGTACTGTGGTGAGTTAAATGTCAAAAAGTTAGATGATTGGATCTAGTAGGTAGAAGTGTATTGTAGGATTCAAGGCTTAATAGAAGATGCTTCTATGATCCAGTTAGCCACACTCCGGTTGGGAGGTAGAACTCTCACCTGGTGGGAGAGTAGAACTCGGGAGGAAATTGCTTGCCATGGTAAGGTCAATATGACTTGGATGGAATTTATTGCTGCCCTTAAAAAATAGTTTTATCCTTTAGGTTATATGCAACAATTAACAATGAATTGGAAAACCTTTAGGCAAGGTAAGGGTTAGTCTATCCAAGATTACACTCATGAGTTTAGAAAATAGGCTATTGCTTTAAATGTTTCATTGTATACTCAAGATACATTACCAAAGTACATAGGTGGTTTGCATTCTTACCTAAGTCATACTATTCTAATGTTGAGTCCTAATAATTTGGATGAAGTGTCAGTCCAAGCTACTCATTTAGAGTCAAGGGTTAAGAATGCTTTCAGTGATAATTTCTCAAAAAAACCATCTAAGTCTGAGGGGAAGTCTAAGGGTAAAGAAAAAGAAAAGGATAAAGGAAAAGGGAAGAAGAAAACTATAGTTAAGAAGGAGGGTGATAAGCCCACATGCTCCCATTGCAAGAAAGAGGGGCATGATGATTCGAAGTGTTAGAAGCTTCATCCCAAATTGAGGCTGAAAAGATATGAAAGTAATAAAGGAAAACAAAAGACTGCTGCAGTGATTCAACAAGATCTTGGATCCGACTCTGGAGATGAAACTCAGATTGTTGCTATTGGGGTCCAAGGTAAAGTGAAAGGTATAATTCTCTCTTCTAATGCAAATGTTTCTAATGTAAATGCAAGTACAACTAAAGTATCTACTCCTAAAGTTGAGAAACAACAAAATGAATTGTTTCACATTCAAGTTGTAACTAAGCACAATAAGGTTGATACATTGTTTGATACGGGTTATCAAGTCAACTTAATATCTGCAGAAGTGGTAAAGAAACTCAATCTAGCTACAACACCTCATCCAAAGCCATATCCACTCAGATGGGTTTGTAATGATGCTCAACTATAGGTAACAAAACAGTGTAAACTAAAAATTTCTACCACTGCAAACTTTGTTGATTAGGTATAAGTAGATGTTGTTCCTTTAGATATTTATGGGGTTGTGTTAGGGAGTCCTTATTTGTATGACAAAAAAGAAATCTTTTATGGGGGGATAATAAGTATCATCTCTTTAAGGATGAGATAGAATACATTGTGTGTGCACACAAAGTTAAGACTAATCTTCCACTAGTTAATGTTGGTCAGATGAAAAGGTTGGTCAATTCTAGTAAGAAATTTGTGTTGATGCTTGTAAAACCCAAAGAGGATGAAAAAGATGAAGCATTTAAGGGGTGTGATCCTAAGTGCAAAACTAAGACTATCAAAATAGTTTCTACTTATCATGACTTATTTCAAGAGACAAAAGGGTTTCCACCTAAGAGAGAGATACAACATGAAATCTAGTTGCAGCAGGATGTGCCTCTTCCAAATATTGGCATGTACCATTTATCATTTTTGCAAAATGAGGAAATCAAAAAGCAAGTCCAGGAGTTGGTCAAGAAAGGAGTCATTCATCCTAGTACATCTCCTTGTGGTTCTCCAATTGTGTTGGTTCCAAAGAAAAATGGATCTTGGAGAATGTGCATCGACTATCAAGCCTTGAACAAGATAATGGTAAAGAATAGGTATCCTCTTCCCCGAATTGATGATTTACTTGATCAATTAAAATATGAAATTTATTTCACTAAGTTAGACTTGCATAGAGAATATCATCAGATAAGAATTGCAGAAGATGACATTTGGAAAACTACATTTAAGAAAAAACAAGGACTTTACGAGTGGTTGGTCATGCCCTTCAGGCTTTGGAATGCACTGGTTACATTTATGAGAGTCATCAATGATGTCTTTCATCCTTTTATTGATGATTTTGTCATAGTCTATTTAGATGATATTCTTGTATTTAGTTGAACTTGGGATGATCATGTAATTCATGTAAAGAAATGTTTTTGAGAAAAGAAAAACTCTATGATGTCTAAATGTGAATTTGTAAAGACATCTCTAGTGTACCTATGCTATGTCGTAGCTGGTGGTCAATTGAAAGTAGACCCTACAAAGGTTGAAGTTATTGTAAAATGGCCTAAGCCAAGTACAGTCACTGAAGTCAAAAGTTTCTTAGGTGCAGTATAGTACTGGAGAAAGTTCATTACAAACATCTCCTTCATTGTATCACCATTGCACGTGTTGACAATACTTACAAAGAAAAAATTTTAGTGGGGAGGTCCACAATAGAAGATCTTCAACACTTTGAAGGAAAATTTGAGCACTACACCAGTTCTAGCTTTACCAAATCAACATCATCCATTCAAGATCAAAACAAATGCAAGTAGATTTTTCATGGGAACAGTGCTAATGCAAGGAGGTAAATCAATTTTCTATCACTCTGAGACATTTTTAGGTGCATTTAACTATCCTACTTATGATAAGGAACTTTATGCATTATTTAAGAGTGTTAAAAAATGGAAACACTACTTAATAGGGAAAGAAACTATAATCCACACTAATCACTAGCCACTTCAGTACTTACACTCACAGTCTAAACTATAACAAAGTAGGCATTTTAGATGGATGGGATTTTTACAATAGTTTCACTTGGTAATTAAGTACAAGAAAGGTACCCATAAAAAAGTAGCAGATATGCTTTCTAGGCCTCCTATTATGAATGCTTTGATTATCCTTAAAGGTAGTTCCATGGTACATGAAATTTTTCAAGAACAATATGCTAATGATGAATACTTTAAAGAAATCTATCTAGCTCTAATTGTAGGAAAACATGTAGAAGAGAAAGATTACTATGTGCAGGATAAACTGTTGTATCACTTGGGAGAGTTATGCATTCCAAAAGGTGAACAAAAGCAAGTAATTAGACAAGAACATACCTCATTAATTGTAGGACATTTTGGGGTAAGCCAAACAATTACTCAATTGCAGAAATATTGTTATTGGCCTCGTATGCAGGAAACTATATCTAAGTATACTAGAGGTTGTGTCATGTGTGCAACTAGTAAGCCTAGTAACAGAAAATTGGGGTTGTACACACCTCTACCTATACCATCATGTCCATGGGAAAGTGTGTCAATGGATTTTGTTGGGGGGTTACCTATGTCTAGGAAGGGACATGATTATCTGTATATAGTAGTTGATCAGTTCAAAAAAATGTGTATTTTAATGCCTTGTAAAAAATAGGTCATTGCTGAACTAACAGCTCAAGTGTGCTTCTAGTTTGTATGGTTCATTTTGGGTTATCTACTTCTATTGTATCGGATCAAGATTCTTGATTCCTCTAGGAATTTTGGCCAGCTTTATGGGGACTCATGGACACCAGACTAAATAAGAGTACAACCTTCCATCCACAAACTAATGGACAAATAGGGGTAGTGAATAGGACAGTTGTGCATCTACTTAGAGGTTATTGTAGCAAACATTCCAAGCTATGAGATGAGAGTCTTCATTATGTGCAACATGCTTACAACCATGCATCACACTCTTCTACAAAGAGGTCTCCCTTTAAGACTTGTTTCGGTTATGTGCCTAAGACCTTGATGGATTTTACTTTTGGGAAGGATGATGTTGAAGATGGATGCCATGATTTAGAGAAGGCTTTGAAGTTCATCTAGAAGGTCCAAGTGATTCATCAAGCGGTGGAAGCACGGTTGGAAAAGAGTCAAGCCAAATACAAGGCTCGACATGATAAACATTGCACCGATCATCATTTTCAAGTATGTGACCGCATTTGGTTACATATCAACAAGGAAAGAATGCAAGGTGAAGGAAGGAATCTCAAGCCAATTCGGTATGGTCCCTTTGAGATCTTGGAAAAGATCATAACCAATTCCTTCTGCCTTAATCTTCCTTCATACATGCATATCTATTCAGTTGTCAATGTTGAGAATCTGAACTTGTATAAACCTCCAATGATATTAGACAAGGAGACAGACATTCAGGTTCCATCAGTTGATGATCTTTCACCAGAGTACATGTTAGAGTTTCCTAAAGATGTCATCCTAGACATGAAAACTAGGACTTCATGAAGAGGAGCAGTTTATTACCTTGGAGTGGGACTGAAGGGGATGAATCCAAGCAAGGAAAAATGGATGGATATTGGTAAAGTGAGGGAACTTTACCCTCACTTAATTTATGAGTAACCAACTTTCAGAGGTCTGAAAGCTCTCCAGTGGGGAGGACTAATCCAGAGGATCTTCACTAAAAATTGAAGTTTCTCTTTTATCTTCAAAATTAGCATCATTAGAAAGAGGGTTAAATTTTGATTCCAACACAACTCGAATAGAGTCAAACGGAGCTACAGAGTCCAAGATATGCTTGGTCAAACCTTGGTCAACCTAGGACCTAGGTCAGAGAAAAAAAGGGTCAAAATTTGACATTGTCAAAAGTGGTCAAGACTTGCATCAATTCGAAGAGCTCATCATGAGCTTTTTGATGACATTCATTTCACGCGAATCGGAGTCTATTTGCATGAGATATGAGCAGTCAAAGTTGGGTTAACTTTGCTGACATCAACATGGTATGATCAACATCTAGTCATCATCATCAGCCAATCACATGATGACATGAGGCAAAATCTAGATGAATAAAATAATAATAATAATAATATAAAAAAAGACACCTAATCCTAAGCCTTAAAACAAGGGGGAAAAAAACCCCACACCTACCTCCCATGTGCATGCTTACTTGGGGAAAATTTTAAGGAGGAAAAGGTGGGCTTTACTTGGTAAAACAAGTAAAACAAAAATAAACTAAAATATTCCCCTTAAAAATATATAATTTCAACCACTAAATTAATGGGTGGTAAGGAATAATTAATAAGCCCAAATTTAAAACAAAGTCCTCTAAAAAGGATGAAACAAACAACCTCTCGTAAATAATATAATCCCAGATATGATAAAATTAAGGGGCTTAGGGATTTTATCTATTTTTAAAAATAATGTAAAACGAGAGATTTGAAGATTTTTGTGTAAATAAGGGTGATTTTTTAAGTTGTACTTGTAAAAAATGGAGAGATAAGGTTGTTTTGTAAAATCAATTGGTTAGTAACCAATTTGATTAAATTTTCAATATAAATAGGAGGGTTTAGAGGCTTAAGGATTCATTGATTCAAGTGTTGAAGACTTAGGAGAATTTTGGAGAGACAAATTGTTGATTTTGTATGTCGGGAGAATGCTGGAATTCCATTGTGCTTGAAGGGAAAAGCTTGTAAATAGATGTAATGCCAAATTTATGAAGATTTTAATCAAATAGGTCTACTCTTTGGAGAGGGGCCTAGAGATGTAGTCATTCTTATGACGAACTCTGTTATCAAGCTATTTGTGTTCTCTTTTTCTTGTCTCATTCTAAATTCTGATTCTTTTCATTTAAATATACATTGTTGTTGATTCCATTTTAGTAATTTGGAGTTTGAGACTGTAATTGATATGCATTCTTAAAGAAATCATCTTAGATCCTAAAACTTATCATTAAGGAATAATTAAGCTCAATTAATTAAGAGAGCCCTAAATAAGTGTTAAAGCATAAATAAATACATTTTACAACACTAAACTAACTCATAATTATGTCTAGTTTAACTCAGACGGCCCAAACAAGTGAGAAAATATCAAGGGGTACATTTTTCTACTCTGTATTTAGTGGGTATGTGCAGGATCATGATGGGCCAAAAAGTGGCCATATGATGGGTATGTGGCTGATGACCTTTTTTTTACCCAAAATTCATGAAGCAAAAAGAGTTTTTGAAGGAGATTCTCATCTTTCCACCAATATAAATTATGCTTTACTTTGAATTTAATAAATAATTATTATTCATTTTCTATTTAAATTATGACTAAAGTCCTAATTGATAGGCTGATTGAAAAACATATATAGCTTTCAAATGGTATCATATTTTTTGAATCTAAAATATGTGTCACATTCTATGCTTTTAATACTATAGGATTGAAAATAATAATAATAATCATGAAATTTTGACCAAGTTAAGTTGGTCAGACATACGAGTTTTTATATTTTTTAAAATTTGTAATAAAAATTCATAATTAATTATTTACTTGGAAAATATTACAAAAAATATCCGTCACATCAGGAAATGAGTCTTCTACTTATATCTAAAACCTTATAAAAAAATATTATCATTTTATTGTGGTTAGGGTGGTCAGACAGACACCTACTTCTTATTTTTTCTTTGAAATTTAAGTACTCTGCGTTGAAATTTCAAATTTTCACCAAATAGATTTTTTAAAAATAAAAAAAAAAACTAGCAGTTTAGAAACTATATTCAACTTTCTATAGATTCTATTCTTACATATTTTTGAAATAATATAGATAACTTATTCAAATTTTTATGTCAAGTTGTCTAACTCTGATTTTTCTAATTTTTTTGCCACTTAAGGGCCTATTTTTTCTATGATGATCTTGCACATACCCTAGCCCCTACTTTAGTGAGAGGATGAGCACAAGAAAAAAATCAGACTTAAGTATACAATCAACATATGTATACAACAACAAGATAGTCAATCATAGAACGCCAAAGACTTAAAGAAATAAAAGAATATAAAAAGGAAGATCAAACCTCAAATGTCCAACGTGATGTGGAACTTGCCTCGACTGTTTGTCCAAAATAAAATGGTGGATCAAGTCTGAATTGTCTAGTGTGATGTGGAACACACCTCGATTGTTTGTCCAAAAAATTTTGCAAGCGGAACTTGTTATCCACTATACAAACAACACGTACCCTCAGTCAGGCTAGTAGATCTCCAATTGTCCACTAGTTGAGCCCCCAGAAAGTGGTTAAGTGAGAAATTCATGCCAGGTCTATAGGCTCTCACTATACAATGAAAAAGTCATGTTAAGTCTACAAGCTCTTATCATCATACTAACCATACCAAAGCTACACCTTTGATAACTTCAATAAGGCACCTGTAAAAGAAACATAAACTTCAAGCTTCATAAGGCCTAACAAGCTTCGCTATGCTAAGAACCTATGAACAAAATTCAAGGCTCCATAGGCAAGCAAAGTGTGTTATGCTTGGTGGCCATAAAAGGGTTTGAGCTTCACAAGGATAGCGAGTTGTGTTATGCTAAACACTTATGAAAAAAATTCAAATAATATAAGACATGGTCAAAGGGATTTCACTTAGGTCATGTAAGGTATTCAACTCAGGGAACATTGTGCCTAATGTCTCCAAGAGAGGACAAGTAAATGATAAAAGATTCACAACTTAGGGAATCCAATGTGTAGCATCACCACTAAGAGGAAAGTCATATGCCAAGATAGGTCACACTCCTAAGGGACATTAAACCCAATGACACCAAAAAGAATAGGACACATCACATGAAGTAAGAAGATCACTCAATGAAACATAAAGCATAGCTAAAATTTTGAAAAATAATAATTTCCAAAGTATGTCCCCACTTTAAAGAAATTGCTACACCATATATGAGCAATTACTTTAAAGTAGCCAATGATCAATGCTAACAATAAAGAGGAAATGAGAGATTATTTGGAAAGCCCTATGCCAAGTCATATCTTTCCAAATGAAGCTACATCATGAAAAAGGAATGGGTTGCCCCAAAAATAAAATCCAAAACACAAAAGGGATCTACAAATTTTGGGTTAGTATGTCTTCACTACATGATATTATAGAGCTTTGAAACATCATCATTACTCAAATACTAATAGAATTGGAAGAATGACACATAGACAAAGAAAAAAAAGAAAAGCTTTTGGGTCAACATGGAAGAGACCTAAATGTCTTGTAAAGATACTATAGAGAAGGGGGATTCACTACTCATGAGTTCTCATTTAGAGAGCCTCACGAGGAAAATTTCCCTAAACTACCTCAAGGAATAGTGGCAAGAGTTTCAAAATTCGAAAGAGCAGGTCATAGAGATTTTCTAAAAAATTGACTACATCTCGGTCAAAAGATGACATCGCAGAATATAGATGATAGTGTGAGTACGACCAGAAGAAAGATAATGTCTCAAAAAATAGCTAAATGACTACTTCTACTTTGATTGTTGAGAACTTACAGAATGCGATAAAGCAACATAATGCAATAGAACTATAATAAAATGAAGTAGAACTAATAAAGATAAGAAGAAGAAAGGAAATGCTTACAACCACATGAGTGATGAATCCTCCAACGAGTGAATTTCTTCAAAAACTGCATGCATGATATCTAGAGAAATTGTTGGGGCTATATAGGGGTTTTCTTTAGTTAAACCCCCATTTTGGTGTCCCCACCTCCATGGACAGCCAAAAGATAGAGAGAAATAGTATAA
Source organism: Sequoia sempervirens (assembly GCA_007258455.2). Lineage (NCBI taxonomy): Eukaryota > Viridiplantae > Streptophyta > Pinopsida > Cupressales > Cupressaceae > Sequoia > Sequoia sempervirens. The sequence goes on from VDFB02058242.1 coordinate 469,700,346, forward strand.
CTGAAATGGAAAAACCATGTGGTGAAAGCAAAACTCACTCAGGAGTAGAACCCACACCATAAATTATGAGTGATAAAAGAAATCCCTGCTTGAGGAGGAGAACCTATATCACAAAAGAAGTGATAAAAGTAGTCCTTTCTCAAGGAGGAGAACCTGTATCATGAAGTATAGATGCAATGGGAAGGGGATATGGAGTCCTAAGATGCTCACAAGCATGAAGTAAAGGAGATGGAGTTACAAGAGCTAAGAGTATGGAAAAAGGGTGTTGTTAAAGGTTGAGAGAGCTTGAAGCTTTTTTAACAAGTTATTTTTGGTTGTTTAATCAAGGGTTGGAGTGTAGAAGGATAGAGCCAAAGATGGAAAGAAGCTAGAATTAGAAGAGTCTTCCAAAATGAAGTGAAAAGACTACTTTTAAGGAGGGAAAAGAAGCTTTTCGGGTGGTTTCAGGAAATCTCGAGTTGTTACCACCGACCAAAGGAGGTGACAAGTGGAAAACATGCACGAAAAATAGTCATTTCAACATTGAATCATCACAAGTTGCTAGCGCAGTGTGCAGACAGAAGTGTGGTGCACTAGTGTCTAGACACGTCACACTACAAAATGACAAGAATGGGAAAAGCATAAGGTTTGATGTAAAGTGGATGCATGAGGGTAGCTACTGAAAAGGGGTGTTGGAGCATCCTAAGAAGGGAAAAAGGTTGATGCAAGGGCTAAAATGATCATACACAAATTCCAAGGTAGTGGACACTAAAGTGGATGCAAGAATGTATGTGAAATTGCAAGGGGTGCAATTTTACGCCTATACATTTTTCCCCCACTTTAGCGGGCATATGAATCTACAATAATATGCATGCTAAAGGAAATATACTAAACATAAATAACATCATATGCCAAAAGGATATTGTAGAGGAAGCAGATAACTCTTCAAACCATGGAAGCATGCCCCTAGGTTGAAAACCTGCAATACAAACAAATTAGACAAGAAAGACCTACACCAAAAAACAATGTTAGAACATATAAAGCTAAAGGATTCAAGTCAACAAAGTAAAGAGACCTTGATGTGAAAAGGTTGTCTCAGTACTATGCATCATTCCCAAATTAAGAAATAACACATAGAAGAATTCTAAGATGAAGAGAGGAAGAGCATATACTCAGGATGAGGAAGATGTAGATCTTTGATCCAGTATATACAAAAGAGAAGAGGAGAAAGAATTTAAGAATGTAAGCACCTCAGAGGCCCATAGACCTGCAAGGAAGGTGTCCTCCAAGATCTCTCACATGAAGGAAACCCAGGGAAGTGCCTCATAGAACTATACACCTACAAGGAATATTTCCTCCAAGATCTCTCACATGAAGGAAACCTAGAAAATCACCAAGTACATACCCACAAATATGGAAGGAGGAGTCCCCCAAGATCTCTCACATGGAAGAAGCTAGGTAAGTGCCTTACAGACCCGTAGATCTACAAGGAAGGTGTCCTTCAAGATCTCTCACATGAAGGAAACCCAAGAAAACACCCTACAAACTCACAAACTTGTAGGGGAGCAACCCCCAAGATCTCTCGCATGGAGGAATCTCAAAGGAAGTTCCCTATAGACCCACAGACCTATAGGGAGGTATCCACCAAGATCTCTCACATGGAGGAAACCAAAGGAAGTTAGACTCCGTAGAGTGAAGAAGTGGCTTCACAGGTGCACCTATGAAGTGAAAGCGGCCACATAGGAAAGTAAGTAGATAGTCACATAGATCGTTGATAGATTGGAAAAATTTCAAAGGGGTCCCTTGGGAACCCTTCAAAAGAAGAGGGGTCCACTCAAGGGATGCACTATTTGAAAAGTGAGGTCTAGTCAGGTTTCCCCCAAGCTAGACATGAAGAATTCGTTTGAGATACAATATTTCAAAAGGAGTCCCTCATGAACCCTTCAATATAGCAAGGGGTCCACTCAAAATGAGTTACCACTACCCCCAACACACAGGGGAGGAGAACCATGAAAGATACTTAGAACATACAATCTTATAGAGGTAGACCTCAATATCACTTGTCATACAAAGAAAAGGAAAGTGCATCAATCAAATTGGAGTTTTATGGCACCAGAATAAAAAAAAGGTTGTATTTTATCCTTCAATGCCTTACATTCACTAGTGGAATGGTCAAGCACTTGATGGTATGCACATAAATAATTTTTTTCTTTATGAGACTTCTTGTGCATGGGAGAAGGAATAGTGATTAAGCGAGCTTTTAGAAGCTGAAAAAAAAATGCTCTTGCTAAGATAAAGGATGAGGTGTAGGAAGCAATCCTTTCTCTTGTGGACAAAAGTTTGACTTCTCACCAAAAGAAGAAGAAAAAACAAAGATAGAAGACAATAGAGGAAGAATATTTTCAAAAAGGGAAGGTTGAGAAAAATTTGCATCACCCAACCATGGCTTCTATTTAGATCATTCATTCAAGCAACCAAGCCCAAAATTACACTTGTGGGGTGTGAATTCTATAGGGGTCTGAATTCCTTGTTCATTACACCCACAACTTTTATGCTCATAGCCATATTTAGAGAAAAGCTTAAAGTCGGGGCCATAACATGTTTGTAAATCTTGAAAAGGAGGATATCCATAGATAGCATCATTCCAGCAATGGGGATCACACTCCTCTATGGTATCACCATCATTCTTATTAAGAGGACTACCAACACTATCTTCTTTAGCAGAAGCGTAATCATCTTCCTTAGAAGGAGGATCAACACTAAGAACATTACAATTTACGCTCACACCATTCCACGATACAAAAGAATAGTCATATTTGATAGTGGGTGTGGATGACGTTATTGGAAGGTATAAGTGGATCAAGGTGACTTTATATTTTGTTATGAAGGAATCTGTAAAGTCAAAGTAACCCCAATCATCACCAAGACATGCATTCTTTTAAGAAGAGGTAGAAGGAGTAGACTTAATATTTCTTACTTCAGAAGGATCTTCTTTAGGGACATTTATCTCAAGAGTATCCTTTGTAGTAGGTACTACTAGAGTAAACATCAACACATTGGAAGACACTAAAGGGATAAGAGTAGGCACAACTGAAGTTTGACCAGTAGCTTCCATCTCACATAGGTGCATAGCATCAGGGTCAACCTTGACTATGACTACTTTATTATTAGCAATGAACTTAATAGATTTATGCAAGGTAGATAGGATTGCACCCATAGCGTGAATCCACAGTCTACCAAGAAGAAAGTTATATGGTAGCTTTTCTAACATAACATATACAAGGGTGGGTATAGTAATGGGTCCCAACCTCAAAGGAAAGACTATCGTTCCTAGGGCCTGTCGACCGACATTATCGAACCCACAAATGTCAATAGAAGAATAATTAAGAGAAGATGGATCAATAGTAATCTTATGCAATAGATCAATACTACACACATTAAGTATCGAACCAGCATCAATGAGAGCATGTCTAATGCTGATTTTAGTAATGTTAACTATGATCATTAAAGGGTATGCTTACTTCTATACTTTTGGAGGTGGGAGATCTTGCAGATAGAATGTAATATTTAGTGAATCTGCATGAATATACATGATCAATGTATTAGCATCCATCAACCTAGTAGAACAAGGCAAGAGGATCTTTTGCAAGGCTTCCTGAAGCATACCTTGAAAAACCAGAGTAGATTGAAGCAAGTCCCATAGTGATATCTTAGCTAGAGTAACGTGGAGTTGCTTTACAAGATCATAATCACTCGATGCTTTAGTCATAGGTTCAAGTGCTTGAGGAAGGCTTGGGTTTTTATTCGTTCTATTCTCATAAGTATGGGCTACTACTCTATAAGAGGTAGCCATAGAAAGATCAAGAGGATCATCATCAAATGAAACACCATCAATAGAATAAACCATTTTTGGAGAAGGACTAGCTAGAGTCACATAAATGATGGGTCTCTTAGGCCTCTGAGGGGTACCAGAGACATAGATTATATTTACAAAATCCTCATAACTAGCAGAATAATTATTTGAAGACATATTCTCAACATCAATCAAAACAAGATCAAATGTGGAAGGAGATTTCATCGTTCACTAACACATCATCTCTAGAAGAGAGTGCATCAACACAAAGATGATATTCATCATTCACAAATGCAACATCTCTAGAAGAGAGTGCATTGGAATGGAGAGGAGCTTCATCATTCACAAATGAATCATCTTCGAAAGAGAGTGCATTGGAATGGAGAGGAGATGCATCATCTCTAGAAGAGAGCGCATTGGTATGAAGACAAGGTAGAGTAACATTAAGAAAGGTATCAATGATTTCATCTTCTTGCAAAAAAATATCCTACAAAGCCAAAGGACTTTCGTGTGAAGGATCAAAGATACCAAGTGACATGGGAAAATCCAAGTCACCATCACATGCATGAAATAGAATATTATTAACATTTTGTACAAAATTAGATATTGAACTACTAAAATAAGATATTAAATTCATTACAATTCTTTCAGTATTCTCTACGTTCTAGTAATTTGCAATTTCAAAGGTCTTTGGAGTGTAATTTGAGGTCAGATTTTGCAACGGTCCTTAAAATTTGATTGTTGAAGGCACTGGGACTGAACTAGTTCTTTGTGAGACCTTTCTAATGGTGCAAATGGTTCTGAATTCCAAGCATTGAGTCAAAAGTTATGACACCACCAAGTCATGTCGGGTTCACCAAAATGTAGCTAGAAGGGGGATTCGCTACTCACGAGTTCTCCTCATTTAGAGAGCCTAACGGGGTGAAATGCCCTAAACTACCTCAAGGAACAATGGAGAGAGTTTGAAAATCCAAAAAGTAGGTCACAGAGATTTTCTAGACAAACTGACAAGCTCTTGGCTAAAGGATGATAGTGCATAATATAGACGACAGTGCGGCATGATAGCATCTTAGAGGAGCGTCAGTGTCTTGTATGGACCAAAGAAAGAGAATCTATCAGAAAATAGTTGAATGACTACTTCTACTCCAATTTCTAAGAACTTACTAAATGTGATAAGGCAACAAAATGCAATAGAACTATAATAAAATGAAGTAGAAATGATAAAGATAAGAAGAAGAAAGAAAAATATTACAACCACACAAGTGATGAATCCTCCAACAAGTGAATGTCTTCAAAACCTACATGCATGATATTTGGAGAAACTGTTGGGGTTGTATAGGGGTTTGCCTCAGTTAAACTACTATTTTGGTGTTCCCACCTCCATGGATAGCCAAAAGATGGAGAGAAAGAGTGTAATCAAAATGGAAAAAGCATGTGGTGAAATCAAAACCTACTCAGGAGTAGAACCCACACCACAAAGTATGAGTGATAAAAGCAATCCCCGCTTGAGGAGGAGAATCCATATCACAAAAGAGGTGATAAAAGAAATCCTTGCTCAAGGAGGAGAACCTGTATCATGAAGTATAAATGCAATGGGAAGGGGATATGGAATCCCAGGATGCTCGCAATCATGAAGTAAAGGACATGGAGTTGCAAGAGATAAGAGTTTTGCAAAAGGGTGTTGTAAAGGCTTGAGAGAGCTTGAAGCTACTGTAACAAGTTGTTTTGAGCTATGTAAGCAAGGGTTGGGGTGTAGAATATGAAATCCAAAGCTGGAATGAAGCTGGAATTAGAAGTCTTCCCAAATGAAGTGAAAAGACTGCTTTTAAGGAGGGAAAAGAAGCTTCTCGGGTGGTTCTAGGGATTCTCAAGCTGTTACCACCAACCAAAGGAGGTGACAAGTGGAAAACATGCATGAAAATTGTCATTTGAACATTGAAATATCACAGGATGCTAGCATGGTGCACAAATGTCCACACAACATGCTAGTACCCAAACATGTCATGCTACAAAATGACAAGAATGGGAAAAGCATAAGGTTTGATGTAAAGTGGACACACGAGGTAGTTACTAAAAAGTAGTTCTAGAGCATCCTAAGAAGGGAAAAACGCTGATGCAAGGGATAAAATGATCCTACACAAATTCTAAGGGATTGGACACTAAAGTGGGTGCAATAATGTATGTGAAATTTAAACGGGTGCAATTTTACGCCTCTACAAATACCAACTTAGGATTCAATAATTCAAGACTGCAAATTTACAATTCTGTATTGGGACTAATGAAAATGTAGATTCTAGTTATGCTTAATAAGAACATCGACCCTTATAGACAATCCATAACTTATTTTAAAATGATGCACAATAGATGACACCAATATATATATATGTTGAATTCAATCTGCAAATACAAAGATAATCGCAACTAGGTTGAAACCTGATTTAGAGTTCTAGATCCAACTCCTTACAGTTAGGTCCAATCACCCCTTAGGATCCATCACCTTAACAAGGGCTCCTAGTACTTTATTTTTGAGTGTCTGTAGTGATCACCGCCATAAAGAGTGAGGCCAAAACTAGAAATCATTGTTGTTTGGAGAAAGCACTCACTACATCTATTGAAGTTTGTTGCAAGCATCTAGCCAAAGCCTGAGGCTCAACCAAAACAAATTGATGCCTCCTTTAGTACCCAATGGAAATATTTCTTTCTAATCAACAATTCTATCATGTATAATCAAGTCTTAATGTTTCCAATCACATTTATCAGCAAGCACGAAAATTGGCTTGGGAGAGGCTATGGACCCTGAGTGGCTGAATTGAGTAGCTATTCTCTCACTTTAGATAGACATTAACCCCCAAATTTTGTGATGATTCTAATGAGAGAATCGACCCCCTTAAAAGATTGTAATGGCACCATTTCATAGGAATTCTACCAGATGAGAATATAAAGGATTATAAAGTGAATGCACCCAATTGAGAAAAGAAAGTAATTCAAATTTAAATTTTAAAATAGGCACCTTAAGATAGGACAACCACTAGAGATAAATTTTATTAACTATTGATTTATTTATTAATCATTTATTTATTTAATATTATTATTTATTATTTTCAAATTTTGCTTTATGTTGATAAACACTATTTCCTAATGAAAAGGAATTAGGCTAAATTGGGGACATGATAGTCCTCCCCGCTCAGATGTTGTTTTCCCTCAAGAAAGACTTCAAGTTTCCACGTGCATCAATTCAACCAACAAGTGGTGAAAGATTTGATCCTTGAATCATGGCCACTTGCAATGAGTCTTTCGCTGCACCCCTTTGAGATTGACCCGATCAAGTCCATTATCATGACCCCAATGGATGAAAGCACCAACCATGTTGATACCTAACCCAATCTTATCACACTAACACAACCAACAACTATTAAGTGGCAAGTGTAACTTGAAATGCTATCTTCATCGGCTAATTCCTTGTCTCTAGAATATTTCCCATGGTTGTGCACAATTCTTCTAATGACAATGAGTGATAGTGCCTCATCATTATGTCTAAAGGGATGTTTCATACCCCTCCAATTCACTAGAGCAATCATAGTCCTCTAAGTATCCGCTAGGAGATCTGCAAACAAGAATATGGGAAGGGCATCTCTCACCAAAGCATAAGGTAGAGGCCATACATCATTTCTTATCTAAGACATCATTATTTGCAACCCAAAGTCTTGTATTATGAAAACATCTACATACCCAAGTTTATGGACCAATTAAGACTCCCTTCCTCCACGTGTGCTCCAATCAAAATCAAGTGCATGCATGATCTATGCCATAAGTCCCTGAAGTAGAGTGGTCTCATGCTCCACCAAGGAGTCTTTAATATGATGGGTTTGTACCTTTTCATGGGTAAACTCCTCAAGTGTTCCATAAAGAATCAATGACTAACCCAAATCTGCTCCACCCCTATCTCCATTCACACATGAGGGCATAATTCCAATGGTTGATCCATTAATTTTGTGCTCCATCACACTAGGTATGGGGTGAAACTTCGAATGACTCTTCCAAAGAGGTGACACCAATTTGACATAAAGCAAGATATGTGAATGAACAAGGAATTTTGATTCATACCTCAGATCTAATTGCTTTACTTGCTTCGTTGTCATATGAGGCTCCTTCTTCATGTTCCACATGCCTCATATCTCCTTTTCCTCCTTCATGCTAGGGCCTAACAGATCTTCATCTTTGAATCCTAATGTAATTTTAGTCGTAGGAGGAGTCTTTCCTCTTTGATTCTCATGTGTAAGAATGAGGGACTGTTGTTCCAAATCAGAAATTTAGAACTTCTAACATGCCCTTTTTTAGAGCCTTCGATCACTTTCTTGCATATTTTTAAATTATAATTCCCCACATGTTTTGACCCACTATGAGTTTCCTTTTGAGATTTGTAGCCCTTAATTCCAATTCTTTTGGCTAACATAACATGACATGGTGAATGTATGAGTCTTTTTTCAGCCCCATGCTCAAGTGTGAGATTCACCTCGAAGTAAATCATCACCCCCTTCACAAGGGAATGGTTAAGTGTTGGTCCATGATGTGTCTCCAATTGTAGGCCATGTGTTCCAAACTCAATCCTTTGGCTGCAAACAATGTCTCCATAGAATCCTTCAAGTTCTTCCTTCTTGGCCCCTTTCTTGTTACCATGTCTTTCATTGGATGTGGTTTTCATAGAGATTTGAAATTCCATTAATAGTGATGAAGAGTATGCCAAACTTCACTCCCCAACATTCTCACCCACATGCTCTTCCTATTCTCAAGAATCCCTTTGAGTACTCACCTAGAAATCCATAGTACTCTTCATTTCATCTGCCTTCCACTCCAAGGAATCAACATAAATATTGTTGAGTGTGAGGAGATGATTCCTGTCCACAAGTAGGTGTAGGAAGGTTGACTTAACTACCACTAGATTCTCTTGGATTATGTGCAAATAATCGAGAGATATACCTCCTTTGAGTCCTTCCAGGGCCTTCCAACACAGATCAACCATTTTTTTAACAATGTCATTAAAGTGAGACAAGGCTGCTGTGATCTAACTATCATTCATCCTTAACTGCCTCTTCAACATATGTGACTTATGAGTCATAAAAATTCCATCTGGTATTTCCTCTACATCACCATCATAAACTTGATTAGTCATTTCTGATTTATATTCGGATCTGTGCAAGATCATCATGGAAAAATAGACCCTTAAGTGGTGAGAAATTAAAAAAAAATAGAGTTAGGAAACTTGACGTAAAATTTTGAATAAGTTATCTCTATTATTTCAAAATATGTAAGAATAGAATCTGTAGCAAATTGAATGTAGTTTCTAAACTACTAGGTTTATTTTAAAAATATATATATATTTGGTGAAATTTTGAAATTTCAATGTAGTAGTACTTAAAATTCAGGGAAAAAATAAGAAGTAGGTGTCTGTCTAACCACCCCAACTACAATAAAATGATAATATTTTTTTATAATATTTTAGATATAAGTAGAGGACTCATGTCCCAATCTGATGCATTTTTTTTGTAATTTTTTTCCAAGTAAATAATTAATTATGATTTTTTTATTACAACTTTTAAAAATATAATTTAAACTCATATGTCTGACCACCTCAACTTGGTCAAAACTTCAAGAAATTTATTTATTTTTAATCCTATTATATGCAAAGGATAGAATGTGATGCATGTTTCAGATTCAAAAAATATGATACCATTTTAAAGCTATAGATGTTTTTCAATCAGCCCATCAATCAGGACTTTAGTCATAATTCAAATAGAAAATGAATAATAATTATTTATTAAATTCAAAGTAAAGCATAATTTATATTGGTGGAAAGCTGAGAATCTCATTTAAAAACACTTTTCATTTCATCAATTTTGGGTAAAAAAAAACTAGTCAGCCACATACCCTACACATACCCATCATATCACCACTTTTTGGCCCATCATGATCCTGTACATACCCATTCACAACCAAGTTTCTCAAAATTAGCTACCTCAGTGACAAATTTTTCACACAACTCTTGTTCTGAGGATGTCACTATTGGACCCATGGAGAGCTTTGATCACCATAACAACTTAGATGTTACAAATTGATCCACAAGTAATTTTACAGTTAAACCTTGGCCAACCTCTTGTGTAACCCATGCATGGTTAGGTGAATAAAAAAAATTTGTGAGTAGGAAAATGGCTTCACCCTTAGGTATGGTCCTCATTTCATTTACCATTTGAATGACTTTTTTCATAACAATTGATGAGCATTCCCTTGATAACTCCAATAAAGGTTGTCCATATTCGATTTCTAAGGATGTAAGGGATTTCATGTTACCATTTATCCTCCAACCCTATTGTTTAGATAGTTTTCTTCCCCTTTCTCAACCTTGAATGTCATATGTCACACTCCTAATAAATTTCTCCCTTTTCCCTCCTAACAACAACATTTTTGTAGCTAAAAGGTGCTCAAGCACCAATAACTCTGTCTTTCCCTCTATCAACTCACAATAATCTAATGGTAACCACAAATATGTTTTCATTTGGATACATAGGTAACCACAAATGTGTTTTCATTTGGAGAAAAGCATGTATCCACAAATATAGGTGCCCCTGCATACACACTTTTCTCCCCTTTGCATTGTCTCGTAAATCATGAAACCTCTAACTTGCTTGAAGCTAGATGCACCAAACACCATACCAAGATTAGTCACAAAATTAGAATGAAACCTATTACTCTTTGTTAAGCAATCCCCCACTGAGTGATCTATGAACTGTGAATCTTGATTCTTCATATTTTGTTTAGGGTGATTTCCCACAAACTTCCCTTTATGACAACCTTTGTTTGACAAGCTAGTTGCCAAAATTCCAATATTAATAAACATAGAGAAGTGAGCTAGTAGCCTTCCCTTAAAGGAATCATGCTTATGAGTATCCTTCATCACTGATAAATAATTCATTGGGTCCCATATCGCACTGCATAGGTAGATTTGGACAAAGTGCTCTATTTACTTTTCCCCATTCCCTGAATGGAATTTGTTTTTATGACAATGAGACTGAAATATATTTGTGCTATTATCTCCACATCATGAGCTAGAAAGATAAAGGTGATTAGTGTCCTTACCTTCCTCTTCTATGTCGGCCTTCCTAGATCCACCATATGCACATATGGAGTTTCATTCTTGGGAATACAAATTGACCAATCAAAAAACTCATTTTTCTTGAAGCAAGGGAACTTAAATGTTTCTTGATTCACCTCCAAGGAATTTTCTTCCTTTATCATTCCAATGTCATTAATTCTCTCATGATAAACATGAAGTTTCTCCCCATGAGGATCAATATTATGCAAATCTTCCTCTTTTTGTGCATTTGGCTCATATTTCATCATCTTGGGCTCTTCTTGTTTCAAGATTGATTCTTCTAGCTCTAGCCTTTTAATCTCTTCCTTGATGGATTTTGAATTTTCCTCTTCTTTCTTCTTTTACCTTATGTAGTCATATAGTCCATTTTTGTGGGGCTCAGATTCATGTGCTCTTACATATGCATCAAGGAGAATGCAAGCCTTGGCATCATCTGACAAGCCTTGATATTCATTCAAAACTTTGGATGCCTCAGAATCAAGATGATTCGTGTCCTTTAATTGGGGTCCTGATTTGTGGTGGGTTATTGTAGTGGTGAGAGACTGCATCATTTGTATCAACATCTAATTTACTTGATCTTGCTTCTCTATGAAAGAATTGATCTAATCCTCCATCTTCATCTTACCTCTATCCTCTTTTTCCCCTTTGGCATAAATTCCCATAGGATGGAAGGACCTGAAGCTCTAATACCACTGTAAAGATACCAACTTAGGACTCAACAATTCAAGACTGCAAATTCACAATTCTATATTGGGACTGATGAAAATGCAGATTCTAGTTATGCTTAATAAGAACATCGACCCTTATAGACAATCCATAACTTATTTTAAAATGATGGAAAATAGATGACACCAAAAAAATATATATTTATGTTGAATTCAATCTACAAATACAAAGATAATCGAAACTAGGTTGAAACATGATTTGGATTTTTGGATTCAACTCCTTACATTCATTTCCAATCACCCCTAAAGAGTTTTCATCCTAACAAGGGTGCCTAGTACTTTATTTATGTGTTTGCAGTGATCGCCACCACAAAGAGTTAGCCCAGAAATGGAAATTGTCGTTGTTTGGAGAAAGCACTCACTACGTCTATTGAAGTCAGCTACAAGCATTTGCTTAGAGTTGGAGGCTCGATCAGAACAGATTGACACCTCCTTTAGTACCCAATGGAAATATTTCTCTGCAATCAAAAAGTCTATTTATGAGCAAGTCTTAATGTCACCAAGCACAAAAATTGACTCAAGAGAGGCTATGCACCCTGAATGACTGAATTGAGTAGCTACGCTCTCACTTCAGACATGCATTAAACCCCAAATTCTGTGATGATTCCAATGAGAGAATTTACTCCCTTAAAATATTTTAATGACACCATTTCACAGGAAGTCCATTATATGAGAATAGAAAGGATTCTAAAGTGAATGTGCCCAGTTGAGAAAAACAAGTAATTCAAATTTATATTTGAAAATAGGCACCTTAATATAGGATGACCACTAGAGATAATGTTTAGTAACTATTGATTTATTTATTAATCATTGATTTATTTAATATCACTATTATTTACTATTTATTATTTTTTCTTTAGTGTTGATAAACACTATTTCCTGTCGAAAAGGAATTAGGCTAAATTAGGGACATTACATGTCTCGACACCTTACATCCTTCACAAAAAGAAACCACAAGAGAAGAAAAAATATATAAGGTTTTATGATATATAGAAGAATGTAGGTACAAATAGAGGAATGCACATGAAGAGATGCCAAATAGAATAGTACGGGGGATCACATTATGAACATGCAATCACACAAAGAGGATGAAAAGAAAATAAAGAAAAAGACTAGTAAGGCACATGTGAATCAACCTATAGTAGGTCATCCACATCCCACTCTTGATCAGTATATGTAGAAGTTAGATAACTAGCCAAAGGGACAGCATCATGTGCCACACTAGGACAAGGCTATCTAACACATTAACCCCACTAAGTGCAAGGAAAGGATGATTCGAGGTAGGTGATGAGAATGAGCTCCTTGCAAGATAGGAAATGATTTGCAATGAATGAAAAATATGTAATAGTGAGTATGCTATGATCCTACAACTATTACATGAAAAGGAGGGTGATCTCACAATATTGGTTTACAATTTTTGGCCAAACTAGAAATTGAACTAAATTTTTTCAACTAAATCTTCACTTTCATGCACCTATAGTTGCTAAACCATGATGAATTTGAAGATGATACAAACTAGTGATTTGTGAAATTTTTTCTATAGATTCTAAATATATATTTTTTTTAAAAATTGGAATCAGATTGCATTTTTTCCATCTCCTTCGAAAACTAGTTTTTAATAGTAAATACCATTTTTAAAGAGTGATTTTCACTGTAAACAACATAAATTTTTTTTAAGAAGGATAAAAATATTTTTTTTTTCTAATTTAGCTTTGTAACTATGATATATAGCATGTTCATTTGGTTTCATAGTGTTTTATTGAGTTTTTTTTCTTAATTAAGTTTTGAAGTCAAGACAATTACAATTTAGACATAGGCAAACCATATACAACATAACTTTTTTTGTATATATCAAAATTATTTTTTTTACTGGATCAAGGACATCAATACCTAGCCCAAACATATATTTCAAATTCCTTTTTTGATAATCTACTATTTTTCAACATATGTAGAATAGAGAGCTTGATTTTTGGTGAAAAACCTATGTTTAATTAAACTATAAAAAATACATAATAAAAGAAAAATATATTAAAATTATATTCAATAGATAGCTTGTTATGAGGACTACCATCATCTAGATGGTTCTGTGAAGTTTGCTCCATTTCCATCCTCAACCCGAGCTTTGAAACGAAACATTTTGCAAAAAATTGGTAGAAGAGGGGGTGAAAGGACAAAAAAGGGGGTTCTAGCGAATCCCCTTTGCTAGAAGGGAGGTCCTAGCGAACCTACCCTTCTAGAGAACTCCTTAGGGGGTTCTATCGAACCCCCCTTCTATTGAAACCCCTAAAGTGTTTTCCCTCTGAAAATGCATTTTTCCTTCCTCAAACTAGAATTACAAACCAATTTTATGGGATTACCTAGGAGCAAAGTTAATGTATTTTCTTATCCAATTATTTATCATAACAGTCATCATCGTTAGGATAAAAATCGCTAAATATCAACTTTAATGGATGACACTCAATACTATGCACAAGAGTTCTATCATATTGACAGTGAGACGTGTTTGTACTTTTTCCTTTAGGGTTTTGATTCTCTTTAATAGATGGTAATGTTATGAGTCCTTGATTAAGAAGTGCATCTAAGATTCTTTTGCTTTCAGACATGGGACAAGGAATTTTTAGTTTCTTGAGTTTGTAAGGCTTTTGTTTCTTGCTTAACTAACCAATTTGTTGAGGTATATTTTGAGGGGGACCTAAAATGATCCTATCATCCTTATGATCATTATAAGGGAGGAAATTTGTATCCTTAGATGATCCATAAAGTAGAAGGGATCTATGACAAACATTGGGAAGTGATTATGCACAAAGGTGTAAAGACATCAACAATGGAGTAGCGGGAACATGTAATAGAGAGAATTCAAAACATAGAACTAAGAGAAAAAAGAAGACACATATTTGATTACGGAGTTCGTTCAAGTGGACTATGTCTCTAGGTCTAGCTCAATTGAGTGACCAATCTATTGAATTTTTTTGAATTCACAGTACAATCTCCAATGGAGCCTCTTGTAGAACTACTTTACAAAGGTCTGTAGCCTATCCACAAAGTTATACAAAAGTCTCTCACTCACACCCCTCTCAAAAGCTCTCAAGGCTAGGGATGATTAACAAAGAGTAAGAAAAAATAACTTTTCTTAAAACAAGACCTACTACAAACTCAGAGACATATTCTTCTCAATACCTCTATTCCCTCATATTCTCTCACAAAAAGCTCAAAAGGCTAAGAGAATGGAATGAGGATGATCAACTCAGAAAGTGATGATTGAGTTGAGTTGGTGAGGAAGACTCTCCTAGTCTCCCTTTTATACTTGAAATTCCCATATGGGGCTGAAAACTACCAAATTCTCCCTTAAAGGAAAAATACAAGGAAATTCCCCCATTTACAAAAAAAAACAATAATAACTCCCTAATAAAAATAATCAAATTATTTTTAAGCCCCTTTGTCTTTTATATTCTCAGGCTACTAATTGTTAGGGGTTTTGTTATTTTGTTTTCAACAAAATACCCATTTTTGGTTTATTTGGTTAGGCCTTGGGCCTAACTCTTAACTATATAAAACCAATGCCACATATATTTCAAGCATTAACAATAGTGCAATAGTTCGCATGCTTTTGGTTGCTTGGCCAATCAGGGGTTCAACTCCTACCGGCCTTTTAAAAGCATTGTCAATTGTTTCATTGATCAAAACAAAACCGATTAATATGCATGGGTAAAATCCAACCATTGGTGCAATGGTGGATGTTGTTGCTTGCAACGTGGAGGTCTTGGGGTCAATCCCCATACAATATTTTTCATTAATAAAAAAAATTGGGAACTTGCCAGAGGATGAACAGTATGAAGGAACATGTGTGCCAACCATATCTTGCCATGTGTCAAGCTTTCATTTGCCAAAGGTACCAGTTAGCTTCCAATTCAATGCCCAGTCACATGCCATGTAGGTGTCCACATCTTCTTCCGTACTACTAATGTAATCTACGGATGACACATTTCAACACCGGATTTGTTGACCGTACTAACATCATCTACCTAGTCAGCCTGCCACATCAATTGTAGAACTGACACATGTCATCATCCGTACGATGACTCACCTACCAAGTCAACATGATGTCGTCAACAACTATACCACTAGTACCCTTGGTCAACCGTAAGCTTTGACTAGCCATATCTTGCACATACGAGCTCTGATTTGCACAAAATGAATGTCATTGGAATCATGACAATGAGGCCTTTGTGATGATGCTGACTTTGATCATCTTTGACGATGTGAAATTTTGACTCTTTTTCTCATCTCTGGTGCTTGAGTTGACCAGCCTTTGACCAAACTTTGACCAGTGATATCTCCCATATACAGGCTCAAATTTTGACGAAAAAACATCATTGGGTTCGTATTGTTGAGCCTTTCAAATTGAAGTTGCTTCTGACAAATTCTTAGTCAATTAACTTTTCTGCCTTCTAGATGGCCTCCTAGTCTAGGGTTGACCCAAATTTGACTATGCATAACTTGAGCAAATAGACTCCTTTTTCACCCATTCAAGTTGTGCTAGATTTAGGATTTTCAGCACTACACCATGGCACCACTTCTGGGAGAAACTAGAACACTTCAATTTTCAAGTTTTGAAGATCCACCTAGATCAAACCTTCCCACTAAAGAACTTTTGGTCCTCCAAAACTTTACAGTTCCTTCAAATCATCTCCCATTCTACATCTTGCCATTCACCATGGTTTGAATCACTAGATCATACACACTACCACATCTTCTTACTGAGGTCTTACACTTCGGCAATGTACTGTCAATAAGAGCTTCCCTATTACCACATATGCCCTCTACAAGGGTCTTACATTTTGGCATTGCAGGACTTCATAGGTCATCACGATGCAGGTCAAAATGGAACTTAGCATACCCAAAGCAAGAAGAAAAAGTGAGGATGATATTCCTATCTCTCAATGCTTCTCACAGGTAGTTCACATTTTTCATCTCTCACCATCCTTTTTGGCATGCTTATGTTGCTCCTCTAGCTTCTCAAGCATGGTATCTATGCCTCAACCTAAAATATTCCTTCACCTTTGTACTTTGGATTAGCTAATTCAAGGCTCCACCACATAGCTCAAGTCATGTTCATCTGAAGCAACAAGGTCATCGATAGCATCCTTCAAGAACTCCAACTGAGTTCAAAATTATCCTCAAAATGACCTTGACTGAGCCTTCAAGATGAGAACATGCGAGGTCATTGTTGACCATTCTAAGAAACTCTTTTAGCTGAAAAAGTTCTCTTCAACTGAAGCTTCACACTTGAAATTTGTAGGTACAAGTCCTTAAAAACCTACAATAAGAAGTTACAAAGTATTCTCCTTTCCAAATTACAAGAGATGTGGCTTCAAGAGCCTTACAAAATATCAACCTCTAGAGAAATACAACTTCATAAAAACTATTACAAATAATTTTTTTCAGAGTTTTATGCTCATAAAACCACACTAGCTTATCAACCTATTTATCACACTAGAAAAGATGTAATAAACACACACAAGCTGACATACTAGTTTGATGAGTGATGTTCCCAGCTCCTACAAAGCTGTTCAAAGGAACTCTCTTTCATAGGATGCTCATGATGCGGTTGAGTTTCTTCTAGGACTACCTCAGAAGTGGAAGCAACTGCCAAATCTGCTTTCATCTCCTCAACTTTCTAGTGGTTGGGTCTCTCAGTAGACCTCGATCGATGATGGAGCTCTAGATTTAGCTTCCAACACTTTTCCTCCCAATGTCCATTGATTCCACAATGGTTGTAGAAGTTCTGAGCTCTAGAGGATTTTCCATCTCCTCCTCTAAATCACAATCCTTCATACCGTGGTCATTTCTTTGCCTCAATCAAATTGGTGATGCCTTGCTTAGAACTACCAAAGCCCTTTCCTTTGTAACCCATCTTTCCAAGCAGCTTCAATCCCATGCTTCTTGTGTGCTTTGTGAAGTGTGAAAAAGAGTCTTGCTCATTCTCTTTTGACTTCTTTTGTTCTATGGAAGAAGATGCTTCGAGATAGTTACTGTCACTATTAGGAAAATTAAGAGTCTGAAGGTACTCCATCTATCAATAATAGGAACACTCTACTAGACCAAGAGAATTTGGCCAAGCATGGCTGCAAGTAAATCAAGCTAAGGGCCTTGTCACTGAAGAAGCTCTCGTACTATCAGGTGGGGTAAGCGAGGAGTATGAGGATGATGTATCCTCATAATGTAGACAAAAGCAACGTATGTGCATACTCCCTGATATAGGAGGAATTCTTCTATTCTGCCCCTCCAAGACTTCCTGCAACAACACTTGCAGTATTTCCTTCTCCATGTTGGATTCCTCAAGCAACTGTTGAAGCTCTACATTCTCTATCTATAGGCATTGATTAGCTTCCTCCAACTCTTGCATCCTATTAGCCCTCTCTCAATGGTCTCGATAGAGTTCTTCAACCATTCCTTTCATTGACATGAAATCATCCACCATGGATGCGGTCAATGTTAACCTTGAAGATTCACCCTTCTCTGATGCCATCTCTACTCCAAACTCTAAATGCCCACCTGTCAACTTGCACACAACTCAACAAAACCAACAAATTTTCAAACTGAAAAATTGATTAACTTGCAATGGCTATCAATCACTCCAACAATGCTAGCCAAACTTGGTTTTGATACCTCTTGATCCATAAAGCAAAAGGGATCTATGACAAACATTGCAAAGTGATTATGCAAAAAGGTGTAAAGAAATCAACAATGGAGTAGCAAGAACATTAAATAGAGAGAATTCAAAACATAGAACTAAGAGAGAGAAAATAATACACCAATTTGATTATGAAGTTCATCCAAGTGGACGTCTCTAGGTCTACCTCAACTGAGTGACCAATCTATTGAAATGTTTTGAATTCACAGTACAATCTCCAACAGAGCCTCTTGCAAAATTGCTTTACAAAGGTCTATAGCCTATCCACAAATTCATACAAAAGTCTCTCACTCACACCCCTCTCAAAAGCTCTCAAGGCTAGGGATGATTAACAAAGAGTAAGAAAAACTAACTTTTCCTAAAAACAAGACCTACTACAAACTTAGAAACATATTCTTCTCAATACCTCTATTCCCCCAAATTCTCTCACAAAAAGCTCAAAAGGCTAAGAGAATGGAATGAGGATGATCAACTCAGAAAGTGATGATTGTGTTGAGTTGATGAGGAAGACTCTCCTAGTCTCCCTTTTATACTCAAAATCCCCATATGGGGCTGAAAACTACCAAATTATCCCTTAAAGGAAACATACAAGGAAATTCCCCCATTTACATAAAAAACAATAATAACCCCCTAATAAAAATAATCAAATTATTTTTAAGCCCCTTTGTCTTTTATATTCTTGGGTTGTTGATTGTTGGGGGTTTTGTTATTTTGATTATTTTGTTTTCAACAAAATACCCATTTTTGGGTTATTTGGTTAGGCCCCAGGCCTAACTCTTAACTATATAAAACCGATGCCACATATATTTCAAGAGGCAACAATAGTGTAACAATGGGCATGCTTTTGGTTGCCTAGCTGGTTCAACTCCCACTGGCCTTTTAAAAGCATTGTCAACTATTTCATTCATCAAAACAAAACTGATGACTATACATGGGTAAAATCCAACCATTGGTGAAATGGTAGATGTTGTTGCTTGCAACATGGAGGTCTTGGGGTTAAGCCCCATAAAATATTTTTCATTAATAAAACAAATCGCGAACCTGCTAGAGGATGAATAGTACGAATGGACATGTATGCCAACCAGATCTTGCCACATGTCAAGATTTCATTCACCGAAGGTAGTGGTTAGCTACCAATTCAATGCCAAATCAAATGCCATGTAGATGTCCACATCATCTGCCATATTGCTTACATAATCTACAGATAACACGTGTTAACACTAGATTTGCTGACCGTACTGACGTCATCTGCCTAGTCAGCCTGCCACATCAACTGTACGACTGACATGTGTCAAGACCCCATTGGTCCACATCATCATCCATAGGATGACTCACCTACCAAGTCAGCATGATGACATCATGCTAACATTAGTAACTATACCACTAGTACCCTTGGTCAACCGCAAGCTTTGACTGGCCATATCTCGTACATACGAGCTCTGATTTGTGTGAAACGAATGCCATTGGAATCATGAAAATGAGGCCTTTGCGATGATGCTGACTTTGATCATCTTTGAAGATGTCAAATTTTGACCCTTTTTCTTGTCTTTGGTACCTGAGTTGACCAGCCTTTGACCAAACTTTGACCAGTGATATCTCTCATGTACAGGCTGAAATTTTGACAAAACGAACATTGTTGGGTTCATGTCATCAAGCCCTTCAAATTGACATTACTTCTAACTAATTATTAGTCAGTCAAATTTTCTTCCTTCTAGATGGCATCCTAGTTTAGGGTTGAACCAACTTTGACTGCGCGTAACTTGAGCAAACAGACTCCTTTTTCACCCATTCAAGTTGTGCCAGATTCAAGATTCTAAGCTCTATGTCATGACATGACTTCTAGGAGAAACTAGAATACTTCAATTTTAAGGTTCTAAAGATCCACTTGGATCATTAGAAGATGTGGAGGGAGAAGGATCTTGATAGCCTAATCACTTAGTTTCTTCAAATGATATTTTTCTAAAAGTTTGTGAATTTCATGTTCATTAGTTATGTCACATCCTTGCTTAGTTAAGATCTTAAAATGTTTTCCATAATTCTCATCTAGGTTGATCAGTGTGTTGATTACTTTATTAACATAAGATGGGTAATCATGCACTTGGTTAGAAGGTCTATGATCACTCATTATTGGTGGTATAGACTTGCTTTTTTATTCAGTTTTAGGATGTAAAAGACCAAACATTTCAATTTGTGTGATAGTAAGAAGTGTTAGTTGTTGCATGGAATGGTAAGAGGATGCATTGTTCTCAAGATTGTTAAGGAAATCATTTAATAATTCATGCATGTTTTCATCATCTTCTCCTATGATTTCAACTTCACGAGGACATTCATTAGGAGTTGATTGAGCATGATTAGGTTCAATTGAATTAGGGTCATTTCCAAAACCACAACATGAAACATCAACCAAGGAGATTAAGGAGTTCCATATATTGCCAGTACACATATCCATTATTGAAGTGAAAGGGGATTTTCAGATTTTTATATCTGTAACAAGATAATTTTCTAATTATGCAATGTAAAAACCTAGAAATCATGTCTTTTAGATACAATTTTTAACTCAAACAAAAAATTGAAAGCAACAAAAAAAATACAAAAACAAAGGATTTAATGCATAAAACTTCAAAAAAAATCCATGATATGGGACTCATTCACCCCTAGATGATTGGGTCCTAGCTTAGGGTTTTGAAAAATGTTTTCACAAATTTCTGACTTGATTCTTGTGGTTTCCAAATTCTAGTTTCAGACAGTGAGCTATAGTTTCATATTTTTGTGAAATTGAGCATATATGCAAATGCCAAATGTAGTGTAAGAAAAAGTAACCCTTTTTCACACTTAGTTTGGGAATTACTTTTTGAATCTCAGTTGTGTTTACAGTTTGTCCTTGATGAAAAAATCTCTTTCAGTTTGTTCTCATTGATAATCTGGCTCAGGATCGTTCTCCTTGCACTTCACAGGTTTTGGATGTTTCTCTTTTAGGCTTATTCATATCAAAGTGAAAATGGTAGAGTCTCCTTGATCCACTTTGAAATGTCTGAGTTTCCTATCGGCAAGACATTTCAGTTGTCATGGCGATTGATTTTATCATGCAGGCTGATTTCGGCATAACATTAGCATTGTCTTGGTGACCGACACAAGAAAGAATCATATCAGACATAAGTTATCCTATCTGTATGATGTCATAGCGAGATTGCAATGTTATACTGACCGATGGTGAATGGATGTGTTTCAGAAAAAGTTAGGGTTCTCAGGATAAGGTCTTAGCGAAGATATATTGTCTCCCCAAATTGTGCACATGGAACGGTTCATCGACGAAGTGTTATTGTTCATGGTAGGGTCTCGCCGAGTCTATTGGTGTCTCACCGACCAGTGGTGGGAGGTTGCACTTCAGCCGGAGTTGGGTCATCGGCATAAGGTCATAGTGATGTTCATGTGTCACGCCGACTCCGCCTGTAGAAAAGGTATCTTGGGTGAAACATAGTGTAGTCTTCATAGCATCTCACCGATAATCATATGTCATAGCGACTTTCAGTGGATATCTATCAGCGATAAATTTTCCTTTGGCAGGACTTTTTGGAAGTCTCGGTGAAAACAAATGGTCATGTGGTCATTCGATGAAACTAATGGCTATCATTATAATGACTCTGCGAACCCATCAAGTCGTGGTGACTAAGTCTAATGAGGGGCTTTCAGCGAGAGATTTATAATGTCTTACTGACTCTGACTGAATGAAGTGTTTTGGTATGACTCAATATATTCTACAAGAGGTCTCCCTAATGACGGTAGGCTATAGCAACATTCATAAGGGAGAAGGTTGCATCGGTGAGAGAATCATAAAGTCACAGTGACATCATAAGGGATTGTATAAAGATCTCCATCGGTATGAGAATGATAATGTCTTGGCGACTTAGAAATGACAAAGACCTTTGGTATAACATAAATTAATCTCTGAGAGATCTCTCCGATGTCAAAAGGCTATAGCGATAGTGAATGGAAAACAAAAGGGTCTAGTCGGTAAGAAAAACAATAAGTTACGGTGACAATGTGTATCAAATGTCTTTCAATAAAACAAAGACCTATCTACAAAGCATCTCCCCGACAGTAGGATGTCACAGTGATAGTTAGAAGGATGCTTTTGGTGAGAGAACCTTTAGGCTACAGCAACAGTGCATGAATCAAAAGGATGTAAAATCTCTTGTGTCTCTGAAAGTGGTTAAAGAAATCTCAATCTTTGTGGCCATTTATGGAAACTTCAAATTACAGTTACAAGCTGACATCATTGATTGAATCGAATCTCAGAACCGTTACATAACATGATATTCATTGAGTTTCTTTCTGAGTTGTGTTTTTTGTATGATTTGCAACTCGTTGGATAAGCATTACTATTTCCTTTTTCCATCATCGACATTCTGTCAGTATTCAGCTTTATATTCAAAAATCAGCAAGAGTATCTGAAGATCTAGTGAAAAATGAATTTGAAGATTTCTTCACAGTTGACATACTTGAAATGTAAATAAATACCTATGTTGAAAATTGTAAGGGTTGATTTTGTAATTCTGAGAGTTTCATTTCTTGTCTATATATGAATGAATGAACTCTGCAGAAAGATGTGTGCTTAACTAAAAACAGAGAAATCCTTTGAGTCACTATTATTGTAATTTTGTAATCTGAGTGAGGGGTTGGTGCTCCTTCAGATGGGTGTCTCTAAATGAAGGGTTGGTGCTCCTTGAGATGGGTGTCTCTAAATTAAGGGTTGGTGCTCCTTGAGTTGGTGCTCAGAATTTTAGCCTATAAGTCTTTGTGAACTTTTGTTTAAAAGATTAAGCTAGGAAGGCATTTAGGGAGTGGTTTTTATACCCCAGGAGGCTTTTCCACTCGGTAAAATCTAGAGTCTTCTTGTTCTTCTGAGTTCCCTTTGCTTTACTGTATTGTTGATTATTTTAGTTCATTGTTTGGGTATTATCTTTCTCAATTCTGTTTATGAAAGATTACATTCAACTCATGAATGCATTAATCAGAGTATATTGAGATCAGATCTATGCTATAGTTTTTGAATTTGTAAAAATTGGTCAAATCTATTATAACATTGATTCACCCCCCCTCTCAGTGCCATTTTAACTCCAACAATTGGTATCAGAGCGTAGGGTCCTCTAATAGGTTTAATTACCTTGGATTGATCTTGGTCTTGGAGTTTTTTTTTTTATGGCACATTCTCAAGACGTTGCCTTTGTATCCAGAGCTCCATTATTTGATGGAACTGATTATGTGTTCTGGAAAATTAGAATTGAAGCTTTTCTTGTTTCTTTTGATGTTGATGTTTGATGCATTGTTTTAGAAGATTACAATGTACTAGCCACTATTCCTGTTGATGCTGCTGAAAAGAAGAAGTATGAAACAAATGCCAGAGCTAAGCATGCCCTCTTGTGTGGGTTAACTAAAGATGTGCTCATTAAAGTCATGCATTGCAAATATGCTCATGGAATTTGGGAAAAACTTGAAACTATATATCAAGGAAATGAGAAAGTCAAACTGTCAAAAATCATTACTCTCAAACATCAGTTTGAGGAGTTGAAAATGAAGGATGATGAGAAAGTGGTTGAATATTTTCTAAAAGTTGACGAAATTGTCAATGGAATGAAAGGTCTAGGTCAAGAGGTTAATGAATTTGATGTGGTCACAAAATTTGTTAGGTCCTTACCATCTAAATTTGAATCTAAGGTTTCAGCCCTAGAAGAAAAGAAACACTTTGATAAGCTTACCTTAGACAGCCTGCAAGGAATACTTACTACCTATGAAATGAGAACTAGCAAAAACAATTCAACAGGAAAAGAAACTGCCTTTAACATTGAAAAGAAAGAGAAAATCGAAGTAAGTGAATCAGAGTTGTATGATTCTAAAGAATCCCATTTTGTTAGAAGATTTAAAAAGGGTTCAAGAAAATATAAGGGAAAACTTCCCTTTAAATGTTTTAACTATGGAAAAATAGGTCACTTTGCTGCTAAGTGTCCCTATGATGATCAAATCGGTGATAATGAGACATCTGAAAATCAGTCTCAAAAGAAGGCTTTCAAACCTAAAAGAAGCTTCAATTTCAAAAAGAAGAAAAGTCTGTTTAGTAAGGATGAATCTGATTCTGAATATGAAGATTCATTAGTTGAAGAATATGAAACTTTATTCATGGCTGAAACTACTCAACAAGATGACTCTAACACCTTTGATGTTGAAGAAGGTGTAGTAGATCTTGAAAGTGAGCTGAAATGTGCTTTACAAGAGATTAGAAAACTCAAAACACAAGTCCTTTCTCAAGAACTCAAACCAGATCAAGAAATGATCTCTCTGAAAAATCAGCTTGAAGAAGCTAAAAGAGTTGAAGACTATCTTCAAGAGACTGCAAGCTGCAAAGATTAAGAAATTCAAAAACTAGAACAAGAAGCAGTTTGTCTTAGGAAGGAAATTGAAAAATATGAAAGCACTCTAAAACTGAATGAGATACTCAACAAGCAGAAGATGTACAAAGATAAAACTGGTGTTGGTTTTGAAAAGGGTGAATGCTCATTCGACCATGCAAAACAAAACCCCTCTTCTGAAGTCAAAGGTTCTGGTTCAAAACACTCAGAATTCGGTAAGGATCATGTTCAGTCTTTAAGAGGTAATAGATCTTCATAGAGAGTCAATCCTTTCTTCTGTGGTTACTATTTTTTCTG
The DNA here is from genome assembly GCA_007258455.2 of Sequoia sempervirens. Lineage (NCBI taxonomy): Eukaryota > Viridiplantae > Streptophyta > Pinopsida > Cupressales > Cupressaceae > Sequoia > Sequoia sempervirens. Next base: position 469,725,445 of record VDFB02058242.1, read on the forward strand.
CAACAAATTTGGCCATAAGGTGAGCACTTGCAGGCTTATGAATCCTAGGTTTGGTCTTAGGTGACACTATGGTTTTATTAGACAAATAAGATGTTTTAAATGCAATGCTTTGGGACATTCTGTCAAATAGTGCATAGCCAATCTGCAATCTAAACAACAAAAATTTAAAAAGGTTTGGAAACCTAAGCCGGTCAACAACATTGAGCAAACTATGTTGGTTCAAACAAATTTTCATTCTAAGAAAAAGGACTTGTGGGTCTTGGACAGTGGATGCTCTAACCATATGACTGGTGACAAGGATAAGCTTGTAAATCTTGAAGATTATATAGGTGGATATGTTAAGTTTGGTGATAACTCTGGTATTCAAATTAAAGGTAGAGGTTCACTTCTTCTGAATGAAGACACTCCTATCTATAATGTGTACTATGTGGAAGGTCTCAAGCACAATCTTCTAAGTGTTAGTTAAATATGTGACAGTGGTTATCATGTTCTTTTCACTTCGCAGGGATGTGAGATTAAAAACAAGCTTGGAAAGGCTATTGCAGCTAGAAGAAGGACAAATTGAAATGTATACAATCTTCTCGACACATCAAGCAATGGCAATAATCAAGGTATGTGTTTAATGAGCCAAATTGAAGAAAGTTGGTTATGGCATAAAAAATTATGACGCATAAACTTTGAAAATATGGTTAGAATAAGTAAGAATCAGAATGTTAGAGGTTTACCAATACTGAACAAGCCAAAAAATTATGTGTGCAAAGAATGTCTAAGTGGTAAACAAACTAAAATCAGTTTCAAAACAAAAGAGCATTCTTCTTCAAAACCTTTACAACTTGTGCACACTGATTTATGTGGACCAACCAGAACAAGGTCTATTAATGGTGAAAGGTACTTTATGCTATTTGTGGATGATTATACTAGAATGGTTTGGGTCACATTTCTTAAGAAAAAATCATAAGAATTTGAAAGGTTTAAAATTTTTCATAAATTGGTTGAGAAGGAATTTGATTTGAAACTTAAATGTTTGTGATCTGACAAAGGAGGTGAGTTCACTTCTCAAGAGTTTATTGATTACTATGAATAGCACGGCATTAAAAGACAGTATGCTACAACAAAAACACCTCAACAAAACGGGGTAGTTCAACATAAAAATAGAACTATAAAAGAAATGGCTAGAACAATGTTAGATGAAGCTAAGTTGCCTGATATGTACTGGAAAGAAGTTGTTCATACAGCTATATACATTTTGAATAGAGTGCAGATTAGAGTAAAATCTAAACACACACGTTATGAACTGTGGAATGGAAAAACTGCTTCTGTCAAATACTTTAAAATTTTTGGAAGTAAGTGTTTTATCAAAAAGGATGATGATAATCTTGGGAGTTTTCAATCAAAGAGTGATGAGGGAATCTTTTTGGGATACTCAACTCACAGCAAAGCTTATAAATTACTTAACAAAAGGCTTAATAAGATAGTTGAAGTTGTTAATGTAAAATTTGATGAGAGATCACATTTGTATGTTGAATCCTTATAGGATAATGAGGAAGAAGAACTTGAACTAAAAATTATTTCAAAAGAAACTGAGTCAGCAAGCCTTAGAATTGAAACAACAAGTTTTGAAAAGGTTGCATCAAAAGCTCTAACTAAATATCACCCCAAAGATCAGATTATTGGGGATAAAAATGTAGGATTTCAAACTAGAAGAAAGGCTGCAGAATCTAATGAAAAGGCACAAATAGATTTTTGTCTAGTTACTCAGTTTGAGCCTAAAAACTTTAATGAAGTCTGTTTACAGTTTGTTGGCTCTCAAGATCAGGTGGCTGATATTTTTACAATCTTGGTTCCTGCACTCTGTTATTTTTTTTGCAGCTATTTCTCATGGAATTTTGTTTAGCTTTTCAGTGGTGTTCATCTATTCTTTGCCTTGAGGAAAAAAGGGGGAGAGTCTTTGGTGTTTTGCCATCAAGGACAAAGGGGGAGTTTATTGAATCTTAGTTGTGTTTACAATTTTTCCTTGATGACAAAATCTCTTTCAGTTAGTTCTCATTGATAATCTGGCTCAGGATCATTCTCCTTGCACTTCACAGGTTTTGGATGTTTCTCTTTCAGGCTTATTCATCTCGGAGTGAAAATGGAAGAGTCTCCTCGGTCCACTTTGAAATGTTTGAGTTGCCTATCGGCAAGACATTTCAGTTCTCATGGCGATTGATTTTAACATGCAGACCAATTTCAACGTAACATTAGTGTTGTCTTCGCAACCAACACAGGAAAGAATCATATCGGCATAAGTTATCCTATCTGTATGATGTCACAATAAGATTGCAATGTTATACCGACCGATGGTGAATGGATGTGTTTTGGAAAATGTCAGGGTTCTCGGGATAAGGTCTTAGCGAAGATATATTGTCTCCCCGACTTGTGCACATGAAACGGTTTGTCGATGAAGTGTTATTGTTCACGGCAGGGTCTCGACAAGTCTATTGGTGTCTCACCGACCAGTGGTGGGAGGTTGCACTTCAGCCAGAGTTGGGTCATCAACATAAAGTCACAGTGATGTTCATGTGTCACGCTGACTCTGCTTGTAGAAAAGGTATCTTCAGTGAAACATAGCATAGTCTTCATAACATCTCACCGATAATGATATGTCACAGCGACTTTCAGTGGATATCTATCAATGATAAATTTTCCTTTGGCAGGACTTTCTGGAAGTCTCAGTGAATAGAAATGGTCATGTGGTCTTTCGATGAAACTAATGGCTATCGATATAATGTCTCTGTGAACCCGTCAAGTCATGGTGACTAAGTCTAATGAGGGGCTTTCGGCGAGAGTTTTATAATGTCTCAGCGACTCTAACTAAATGAAGTGTTTCAGTATGACTCAATATATTCTACAAGAGGTTTCCCCGATGACGGTAGGCTATAGCGACATTCATAAGGGAGAAGGTTGCATCGGTGAAAGAATCATAAAGTCACAATGACATCACAAGGGATTGTATAAAGATCTCCATCGGTATGAGAATGATAATGTCTTGGTGACTTAGAAATGACAAAGACCTTCGGTATAACATAAAGTAATCTCTGAGAGGTCTCTTTGATGTCAAAAGGCTACAGCGATAGTGAATGGAAAACAAAAGGGTCTAGTTGGTAAGAAAAACAATATCTTACAGGGACAATGTGTATCAAATGTCTTTCGGTAAAACAAAGACCTATCTACAAAGTGTCTCCCCGACAGTAGGATGTCATAGTGACAGTTAGAAGGATGCTTTCAGTGAGAGAACCTTTAGGCTACAATGACAGTGCATGAATCAGAAGGACATAAAATCTCTTGTGTCTCTGAAAGTGGTTAAAGAAATCTCAATCTCTGTGGCCATTTATGGAAACTTCAAATTACAGTTATAGGCTGACATCATTGATTGAATCAAATCTCAGAACTGTTACATAACATGATATTCATTGAGTTTCTTTCTGAGCTGTTGTGTTTTTTTGATGATTTCCAGCTCGTTGGATAAGCATTACTATTTCCTTTTTCCATCATCGACATTCTTTCAGTATTCAACTTTATATTCAAAAATCAGCAAGAGTATCTGAAGATCTGGTGAAAAATGATTTTGAAGATTTCTTCACAATTGACATACTTGAAATGTAAATAAATACCTGTGTTGAAAATGGTAAGGGTTGATTTTGTAATTCTGAGAGTTTCATTTCTTGTTTGTATATGAATGAATGAACTCTGCAGAAAGATGTGTGCTTAACTGAAAACAAAGAAATCCTCTGAGTCACTATTATTGTAATTTTGTAATCTGAGTGAGGGGTTGGTGCTCCTTGAGATAGGTGTCTCGAAATGAAGGGTTGGTGCTCCTTGAGATGGGTGTCTCTAAATGAAGGTTTGGTGCTCCTTGAGTTGGTGCTCAGAATTTTAGCCTATAAGGCTTTGTGAGCTTTTGTTTAAAAGATTAAGCCAGGAAGGCATTTAGGGAGTGGTTTTTATACCCCAGGAGGATTTTCCACTCGGTAAAATTTGGAGTCTTCTTGTTCTTCTGAGTTCCCTTTGCTTTACTATATTATTGATTATTTTAGTTCACTATTTGGGTATTATCTTTCTCAATTCTGTTTATGAAAGATTGCATTCAACTCATGAATGCATTAATCAGAGTATATTGAGATCAGATATGTGCTATAGTTTTTGAATTTGTAAAAATTGATCAAATCTGTTATAACACTGATTCACCCCCCCCCTCTCAGCATCATTTTAACTCCAACATTACTAACATTAAATGGACCTAATTTGGCCTTGATTTGGAGTTGTAATGTGTTTCACACATTTACATGAATTTTAGGGTCCTTTTAAGTTGAATAGATCTAATTTTTCCTTAATTTAGTGTTGTACACCTTCACATTTAGTTTTAGGCCCTCTTGCATTTATGACCTTCACATCATTATTAATAGGCAATTAGGACCCTTTATTATTCATGCTAGGCTTATTTCAACCAAAATCCCAACAAGATCAATAAATACACTTAATTTTCTAACCTCCCAACATTTCCTTAGCCTAAAAGAGCTCAAGTGGGACCCATATGCCACCTTGGGTATATGAGTCCTATTTGGACCCTTTTTAGGGTTTTTAGTAGGAAATCATGGTTTTGAATTCAAATTTTATTAATTTCAACATTTGGGATCTAATAAACAACAATTTAGATGGAGTTCCTATATAAACAAGGTTTCAAATGATTGTTTCACCTAGAAATCAAGATTCAATCATCCTAAGACTTCACAAGAGTGTCATAGAGTATTCAAGAGCATTTCTAAGGCATTCAAGGTTAGATTATTCATCATTTTTTGTATCCATTCAAGATCCATTATCATTTCAAAAGCTTAATGCATCATGCATGTGGTTTTTAGCTAGTATTGTGATGTATTGTTCAAGATCAATTCAAGTATTCAAAGGAATTATCTTTCATCAAGAATCACAATCAAGATCTACATCCATTAAGGAAAATTCATGCTTGTTTCTAGATATACAAGGTTTCAAACAAGGTTCTATTGTTTTATCTTTTGTTTCATGTTTCATTTCTCATTAATGTTTGATTACCGAAATGAGGGTTGACCAAGGAAAACCCCCATTCCCTAACAAATCAAAAAAAAATTCTCTCTCTTCATGTTTGATTATAGATCTAGGTGTTTTAGAGCTTGAAGATCCTTTGAAGACAAAGTTGCAAGATTGAAGAAAGTTGTCAAGTTGTCAAGAAGTTGTCATCTTCACAGAAAGTCACTTACAAGCTAGAATTTAAGCTTTCAAAAATAGGGATTTGGTAAGGGAAAAGCTACAAAATATCACTAAAGGATATAATAACTTTAGATCAACCCTAATATTGGGACTAAATTTCCACTTGTGGTGTATGAGTCCCAATATACAAGATTTCAAACATTTTCTATAGATCTTGGTTTACCAGTTATAGATTTTGGTTTTAGCCTAAAACCCTAAACTAGGATTATGAGTCCCAATATGTATTAAAAGTTAGTTTTTTGAGACTGCAGACCTTATTTCAAGCATCTTTATTTTTCCAAGTGCCCCTCTATCCTTTCTCAGTTCATTATTATAATTTTTAGTTTCGTATCTTGAGTTTCATAGTTAGGTTTGCATATCATTGCACCTTCTTCTTTTCAAGCCTTTGCTTGGTGATGAATCCCCTCTTGTCTTTGATCACACCTAAAGGAAACCTTATAGTAGATATATTTACCCTAATCCAATCACTAGGTTGAAATCTCTAGGATTTCCTTTAATGAAGCTTGAATGAAATAGAGTGAAATAGTTCCTAAACCCTAGTTCCATCTCCTAAAAGGTGGAACCCCCTATTTCCTTCATTTCATTTTGGTGAACCTCACCTTTGAACCCTTTATTTTCTTATTTGGAGTGCATCATAGTCCTAGATATAGCTTCTATTAACTTTGCATTAAGTCTTGCAATAGTTAATTCACACCCAGGGTTTCTAAATCTTGCATTAGTGAAAGTGCATATATGTTGCATTTTTGCATCTTCGATCATTCAATTTCACTAAACATATGCAATTGTAAATATTCAAGTCAACATACAAGTTAGAAATCTTGGAACCAACTCATAATTTGTTTAATTTAGTGTAAAAACCCTAACTGTGACTCAGTCACCCCTCTAGGCGATTTAGTCTCTATATAGGTGGTTTTTCTAGATTTCTAGGAATTATTTGTTGTGTTATTTTCAACATTTCAGCCCTCTAAAAACCCTAACTAGGACTCGTATACCCATCTGGGTGATATAGTCCCAGATTAGACCTAAAACTGCCTTTTACAACATTAAAAACATGATTTATGGGCTTTTGTTTGCTGTCATGAGATAACTATTTCAGTTTGTTGATCTTCTATTTCATTCATTTCATTAGATCTAGCTTAATTTGATTCACGTATGTCATTGCTTAATTTCAAATTTATATTTACAACATTTCATTTTCAAATTGTTACATTGTGTAATCAACAAATTACCTTGTTTAGAATCTGAGAATTGCATTTACACATTTCATTGTAGGTCATTACATTGCATTTTAACTCTCTTTCCATTTTAAGTTTTTATAGATTACTTATCACAAATGTTAGTATCTTTCTTTTGAAATTTTTCAAAGAAAAATTTAGTCAATAAGCATGTTAGTCATTCATTTAATACATTTCCTAGTTATGAGAGTCTCTTAGTGCAAGAGAGCGAAAATGTTGGAAAATTCCTTAAATACACAATCCCCCATATCTCTCCTAATTTTGGGAATGATGTGATTGAAGATACAGGCATAGATAACCATGACGATCATAGTTGTTCTTCTCCCAATACCTCTCCTACTAGTCACAAAGGTATCTTGGTGAAAGAAGAAGCAATCATTTAGAATCATGAAAGTCTTGTTTGTTCTTCTTCTCCTTCCCCTTGGGAAGATATTATGATGCAAGAAGATGAGATCATTGCCACTACCTTAGTCTACATTCCACTCCCAACACCTCCCATACTTATGAAAATTATTTAATGAAAGAGGCTACAATTGTGAATGATCATGAAAATCACATTGTGAGGAGGATATGTTGGTATTAAGACATTCAACAATTGAGAGCTATGACAATCCTACCTCTCCCACTTGGGAAGACATTATAGGACATGTGGTTTTAATTTTAGACAAGCATGGCAATCACATTTGTACTTCCCCTAATATCTCTCCTATATACAAATAAGATAGTTTGGTGTTAGAAGCTACACTTGTTGAGAGTCATGAAAATATCATTTCTCCCTTTCCTAATGCTCCTACCATTTGGAGAGATCTATTTGAATGAAATGATCCAATCATTAGTAAGCATGAAAATGATAGTTGCGCCTCTCTTAATACCATGCCTATTTATGATGAAGCTACTTTAGAAAATCCAACCATGGAATATGATGAACCTTTTGTTTTCTCCTCTCCTCAAAGCTCCCCTACTAGGGAAGATGTTATAGCACATGATAATGAGACCTTAGAGAATAAGGATGAAATCATGGACAATCATAACAATCAAATTGGACCTTCTACTAATATCTCTACTATTGGTAAAGAAGATATTTTGATGTTAGAAAATCCAACCTATGAAATTCATGAGAATCCTACTTGCCTCTCTCCCCATAGGGAAAACATTATTGAACAAGAAAATAAAACCATTGATAACTCCTTTACTTGTGATGAAATCATTTTAGAGGAATAAACCTTCGAATGACATGAACATATCATTTGTAGTTCTCCTAAAAACTCTGCTCCTAGGGAGGATATCGTGGTGCAAGAAAATGACAACATTGAAAATAGTGATATATATTCCTTAGATGAAGATGATGGTGAAAATATGACATCAGACTACCCTTCATTAGAAAGACATCAAACTGAAATCATTGAAGTTATGAATGCACAAGTTTTCGTTAGACCCCCTTGATTATTGGGCTTCCTAAATACCCTATGGGACATCCTAAGAAACCTATAATTCTTTATAGACCCTCACAATGAGCACAAAATCAAAATAAACTTGAAATGATTATTTACCCACCCTCAAACCAACCTCAAATTGAAAAAAAAAAAATTCATCCTTGAACCACCTAAGAATAATGTTTCGTAGTAATTGAATTATAACACCATTGCTTATACATATAGCACTAGAAACAATCCACAACCAAGACAAACACCTTCAACATCCCTCCCATTTCCTAACCCTATCTTAATTGGTCTTCCTCGTTTTCCTTTACAAAGTGGAAAGGAGTATGATCTCGTTGAAGAACTAAAGAATACTCCTGCCAAGATATCATTATGGGACCTCATTCAAGCCTTCCCTCATTATCATAACATAATTCAAAGTTCTTTACAAAAAGTTCCTACCCCTCCTAATGTGCAATCAAATGAAGTAGCAGCCCAAATTCAAGCTATAACACCAAAAAATGTAGACATTACTTTTCTTCAAGATGAGTTACTCCCAATATAAGTGCAAAAGAAATGAAGCTTTCATGATAATATCTATATACAATAGGACTAGGATAAAAAGAACCCATGTTGAAAATGGCTAATACCTTAATGTGTGTAGTGTAAACCTTTTGGATAGTCTTGGTGTGGATAAATAAAAAATTCAACCCACCTCTTTATCTATAGGTGGGTTTGATAATGTGGGAAAACAACCACTTGGTGTGATCACATTACCTATTACAGTTAAAAAAGTAACATTACAACCCCATTCCATGTTATACCTAATTATATTCCATACAAAATCATTTTAGGAGGACCATGGATTCATGAGATGCATGTGGTGCCTTCTACCCTTCACCATAAAATGTAATACAACGATAAAAAAAAGTGTACACACTTGACACTAAACATGATCCTTACAGTGTTTTACAACTTGAAAAAGGAAAGGAAAATACTTTAAAAACACTAACACCAACCACAAAAGTAGAACTCATGCAACAAAAAGAAAAAGAAAAGCATGTTGAGGAAGTCATGAAGTTATTAGAATATGATTGGGGTTCCTTCAATTTCATAACATCCATGGGAGAATACAATATCATAACAAAAGATTCTAAAATAGGAAAAGAAAAAGTTGTAATGTCAACAAAAATTTCAAAAGACCCTTCTAAAGCATCCACCTCAACCACTTTAGAAGAAGAAGAAAATTATACAAAAAACTTTGATGAAGCTGATTATGAGCAACCAACAAATTTGAAAGAAATGAAAAAGCTTTATGGAAAAGGTTATGAATTTAAGAAATAACTTGGATACACTATTTGTATCCCTATAGATCCTATCACACAAGGAATGGCTAATGGTCTTGGTTATTGTTCCTCAAAAGAAAAAAACAAGCCTTTAATTAATATCAACATCATTACAAAAGATTCCTCTAAACCACCTTTAACATTAGTGCACCCTAAACTGATAGACACTAGTGATTTTGATTATTATCCTTTAAAAGTAATGAAAGAAATAGAGAAATATTTGTTTAGCATCAATGCCATCACACAAAACACTAATGATTCTAATTTGATATATTTTACACCTTCCTATAAAGGAGAGTACAAAATATCGCAATAGAAAGAGCCCTGTGTAAGTATGACAACTTGTACTAAGCAAGAGATATCCTTTTTTAAAAATAAAGGAACATCTTCTACTATCAATCAAGAGAGTATCTTGCAAAGACTCCTCCAAGATTGTTTGATATCTCTTCCTCCAAGAACATGAAATAAATTCTACTACAAGACTTCATTTTGTGCATGCCATACAGTTCATGGTGATTCTACTAATGAATATAAGGATTTGGGTAACAAAATTCAACATCTTAAGGAGTTTGGTGCTCTTCCTTCTTTTGAAGCACCTAGTTCCTCTAATTGATAATTATTTTCATTATATTATGTTTCTCATCAATATTTTTCAGCTCATCCTTGTCTTGCACTAAGTGGGGGCAAGGGGATAAGTAGCCTTGTCCTCGTATGGAACTTGTTTTTGTCTATTTTGGCTAGTTAACCACCTTCCATGTATATAAGTGCAAGCTTGGGATGTGGAAGACATGTCTTAAGTTGGCCTGTATGTGGCATAATTTTCTTTCTATGTTTAGCATTATATTTTTGGGGCAACCCCTTATTCATGATGTAGTTTCATTTGGGAACATATGATTTGGCATAGGGCTTTCCAAAAGAGCTCTCATGTGTCCTCTTCTACTTTAAAGCAATTTATCATAGCAATGGTGTTAGAAACCACTTTAAAGTGGGGGCTTGAACATATGATTTGGCATAGGGATTTCCAAATAAGCTCTCTCATTTCCTCTTCTACTTTAAAGTAATTTCTTATAGCAATGGTGTTAGTGACCACTTTAAAGTGGAGGCTTACATTGAAACTCATATTTCACTGTGTAGTTTTCTTTATTCCTGTGATGTGTCCTTTTCTTGGTGGTGTCATTGGGTTTGATTTCCTCTGAGGGCATGATATTTCTTTGACTTGTCCTCTCTTAGAGACATTAAGCATGTATGTTCCCTAAGATGAGACCTTGCATGAACTAAGAAAAACTTCTTTGAACATACCTTACACAATTTTTCATTTACAATAACTATTATGTGGCCACTTAGCATAACAAACTTTGCTTGCCTGTAGAGCCATCCTGTTTTTTCAAGGGTGTTAAGCATATGAAGTATTGCTTGCCTCATGAACCATCTTCTTTGTATTGTGTGTCACCTTATCAAATTTATTAGGAGGTATATCTTTGGTATGGCTAACCTATGGGAACTAAACTTGGGTGTGACTTTCCCATAGCCACTTTCTTGTGTGTGTGAGCACATACGAGACTACATGAGTATATTTCTTACCTTTTTGGATACTCACCCAATGGATAGGATGAAGTTATATTGCCTCATAGTGAGCATGAATTTTTGGACCAAAAAATTAGATCTAATCCACATTGTGTTGGACAAACAATTGAGGCTTGATCCACCCTTTTTCATTTTTTTCTTTAAGTTAGTCATTGGAATTGTATGTTTGTGTATCTTGATGTTGTGTATCAAACACCTTGTGTGTGTCCCTTTGTGCTTATGTTGGTTTGACATAGGATCTTGGATCCTATGGGCTTGACCACCCCCTCGATCCTTAACATTCAATACCATCCACAATGGTACACTTGGACCCCTCTTGAATGTCTACTTTAGTGTGAGTTTGAAGAAAGTTCCTCCTCTCACTAAAGTGGGGTCTAAATGTAGTGTAGGAAAAAGTATCCCTTTTTCAAACTTAATTGGGGAATGATTAACATTAAAATAGATCTAATGTGGCCTTTATTTTGTGTTACAATGTGTTTCACACATTCACATTAAGTTTAGGGCCCTTTTAAGCTGAATAGATCTAATTTTTCCTTAATTTAGTGTTGTAAAGTGTATTTATTACACTTGCATTAATTTTTTGGCCCTCTTGCATTTATGACCTTCACATAATCATTAATAGGCTCTTAGGACCCTTTATTATGCAACTCCAAGCTTATTTCAACTAAAATCTTGAAAAGATCAATAAATACACTTAATTTTCTAACCTCCCCACATTTCCTCAGCCCAAAAAGCCTTGGTGGGACCCATACGCAACCTTGGGCATATGAGTCCCCCCCAGCTAGGACCCATATTCCACCTTGGGCGTATGAGTCCCATTTGGCCCCTTTTTAGGGTTTTGCAACTTTCCCTGTTTTTTTTGGCACCAAAAGTCTCGTCGTTTGATTTCTAACCTAGCAAGAAATTTTAATGAAATTCACTTTTTAGAGGGGCAACTTCGCAGGACAATAAATTTTGATCCAGGTGTACAATTTGCTATTATTGCATATCATTGGAAAGTTCTCAAATACATCTATAATGTGTGAACCTACCATAAGTTAGTTCGTCCACTCTTTGAGCTATTTCGGGGCCTCTAAATTTTTATATTTGAATTTGAAGCTGCATTGGAGAAATTTTCCAAGATAGAAACTTTAATATCTTCCAAACCATGTAGGGGATTGAGGTGATTTTTTCACTATCGATTTTTTTTTCATCTCTTCTCCTTCAGGTAAATTTCTAAGTCCTTACAAACCCATTTAGGCAGACTTAATAAGAATAGTGAGTGATCATTTTTCATTATTTTTTACTTCTAACAGTCTTATACCCCTTAAGTGCCATCATGTGACTCAAAAAAACTAAAGAAAATAAAGAAAACTTTTTTTTTGGGTGATGCAAGATTACCCTACACCGTTGGATGCTCCTGCATCACATAGTTGCATCCTCTAAATTTTTTTTTGTAATTGCTCCATCTTCAACCTGACAATATACCTCCTTCCACTATTGTTTCAACATATCAGGCTTCAAATATTCTTTGCTAAGCTTTCTATTCATTGTTATTTCCAGAAATAAGATGCAACGAGTAATGATATCACCTAATTCATTCAACACCTTAGGAAACTATTATAAAGCTTTATCCTTTAACTGCCTCTTAAATTTGAAGGCCTCAATCCATTGCTTATGCTTATTTATATCCTCATAATCAAGGACATCTTCTTTAAGTAGTACCTCTTCAATAATTTCCACTATCTTTACAAATCTAACCATGGGTTTATCATCACAAGCTTGGCACTTTGCTACTAAATGTTTTACAATATCTAGAAAAGAAATAGTTTTCTCATGCAATTCTAGGATCTCCTTAATAAACACAATACCCTTCTAGTATACCCTAGCCACCCAATTATGAGTTACTTGCACAGATTCTTTCATCTTTTCCAATTCATTGAAGGCATCTTTGGACAATATGCTAGGTTGTGTAGATGTTCCTACCTAGGTTTGAGTTTGCAGAGGCTTAATAAGATGTTAGATATATCTTTTCAACTCTTCAATCTGCCTTGTAACTTATCATTTTCCTGTACCTCTTTATCCAACCTCTTTAGAATAGAATCTACAAAACCCCTCAAATATTTTGTCTCTTATTTCTTTGTGGATGGTCTTAAATTGATTGTTTGCACATTATAATTAGGAGTGACCTCCTCTTTATTATTCTCAACTATAGGGGTAGAAATGTGCAACACCTGGTTATTGGACTTGTAACTATGGGTAAAATTTAGGTTAGCATGATTAGTACCTAAATAAACCAAAAACCAAAGAAAGTAATGAAGCACATAAGAGAGAACCTAAAAATAAAAGGAAAGAGTTTGTCTGAGATCTTCAACCTCCATGATTGACCTCCATTACACCTTCTCTATTTGTTGTAATATGATGTTTTCCCTTAGATTTTGTGTGAGAAACAATGACTTATGCCAATACCAAAGTCAATGTTGAAATATTTTATCAAAAACATCAAAATGTAACTATGCAACTATGAAGCAAGCCTATGAAATGCCAAAATGTCAAAATTCCTAGAGATGTAGATGTCTGAAGTATGCCTTAGACAAGATTGCATAAGATATGATATATGCCTAAAACGAGATTGCATGAGATTAGGAGAGATTAAGAGATGTGCAAATGAGGCTAAAATTTCCTTCTTATAGAAAATGCAATTTTAGATGAATGGCCAAGATTGAAAGTTGAGAGATGCCCTAAAATTAACGACTAATATTAAATTTGACAACCCACAATTAGGGTTAGGGCTCAATTAGAAAAGATGAATAGTCAATATTAAATTAAAAATAATTTAATCAACGGTGGAGGTTAGTTGAGACAAAGAGGAATAAGGATAGGAATATATAAGATAAGATCAATACATAAAAACATTGAGTTGGAGAGAAAATCAAATCTTTTTCCATTTAAATGACCAATGACTAATTAGATAATAAAGATATTATCTAGAAATTACAGAAGATTGTGATAAGGAGGAAAAATATCATTTTGAATTAAATACTGATTTTTAATTCAAAATTCAAGATATGGAATCTAATTAATTAAATAAAGATTTATTTAATTAAAAAGAGGAAAAAGAAAAAGCTAGAGAATTAGATAATTAGTTTAAAATTATTTGATTTAAGAGACTAAGTTGACCATTCAAATTAAAAATTAATTTAATTCAAAAGTGGTGGGACCATGTGACGGTAAATAATTAAATTAAATTATTTACTAAGAGGAAAAACTAGAAAGTGGGACAATTTAAATAAATGATTTTATTTAAATTTAGAGGAAAAGTCAAATAAGACAATTAAATAATTAATGATAATTATTTAATTAGGGATGAAATGGAGAAGGTGGCCAATAATTAAATAAATTAAAGAATTTACTTGATTATGAGAAGACATTAGATATTAATGATGTATTTAAATAAATAAATAAAGTCTATTTATTTAAATAATGAGGAAAGAGTTAAAAATGTGAATTAATTAAAGAATTAAAAAATCTAATTAATAGTCGAATTTGGACAATAGATGAAATATGATAAGACATAGAAAAATGTGGTATGCGGGTCCAGGACATTTTTATGTGTCTAGATTTTGCCCCTCTTTGTCATAATGCAACTTGTCACACTATGACAAGGAAAATAAGTCAAAAATATGCTCTAGTGAAAAATAGGATGAGGAAGAATGACGAGGAGGTAGTAGTATGCCCTTTTGAGAGTATAGTTGGGTTCCCAGAACACAATTGTGCTCTCAAAAATGGATGAGAATACTAGAAGATGAAGGGACAAAGACATGTTAGTGCGAAAGATATTAATGACAAAGATGCAAACTAGAAAAAATCTTAGAGGGGAAATGAAGAAGGGTGAGATGGGAAAGAAACCTTCAACATTTTCTAGGGTATGTACAGGATCATCATGGAAAAAATAGGCCCTTAAGTGGCAAAAAATCCAGAAAAATCAAAGTTAGGCAACTTGACATAAAAATTTGAGTAAGTTATCTATATTATTTCAAAAATATGTAAGAATAGAATTTGTAGAAAACTTAATGTAGTTTCTAAACTACTAGGTTTATTTAAGAAAAAAAAATCTATTTGGTGAAAATTTGAAATTTCAATATAGTAGCACTTAACTTTCAAGGAAAAAATAAGATGTAGGTGTCTGTCTAACCACCCTAACCACAATAAAATGATAATATTTTTTTAAAAGATTTTATATATAAGTAGACGACTCATTTCCTGATGTGATGCATATTTTTTTGTGATTTTATTCCAAGTAAATAATTAATTATGAATTTTTTATTACAACTTTTAAAAAATATAAAAACTCGTATGCCTGACAACCTTAACTTGGTCAAAACTTCATGAAATTCATTTTTTTTTAATCCTATAGTATGTGAAGCATAGAATGTGACGCATGTTTTGGATTCAAAAAATGTGATACCATTAGAAAGCTATAGATGTTTTTCAATCAGCCTATCATTCAAGACTTTAGTTGTAATTCAAATAGAAAATGAATAATAATTACTCATTAAATTCAAAGTAAAGAATAATTTATATTAGTGGAAAGTTGAGAATCTCCTTTAAAAACCCTTTTCGTTTCATAAATTTTTGGTAAGAAAAAAGTTGTCAGCCACATACCCTACACATACCCATCATATCGCCACTTTTTGGCCCATCACGATCCTGCACATACCCTCCAAAGTACTAATAGACATTGCTCAAATTGTCATTGGGTAGTAAAAAGTACACAAATGGACAACAAACACCATGGTATGACATAGACTAAGGTGTGCAAGGCCATCCACTTGCAAAATAGACAGTCGTAGACAAGGAATGTCCTAACTCATACTAAGGGCCAAGTTGCGCCAGTCTTTTTGTCAAAACAATCCACATACAGTAGTCAAATAAAAAAAAATAGGTCATGAGACATCATCACACCTCTAAATCCTTCATGGGACATCCTCGAGGTAAATAGTAACATGACCAAGAGACAAAATGATAAGACAAAAATAGAGAAAATAGTCAAAAGATAAGACAAAAATGAACCAAAAAGACTAATAGCCATTTAATTGTGTTTGACAATGTTTATTTTCCAAAGGTTAATTACGTGATAGTTTGATAGTTTTGATGGGTTATCAATTCAATGGTGCCTATTGTCAAGAAGGAAACAACCTAAAAAAGGAAAATGACATTTTCATGACGTCTAACTCCAAGAGGGACACATCTTGAAGATGACCCAAGAGTGACAAGATTGACATTTTGACTAATGTTTTGGAAATTTGACTGATGTTGATTGTATGATTGATTGGACTATGTTGTCTGATTTTGGTTCAAGATTGAAATGTTGATGTTTGCAATGACTGACTTGTGTTTGAGTTTGACTATGTTTGACTTATTTGATGGACATGACCATGTTTTCAGACGGGATTGACATTGTTGGACTTATGTGATGAATGCTAAAGACTAGTTAATGTAGGGAGCCTCGAGGGCGCATCAACATATGGCCTTGCCTACACTTTAGTCACAGAGGCAACGTAGTTCAACAATCACAAAGATTGATTGGACATTACCAACTATGATGAAATATGATTGTTTTCGGGGTTTTGGCAGTGATATTTGGATGCTTTTGTGTTTTTGACATGTTTTGATTTTTTTTTTGACATTTTTGATTTTTTTCTTTTGAAATGGTTTTTTGATGAATATGTGATTTTTTTGGAATTTTGATAGTTTATATTTTTTTTGTCTTTTTGAATGGTTTAAGAGGATCATGACAAATGCATGTGAATGATTCCTGTGCATGAGAATCCAAGGAAAAACATGATTGTGCCCCTAGTCAAGCTGAATACCAATTGGCAGGTGATGACAACGTTGTTTGATGTGGGTAGGACACATCCAGAACCAACGTGAGGATGACAATAATGTGACGAAAGTATCGAGGTTTGTAGTTGGGACAAGAACAAGCCAAGGAATGTTTTGGATAATGTGCTTGTATGGATTAGACTCATTGCATTTGCATTGATTTGGTTAGGACTATATGAGATGATAGAGTATCCTTGGACCATTTGACAAGGGAAAGGCAAGGTAGGTAACAAACATGAAAGGATGAGAGGTGGCCTTGGTAAAGGACAAGGGACATGAGACTAAGGGAATTGTCATATGATTTTCAAGAATTATGTCATATAGGATAATGATGTTATGATGGAAATAACATGATGTTTCATAAATAGTGCATGACTAGAGGATAGACATGTCAAGAGTTTTCCAAAGCATGATGTATGTTTGCATGTTTTTATGTAAAGACCAAGGTATGTGGGGAAAATGGAAGGGAATGATATGGATTAAATGGTCAGATGTCAATGTCAGGAGGAAGGCATGGGAAATGAGATGACTTTCCCCCAAGTCAAAAAGTCAAAATAGATGATTTACTTTACACATGATGCCTATTTTCCAGGTTTTCATCATGGTACTTTCCAGGGCACCTGTATGCAATTTTTTCACCGTTGGAGGAATTTTTTCTCTTTACTATTTTTTTGTCATTTTTTCATTTTTTTTAATTTTTTTGGTATATGGACGAGACATCTTGGAATCCCACCAATTATTCTATAGTTGTTTATGGTACTGATGTAGAGACTAGTGCCATGATATGCCAATAATGACCTTTTTAAAGTAGTTACCTTGTCAGGATCGTAGCGCTTGCATACAATTGATTGATTTCATCGTGGTCATTTTCAATACTAGAGTTGGCCTTATCAAAATACACACATTGCAATAGAGTTCCATGAGAGTCCTTATGACAAAGAGTTGTTGCCAAGATGTGATATATTTGTGACATGGGATTTTTGGACTATAGATGAGATGTAGGATTGTGACGGATGATGGTAAGCGTGGACAGATTGTTTGGACATTTAGATTAATCACATTTTATCTTCCAAACTTGGGATGGTGGATGACAATTTTGGGGCCCGCATTTGGAACCAACACTCTTATATGCCTTTCTTGATGACCATTTTGAAGGAGGTGGACATTTTTTGTATGTGGGAGTCCTCTTTGCTTGTGGATCCACATTTTGATTGACTTTCTGAGTTGACATATTTTCTTTGCTTGATCCATCTTTCTTTGGGACCCATTTTAATTTCATTTGTCCACTTGTCTTGTTGTTTGATTCGATGGCCTTTGACATTTGATTTTGGGCTTTTGATTTGTAAGAATTTGGTTTTTGTTGGTTCAAATGGGAGGTTTATTGGAATGATGGATTATGGTGTAGATGGAGGGAGTGTTGGAAACAATATTACGACAAGGATTACTCATGGACTCTATTTTGACATTTGTATCTAATAAAGTTGCCCCCAATATCGAGGAGGTATCACTAACATCGTTTGATTTTCCAACTAAGGAATAGCCAAGACCTTGATGTCTATAATTTTCTTGAAGTTGTATTGGTTCTTGAATGCCTTGTTCATGTATGTCTAGTCCTTTTCCTTGATACTACATGCTCTAAAAGATTCTATTTATGGTGGGGTATTTTTTATTTTTAAAGCAAGATGCTAACCCATCATGATGTATGTGGACATTGTTACTTGGAATATTCTTGTCTGTGAGAAAGCCTGATCTAATAAAAGTGGATGATCCTAGGTGATAGGATGTCTTAGCTTCATTGATATGTTGTGTAGCTTTTTGATTGATAGCCTTGGTTTGGTTTTGTGACATGTCAAATTCATATGATTCTATTGGTGCTTCCAAGTTGATGTCGAATCCATCGTTATGGTCATTGTCATAGAGTCTAGTAAATTTAGCTATGGCTTGATCGTTTGCAAATATGTTCATAGTGGAAGACTCTTATGTGTCCCATGGATGAAAGTGTCTCATTTTGGAAAGTGTCAATGGTCAAGGCCTGAATAGGGTCATTAAGTGTTTGATCATGAATGGCATAAAGGTCAATGAGTGGATCATTTTGGACTTCTTGGTCAATGGTAGTTTCTTGGTCAAATATGGGGTTGTCTTGGAAGATATGATTGGGATTGCAATATTTGTTAAGGGTAGGTTTATTTTGGATTCCATTGTTATTTAGGAGAACTTCTTGGATGGACCTAAAGATAGGGTCATGGGATAGACTACCTTGTTCTTGACGTGAGGGTGATGTTATGATGTCATGCTTTGGGATTTCATTTTGACATGTATCCTCAAATTTAGATAATGGGATTTGACTTGGAAAATAATAGAATTTTCATGACTAAATGTGGCTTGTGATGGAGTGACTTGGAAAGGATTAATGGATGAAGGACTAGGATAAGATAGGGATACTTGGAAGTGGTTGGTGGATGAAGGACTAGGATAGGAAATGGGGACTAGGACTAGACTAGTGTAAGGTTGGCCAAGATAGGATATGGAGACTTGGGTGGGATTGATATAGTATGATGTGGAGACTTGACATGAGTTGGTAGATGGTTGATAAGACATGTAGACTTGGATGGGATTGATAGATGAAGGACTAGAATATGATGTGGAGACTTGGAATGGACTATTGGACAATTGGCTTCCCTTGTCAAGGCTAGGATAAGGGTGACAATTAGATGTTTGTTGTGACTTAATGGCAATATTTTTGTTAAGGGACATTTAATAATGAGGCTTGATGGATGGAGGATTAGGATTTATGGGTTGTTGGTAAGAAGGACATTATTTTTTAGATTAGAGGAATTGTCTTTTGAAGTCTAAGGCTTGTTGGTATTGATGATTACAAAGCAATTTGTATTCAACTTGACTAGCAAGAAAATCAAGGTCAATGGAAGACATGGTGATAATGCAAAGGTATGACTTAAGTCTAAATTATGCAACCTATGTTTTGCTGATTTTGGACAAAGACCACTAAGGAAATGTGTTTAAAGACTAATTTAAAATGCCTAGTTTTAGACTTAGACAATGATAGTGATTTTTCTGATTGTCAGGAAATTGTGTTGTTTTAGGTCATAGTTGCATTGTAGTCTATCATATGCATCATTTAAAGTATTAAATGCATCACAAAAATGCAAATGTGTTGCAATAGTTTGACAGTGCCTAGTCTCAGGTTTGATAGTGATTTTACTATGACTAGTAGATGTGTTACAAAAGGTGGAAAATGTGTTGCAGTTTGAGTAGATGCATCATTATGGATATCAAATGCACTCAGTATTTCAATTGCATTGCAGAAGTTAGCAAATGCATTACAAGTTTGAATAGAGGCTGGTGTGATGGGACAAACACAGTTCAACATAGGAAGATGCATTTTGTTTTTTTGTCAAATGTGGTGTTGTAGGTCAAATGCATTACACAGAGCATCAAATGCACTGTAAGTAGGCATATGTAGCATTTGAGATAGCAAATGCAATTTATCAGAGTGATTTCAGTGTAGAAAGAAACAACTATAGTCCAAAATGTCAAATGTGTTGCAATTATAGTAGATGTATTATAGAGTCAAATATTGTGTTGTGGGTTTGAGGGGACAAGCACAATTCAACACAGGAAGATGCATTTTTTTGTTTGTCAAATGTGGTGTTGTAGGTCAAATGAATTACACAGAGCATCAAATGCATTGCAAGTAGGAAAATGTAGCATTTGAGATAGAAAATGCAATTTCTCAGAGAGATTTCAGTGTAGAAAGCAAAAATTGTAGTCCAAAATGTCAAATGTGTTGCAATTATAGTAGATACGTTGTAGAGTCTAGTTTCTTGGAAAATTTTGGCAGATTGTGAAGATTGTTTCAAGTTTAAAGTATTTTTCTAGATCTAAAAAGGATGTTTAATTGTTCATTTGGTCTGAAAAATACTTGGAAGACACATTGTCTTTGAAATTAAAGACAAGTATAACCCTATGGTTTGAAGGACTATATTCTTTTGGATTCCATGCATATTTTACTCCAACCACACTTATTCTTAGTGGATGAATTTAGTAGATTGGACACATGGGCTCCCCCTTATAGTGCACTCACTTCTTAGGTCAACCAAGCTTTCAGCCCTCATAAAACTCCCATGGCAGGATGATCATCTTTACTAAAAACTATGAGAATGTGGATGCCCTTGCAATGACCATTGCTGCACCAAAGAATAGATAAAGTTTTTTGGCCTAATATAAGAAGCGTTATAGTATGACCATTTCATTCATGGGGGAGCATCCATGCAACAATACACCATTGTTTCCATTCTTGTTGAAACAATCCTCATGATACTTGTCTTTCCTCAAGTACCCACACTTATATACCAGCTAGAAGTCACTTGGCCTTAGCATGTTACCAGTTGGGTCATTCCTTGGGGTGATTGCTTTTTCCCACCAAGCAGACCCTCTAAGGATAAACAATAGCAAGTACATCCGTAGTTTGATCAATATTTGTTTGCATAAACAATGAGAAAACACACATGATATACTTAACTCACACTAGCAAGATTTGTTCATTTTAAACCCAAAATGAAATGTGAGAGGTGATAAAGTAACAATGTCTTAGTATTTTTGTTTCTCAAGATCGCACAAAGTGCAAGAGTATTGCATGCACTTAAGAGAGTATCACTATACCAAAAGTCACACAAAACACTTGTTCATTTTAAAGCCCAACTTAGTGTGAGACAACAAATTTTTATTTTAAACCAATGTCATGAGAGAATGCAAGTTCATTTTAAGCCAATGAGTTGTAATGCATGATTGTGTTCTTTTTAATCCATTGAATGTGCATGCATGTTCATTTTAAATCATGAAATGTAAATGAAAAGATGTTGATTTTTTTGTTTGATTAGTATTGTGAAAATAAAAAAGAACACAAAGAACAAGGGATTAGATGCTTTTTCTAGCTTGCCACATGCTATAAGAAATAGATTAGTAACCAAAAACCCCTAACCTACAAAGAAAAAAATGAAATCTAGAAAATACAACAAAATTCGAAAGCCAAATTTTACCTAGGTGAATGCGTCAACAGAGAAGATGCGTCTCAAAACCAAATTTTGGAAGTGCAATAGGAAAATGCATCGCTATGCAAATCAAATACAACTCGGGAATCAAATGTGTTGCTCAAGTTCTCAAATGCACCTCAAAAACTCAATTGTGTCATTTGGAGAAGCGAATTTGGTTTGAAAGAGTAGATGTGTTGCTCTTGAAGCCAAATCTGTCATGATAGAGCATTTGTGTTTCAGAAGGCTACGATTACATCATTTTGTACGTGTTCCTGCAAAAAAGCCAAAACAAATCCATACAAAAACTGCAAAAAAAATGATTGTCGGGTTCACCAATGTAACTATGGGTAAAATTTAGTTTAGCATGATTAGTATCTAAATAAATCAAAACCCAAAGAAAGTAATGAGGCACATAGGAGAGAACATGAAAATAAAAGGAAAGAGTTTACCCAAGATCTTCAACCTCCATGATTGACCTCCATTACACCTTCTCTATTTGTTGAAATATGATGTTTTCCCTCATATTTTGTGTGAGCAACAATGACTTATGCCAAGACCAAAGCAAATGTTGAAGGATTCTATCAAAAAACCTCAAAATGCAACTATACAACTATGAAGCAAGCCTATGAAATGCCAAAATGTCAAAATTCCTAGAGATGTAGATGTTTGAAGTATTCCTAAGACAAGATTGCATGAGATATTAGAGATGCCTAAAACAAGATTGCATGATATTAAGAGATGTGCAAATGAGGCTAAAATTGTCTTCTTATAGAAAATGCAATTTTAGGTGAATGGCCAAGATTGAAAGTTGAGAGATTCCCTAAAATAAATGAATGATATTAAATGTGACAACCCACAATTAGGGTTAGGGCTCAATTAGAAAAGATGAATGGCTAAGAGTAAATTAAAAATAATTTAATCAACGATGGAGGTTAGTTGAGACAAAGAGGAATAAGGATAGGAATATAGAAGATAAGATCAATACAGAGAGAGAAAATCAAATCTTTTCCATTTAAATGACCAATGGCTAATTGGATAATAAAGATATTCTCTAATCATGACAGATTGTGATAAGGAGGATAAATATCTTTTTGAATTAAATATTAATTTTTAATTCAAAAATCAAGATATGGAATATAATTAAATAAATAAATATTTATTTAATTAAAAAGAGGAAAAAGAAAAATCTAGAGAATCAAATAATTAATTTAAAATTATTTGATTAGAAAGACTGAGTTGACCTTTTAAATGAAAAATTAATTTAATTCAAAAGTTGTGGGGACCATGTGAGAGTAAATAATTAAATTAAATTATTTGTAACTAAGAGGGAAAATTAGAAATTGGGACAATTTAAATAAATGGTTTTATTTAAATTTAGAGGAAAAGTCAAATAAGATAATTAAATAATTAAGGATGAAATGGATGTGGCCAATAATTAAATAAATTAAAGAATTTATTTAATTATGAGAAGACATTAGATATTAATGATGTATTTAAATAAATAAATAAAGTCTATTTATTTAAATAATCAAGAAAGAGTAAAAGGCGTGAATTAATTAAATAATTAAGAATTATTTAATTAATAGTCGAATTTGGATAGTAGACAAAATATGATAAGACATAGAAGCATGTGTTTTGCGAGTCTAGGAAATTTTTATGTGTCTATAGGGTTCATCCCGCATAATTTTGGAAATTACTTTGGCATTCTTTTTCTCCTTTGGTTTTCCCAAGCCTATCAAAAATCTATCCCAATCTAGAATTACATCTTCAAATATCACAAGCTTAGGATTTATATTTTCCATCAGCTAATCTAGAGCAGTTGAATCTTCTATATTAGTAGCAAGAGGTTGACTATTTTTTCCTTAGAGGTCTTTTGCTTTATTTATTTCTTCATCCATTTGAGGATGTTCCCCCTCCATTATTTTGTCCTTGGAGGTCTACTTTTCCTTATCTTTATTTTTTTCATCCTTTTCTTCTTTATTTTCCTCCTTAGTATGAATGTTAATCTCTTCTTCCTATTCAAATTCCTTCTCTTCCTCAACTTCAGTAGCATTAAATTATTCCCCAAAATTGTTGAGATCATTGTCCTTAGGAGTTTCTATCTCCTCATCCAACTCTTGTTCCCTTTAAGCTTTTGCAAATGTGGTGTTTTCTACTTCTATTTCTTCTTCTTTATTAGGAACACTCTATTGATTTAACCTAGGAAGAATGTTTTTTATTGTTACCTCTTTTGTTGCTTTCTCTATGTTTGACTAGGATGTCTATGCATCTCTCTCCAACTCTTCAACAACTTTATCTATGTTTTCCAAGTTAGGGAATGGAATCCCTAATTGAGGAAAGGATTTTCTTGTATAAACATGTGTCTTTTGTTGAATAGTACAATTGAGAGGGGGTGAATAGTTGTCACAAAATTAAACCTTTAATTCAATCACTAGAACTAATCATTAATACTGCTTAAATGATTAATCATCAAATGCCAATGCAAAAACTTAAATCCTACACATAAACACAATAACACTAGATTTATGTGGAAAACCCAATAAGGGAAAAACCACAGTGAGGATTAACTCATGGTATAGAGAATATTGAAACCGATTACAAAAGGCTCACTACCTGAAATAAGGACTCACTATCCGGAACAAGGACTCATTGTCCAACAAGGCTACAACCCGAAGGGATCACTACCACAGAGATACAAAGAATACAAAGAAGACTTGTTATAGAGAGACTACAATCCCAATGCAACAAAGGATTCCACCACAATTACTTCCACACTCGCATGAATGATAGAGTTCTACTTATGCTCACTACATCTAAAAACTTAGCATCAAGCTTTGCACAGATCTACCATACTCTCAACAAAAACACTTACTGAATAGAATCGATGTCGCACAAAACTGTATTTCCTCTTTTTTTATTCGCTCTACTTCCTCGCTCTTGTATTTATCTCTCTTTTTCATCATTAACTCATCTTGCATTTATACCATCTTCAACTTTGAAACATATCTAAAGTCGGCCATCCAATTCAAATTCAAATTAGGTCGGTTCCAAAACATCCTAGGGTAGAATTAGAATGAGGAAAACCCAAACACACACTTCATCATCCTCCAAAGTAGTATTTCACATAAGGTTAGCCAAACCAGTGTAAAACACATAGAACCATTAAGCACAAATATTTTAGATGTTGAAACTATCTTCAATAGAACCAAGGCAACATAACTCTAGAACTTAAAGTCATAAGAATTAATCAAAGAGAAATACAAACCAACAATATTTCTCCTAGACCTCAACCAAAAACACAGAAAACCATAGTTCACAACTAGTGAACACAACTTATACTGTACAATGAATCAACAACCAAAAATATGGATATAACATCTAATGTTAATCATGAACAACATATCTGAATCGCATAACCATAGGAGCAAGTTTAGATAAAAAAATTAGAGCAACCATTGAACACTTGCAACATCTCTTTATTACAATTTTCTCAATATCCTCAACATATACAGTCAACAACAACTAGTAGATAACCAGTTGACTGGTTGACATCAATGACAATACCTTCAATATTTTCATTCTTGCAAAAATATCCCCCTTTGTCATTGATGGTATCACATGATGTGAAAAACCATCAAAGACAATATACTAGCTTTGAATACATTTTTATGTTTTCTCCCCCTTAGAAGATAATCTCTTATATGCTTCTTCTCATTCTATTTTCACATGCTTCTTCTCTCCCCCTTTGACATCAATGGAAAAGGAAGAAGAATATTTTCCATTGATCTCTCCTTTGACATGACAAAAAAATACTCAAAATGAAAACACTTCATACTACCTACTCCACTTGAGAGATAGCCACCAAAACATCAGTCCAATAGAAAGATAGATCCATAGATTCATCAGACTGATGCATCTCCACATGCATCTAGTTTGAGAAAAGATGGGAAATAAACCATAGCTCCTCCTAGAGATACTCAAAAGTATCTTTAGGAAGATCATGAAAATATCAACAATATGATCCTTCGTTGGAACATGTACTCAAGCTTTACTTCATTTTCAATGACCTTCTCTCTTAAGAAATGATATATGAGGGATATATACTTCATCCTTCTGTGCATCACAAGATTCTTAGAAATGTTAATTACACTTGTATTATCATAGAAAATAGAAATGGGATCATCATATAGCATTGTGATATCTTTTAATGTTTGTTTCATCTATAGACATTGAAAATTGTCCTAAAGCTTGTGAGTCTAATTTTCATCATTATTAAATAATGTTAATTGTTTAATTAATTTCTAAAGTAATTTGTCCTATATTAATTAAATAACTTTAATTATTTAATTAATTCATTCTTACCTTTATTCTTCTTTGATTAATTAAATAAATATTATTTATTTAATTACATCATTAATTAAATCTATCCTCTATTAAATAATCATTTTTAAATTATTTAATTATTTCAAACCACAATTTTGACTATAATTAAATAATCACTTTAAATTTTTTATTTTTTCTTTAGCTTTTTCTCAAGTTAATTAAATGAATCTTAATTTATTCAATTTAATCTTAAATCTTGAATATTGAATTAAATTATTATTTAATTCATAAAAGGTTTATTCTTGGCATATTCCTTTGTGATTAGAAAATCTCTTTTTTATATCTAATTAGTCATTTATCACTTAAGGGTATGTGTAGGATAATCATGGAAAAAACAGGCCCTTAAGTGGCAAAAAAATAAGAAAAATCAGAGTTAGGCAACTTGACGTAAAAATTTGAATAAGTTATCTATATTATTTTAAAAATATGTAAGAATAGAATCTATAGAAAATTGAATGTATTTTCTAAACTACTAGGTATTTTTTGTTTTAAAAAAAATATATTTGGTAGAAATTTGAAATTTCAATGCAATAGTACTTAAATTTCAGGGAAAAAATAAGAAGTAGGTGTCTGTCTGACCACCCTAACCACAATAAAATGATAATTTTATTTTATAATATTTTAGATATAAGTAGAGGACTCATGTCCCAATGTGATGCATATTTTTTTGTAATTTTTTTCGTAGTAAATAATTAATTATGATTTTTTTATTACAAATTTTAAAAAATAAAAAAAACTCTTATGTCTGACCACCTTAACTTGGTCAAAAGTTCATGAAATTCATTTTTTCTTTTTTTAATCCTATAGTATATGAAGCATAGAATGTGACACATGTTTTGGATTCAAAAAATGTGATACCATTTGAAAGCTATAGATGTTTTTCAATTAATCTATCAATCAAGACATTGGTCGTAATTTGAATAGAAAATGAATAATAATTACTTATTAAATTCAAAGTAAACATAATTTATATTGGTGGATAGTTGTGAACCTCCTTTAAAAACTCTTTTCATTTCATGAATTTTGGGTAAAAAAAACGTCGTCAGCCACATACCCATCATATTGCCACTTTTTGGCCCATCATTATCTTGCACATACCCTTAAGTTGAGATTTAATTAGATCAATTAGTCATTTGTTGATTTAATAACCGATTGTTTATGATGAACAAACTTTTTGGGTTAATCATTCAACTATCTAGATTTATTCCTATCTTATATGTGGAAACATTTATTAATTAAATAACTTTAATTGTTTAATTAATTTATTCTCATCATCTATCTTTGTCAGTCTTTATCCTTACATGCAATCTCTATTCTTCTAAGTTTTGAATAGTCTTAACAAAAGATTAAATTATTATTTAATCTTAATCCCCACCTTTTATTCTTTATCACTCTAACACTAATCTTAATGCATGTCACATATTTCAATCTTAATCATTGGTCCATCTTTCAATCTAAGCCTAGCATTTGAAAACCATGTTTTCTATAAAATTGGCTTGACCTTCATCATTATGACTGCTCCCGAAATCTTATGACTTTTGGAAGCAATCAATTTTAGAATCTTTGATGTTTTTCTAATAACACTATCATGAGGCTATACTTGCACACTAAGAGAAATATGTGGGCAATTATCATACAACAGAAAAATGGAGAAATGTAATTGAGTTTATTCATGGAATTACATAAAATTTTGGTGAGATTGTTCTTATATTTATGCTTTTTATTATTCCATTGATCTTTCTTGTTAGCATAGATTTAGTTTTATTTTATTGCATTGTATTTTTTAATCTTGTTTGTTTTCCTGTGTTACATTTGGTGAACCAGACATGAAGAAACCGTCTTCAAAAAAATTCATAGAAATTTTATTTTGTTTGTAAATATAGTACGGTTAAATGCATCTGAGGTACAAAATGATGCAATTGATCCTGTGAATCACATATGAAGAATAAAATGACACATTTGACTATTCATGATGCATTTGTGGCTTTGTGCAACACATTTGACTAGTAAAAAAATTGCAACCCATTTGACTCGTAAAAAAAAATTGATATCCAAGATTCTAAATTTTCATTTTTAATCATTGCAATTTTTTGTTATGACTAATTCAGGGTTTGCAACATGTGATCTTTTGGACCTAATATAGTGTTTGGAAGATGATTCATAGAAGATAAATATACAAAATGTGTTTGCGGGATGATTAACGAAGACAAGAATCAAAATACTAATGAAATCTCTTACAAGATGCTCATCAAAGATTGATTTTGAAATAGATTGTCTGATTAGATTAGTTCATATTTCATTTGGGCTTTAAAAAGAATCACTTTTCTTCGTGTTTGGTGCATTCACACATTTTGATAGATTAAAACCTGATTCAATAATAGAATTATTCTCCCCCTTGCGCACTTGTGCGATCCTAGGTGTAAGAGAAACTATTATTGGCTCTAGAAATTGGGCCTTTCTTGGTGGGAAAAAGTAATCACCCCAAGGCTACTCAAACCAACAAAGAAGCTTTTTAGCCAAGCTACTCCCGACCAGTATACAAATGTGAATCCTAATGGAAAACTTAGGATTATAGGTACAAATTTGTTATGCATACAATTTAATATTTCCTCATGCATAACCACCTAAATGGGTGCCCTTACTAAAAAGCCAATTATTTTTAGAAGTAACCAAAATCCTTCTATTTGTTGGTACAAGAGGTTAAAACTCCAAGGCCATCCCACATTCACATGGTTTTTAGTAGAGATGAAAAGTTCATCATGGGAGATTCATGAGAACTGAAGCTTGGCTGACCCATAGAAGTGAGTGTCGTGGAGGGGAGCCAGTGTGGTCAATATTCTAATCATCCACTCTTAATAAGAACAGTTGAAAAAATCCAATTGGGAATTCAACAAATATTGTCCTTGCCAGCTATAAGAATTGTACTTGAATGTTTAGATTTAAACATTTTCACATCAAAGTCAAACTGAAACAAATGATTTTCTGATTATCTTTTATTTGCCAAAATTTGATCAAAATCACACTAATTCAAACTTGTAAAGTTACATAAAATCACAATTGTTAACCAAAAATATGCATATGTTGTCTTGAGTCAAAACTGTTAACTAGAAATACACATCTACTATCTTGGGTCACATTTGTCAACTAAAAATCCATGTCTATCATACTGAGTCACATTTATCTGTCAACTTAGTCACATTTTTTTACCAGAAACATGCATATGTTGCATCTGTTAACTAGAAACATACCTCTGTCATATTGAGTCGCATTTGATATTCTTAGCCACAAGTGTCAACCTATATCTTCTATTCTATTAGACTAGAAACCACATTTGACAACCTTTGTGACACATCTGAGCTAATGAGTTGAATTGCAGTCTAGAATGACACACTTGCCTATCATGGACCTAAGACATAGTTTACCAGAAAACCGCATATGACATTGAGAACCACATCTGTTAATTTCTATGACGCGTCTATCAAATTGAACCAAAATTGTTTGATTACCAAAAAAAAAAATCATTGTCATAGTTTGAGGTCAAATAGTTAGACTAGTCTCTGATTTATCCTTTCATAATGATCTTTGAATAGAAACTAGAATGATTTTCTCATACTTTGCATGATTACATCCTTTAGGTATCATTTATCCATAGCGATAGGCATCCTAATTGAAAAACTTAGATACATCTTAGGAGTCTTTATTACCTTTAGATCAATCAAATTTTTAGGAAGAAACATTGTTATAGATTTTAGAATAGACCAACTTTCCATTCTCTAGATACCCTTGCTTCAATGAAAATTGTCATTGAACCTAGTCATTTGTCACACATATATATTTAGTCCTCCATGTGAGTCCTTCTAGCTCATTAGTCTAGTTTGGGTGCTTAATTTGTATTTTTTTCCTAGTCCTACAAAGGTCCCTTGACAAACAAAGTTGAAGCCTTGGTTAAACTTTAGGTGGTTGGTAATCTCTTTTCAGAATCTCCCAGAAATTGATTACCTAGAATTTTTCATACTTAGACACAATCATCCTAGGATAACATCATTTTAGACATTCCTTATTTTCCATAAAATACCAAAAATATAGTTGCATTCATTCCTTATATCTAGAAAACCCCAAAAACATAGACTAGAATCATACCATGTACATAGACATAGTTTTTGCATCACTTGCATTTTGAGCTTATCTTACATGGTAGAAACAAGGTCCAAAAGGAAAGAAAGAGAAAATATGGTTGATCCAAATGAATTCATCAATCCATTCTCAAACCCCTTTCAAGGGACATCCACATCAAAACCTCACAAAATTTTGTTAGAAAAATTTGTCACTAGAGACCCACAAGGATGCATTGTAGTTGAAGACTTGGATGCTACTGCACAGGACCTCAAGTTTTCCTCTTTCATAGATGAGTACCTAGAAAATGATCCTCAATGATACTTAGTAAAATTTATAGTAGAAGGTGCCACATTACCTTCTGGATTTGACATCCATGCCTTGCAAACTACATCTACCCAAGGGACAAACAAGATGACTACTATTGGTTTTATACCTCAAGTAACTGCAACCATACCATTTTCTATACCTACACAGACTACCACAATAGTACATACATCACCCATTGGTATATCTAGCATGACACAAGGTCTTAATTTCACCATAGGGGCATCATCATCTAATCCCTTTGATCCTGCTGGTGGAAGCAAAAGACCTAAACCAACAACTGTTATACCAAGCATCAACATCACTAATAACTGTAGACTCATAAAATTGACCTAAGCCTGCAAGTTCTATTTTCTCCATATTTCTTCCTAAACATAATTTATTTATTTAATTTTGTGTTATAGTCCAATTCAACTATTAATTAAATAATTATTAACTATTTAATTAATTCATATATCTTTTATTCCTCCTGACTATTTAAATAAATATATTACATTTATTTTATTTGAATGTGTCACTAATTTCCTATGTCTTTTCATAATTAAATAAATTCTTAAATTTATTTAATTATTACTTATACATTATGTCTTCTGATTATTTAAATAAATAAATTTTCTTTATTTATTTAAATATGTCATTAATATATCATGTCTTCTTATAATTAAATAAATTCTTTAATTTATTTAATTATTGTCCACTCTATCTTTTTTCTAATTTTAAATAAAATCATTTGTTTAAAATTGTCCTCTTTCTATTTTCTTTCTCCAAGTAAATAATTAAAAAATAATTATTTACTGTCACATGGCCCCACTTTTGAATTAAATTAATTTTTAATTCAAAATGTCAACTTTCATCCATAAATCAAATAATTTCTAATATTATTTTATTTTCCAACTCTTTCTTTTTCCATGTCATTCTTATCTCCTTGTCGCATGCAACCTTGTCTATTGATTTGATTTTCTAAAATCAAATCTTGACCATTCATTTCAAATTTCACCCTAATGTTTCCTGAACCCTAATTGTGGGTTGTCACATTTAATCTTAACCATTGATCTTAGGGCATTTGTCAACTTTCAATCTTGGCCATTCAACCAAAATTGACTTTTCTTTAAAATGACAATTTTGGTCCCATTTTGACATCTCTTAAGCTCTTGACATTATGACTTCATACATCTTGGAATTTCTTGACTTCATAGTTGCATTATGTAGCATTTTGATAGAATCCTTCAAAAATTTCTTAAGACATTGGCATAGTCATAAGTTGCTCATCACAAATTTGAGGGAAAATATCTACTTGCAACAAATAGAGAAGGTGCAATGAAGGTTAATCATGGAGGTTGAAGACATTTGGTGAGATCTCTCCTTGTTTTCATGTTTTGCACTTCTTTTTTCTTCATTGCTTGCTTTGGGTTATGTTGTTTAAGATTTAATCTGCTAACCTAATATTTTCCCTAAGCTACATTGGTGAACCCAATGCCAAAATCATATTTTTTGTAGATTTTTGTACTACCTTTTTTTGTTTTTACAAGTACAGGTACAAAATGCCACATTTGCATATTTTCAAGTCGCATCTGTTATGTCGCAACACATTCGACTTGTAGAATGATGCATCCACTCTATTGAGATGCAATCACTAACCAAAAAGACACATTTGCTATGATACAACACATCTGAGGGTCTAAACAATGCATATGTAGGACGCAATGCATTTTTTCTACAGTCCGACGCATTTTCCTAACAAATTCCAGCTTTCAATTTTGTGATGCATTTTCTTTGCAAAATGACACATTCACTTGGTAAAATTTTATAATTGGATTTTTACAAAATTTTTAGATTTTCTCTTTTCTATTTAATAGCTTAGAGTTTTTGGGGGTTACTAATATTCTATTTGTAGCATGTGGCAAGGATTCTAACCTTTGTTTGTTGATATTTTTATCACTTTTTCATTTCCTTAATCAAGCAAACAAACAACAAATAACTTGAATTCACATTTCATTGGTTAAAATGAACATGCATATATACTCATGAGCTTAAAATGAACACAATCTTGCATTGAAACTCATAAGACTAAAATTTACATGCATTTTTCATGTCATGGGCTTAAAATGAGCTTTGTTTGTTTCACATCAAGTTAAAAGTTTAAAATTAACAAAGTGTCTTAGATGTCTTCCACACATGTCATTTTGGTTAATTAAAATGAATGAGTGTTTGTAATTTATGTAACCCTAATTCAAAAATAGAAGTACCCTCTCCCCTTGCGCACTTGTGCGATCCTAGGTGCAAGAGAAATGGTTATTGACTCTAGGAATTGGGCCTTCCTTGGTGGGAAAAAATACTCACCCCAAGGCAACTCAAACCTGCAATAGAGCTCTTTAGCCAAGCTACTCCCGACTGGTATACAAATGTGAATACTAATGGAAAACTTAGGATTACAAGTGCAGATGTGTCACATAGACAAGTGAATTCCCCAAAACCCTGTAGAGTGTAACCTCTTCAAGATAGAATTCCTCCTTATAGGAGCTAATCTTGCCTCATGTGTGGCCACTCAAATGGGAGTCCTGAAATAAAAGCCTTTGTGTAGGTGCCAAAAACCCATCTATTCACTGGTGCAAGAATAGTCATTGCCAAGGCATCCACATTCTTGTAGTTCTTAATAGAGGTGAAAAGCCTACCATGGGAGATTTATGGGGGCCTGAAGCTTGGTTGACCTAAGAATTGAGTGTAATGTAAGGGGGAGCTTGTGTGGCCAAGCTTCTAAATCATCCACTAAGAATAAGTGTGGCTAGGGAAACCCATGTGGAATCCAGTGGATATAGTCCTTGCCTAACCTAGGATTGTGCTTGACTTTGTTATGCATGCTTTCAAATATTCAAAGACAAAACATTATTTTTTCCATGTGTTTTTTGAGACATTGAACAAATAAACACTTTTCACAGACCTAGAAACACTCATTCAAACTAAAACAATTCTAAATTTTTTCCAAAATTACAAACAAATTGGACCTTTATTCAGCTTGCAATTCATTTTCTATTTTTTGCAACACATTCACCATACTAAACTACATGTGAAACTTTTTGCAATGCAATCACTCTACTAAGATGCATTTGCTACTCTATGCAACACACTCACCTATTATGTAATGCATTTGCTTTCCTGAACACCACAATTGCTTTCCTAAGCGGCATTTGCAACTTGCAACAACTCACTTGTTGAAATGGAAATGCATTTGACATCCTGCAACCCATTTGAGACCTAAAATGACACAATTGTTTCACATTTACAAAAACACTATTGCAGTCCAAAACTTGAGATCAAACACCTTCAAACTATTGTCAAACATCTTTTTCTAGTGGCTTCTATTGAAAAATAGAAAAAGAATTGCTCAAAATCTTCCATTCTTTGCATCCTTTAGTTTGCATTTTACCATAGGTCCATCCTTGCAAATTGGTAGTTGCACCCTTATAGTCCATCATCATCATTTTCAACAATAAACTAGTCCTTAGGTCCTCATTCTTTTGTAGACTTTGGAACAGGAAAAATTACCATCAAAATATTTTCCTTCAAAAGTAGGCTATCATTGGACTTAGTCAAAATTATTCCCTTTATTCATTGTCCTTTTGTGAGGCCTTTCCAACTCAAAAGTCTAGTTAGGAAATCTCATTTTGTCATTTAGTCCTACCAATAATTCCTTTGATGATCTAAATTGAGACATAGACCAAGCTTTGAGTGGTTGAGTAAACCTTTTCTAAAATTTCCATAAAAATTACTTAGACCTTTGCATATTTTAGTCATCATTTTGTATCCCCTATCCTAAAAATCCAAAAAAATAGTCTCATACCTTTCATCTTAGCCTTCATTGTCCTCTTGCATTTGACATTTACTTTAGACAACATTCTCATTATTGCATTTCTTATTACAAAAAACCCCAAAAATATAGTGGGATATCCCTTATTCAAAAAATCCAAAAAAATAGTGTCATATCATTCCCATTCATAGAATTAGTCATCATTTTTATCATCCTTATTTGAGAAAATCCTTATATGGTTGAAACTAGGCTCCAAAGGAAAATAAGACAAATGGATCCTTTTGGACAAGACACCAAACCCTATAACTTTTCCAATGACATGAACTAAGACACGAACATTGGGCATCTTTCATCAATCCTTTCAGTGACATGAACATGCCATATTCTTCATGCAATCCATTTGAACCATTCATACGTAGAGATGAAAATGGATATGTATTCATGAAATACTTAGAATTCAATGCTCAACTCCTGATGTGGCTTCCTTTGTGGAGGAACTTATCGTGCAAGATTCACATAGATATCTAGCCATGCCTTTAGACCAAGAGGCCAAATTCCCATGTGGGTTTGACATTAAAACCCTAAGGGTAGCATCTCCTAATCACAATTCCAATAAAAATACAAACAATAATTCCAACACTAGTCAAGCCCAATGTAATGTAAACAATACATTCATTGGTGCCACCATGCAAAATGAAACAAAAAACATCAATGATACCTCTCATGGTAGCTCCAATAAAAATACTTCCAACACAAGCAATGCAACATCCATTGGAGGAACATCAACTGTGTCACAAGCCACATCACAATCAATGTATCTAATATCAAAAAATTCATCACAAGAAATTGGAGCTACCTTTAGATCCTCAAAAATGGGGATAAACTCTTCAATCTTTTATTTGGAGCTTCATCTAGCACCATCGGGATATTTTCAAATCCTTTAATTGGGTCTTCAAATAATGCCATGGGAAAAAATTCATTAAACCCCTTTGGGAGAAATAAATGACGAATTTCTATTCTAGGACCTCAACCTAATTTCAATGCTTCATCACAACTCAATACCAAGACCAACATCCCCCAAAGGAAAAATACAAACATTCCACATGGTCACATTTACCAATTTGGACAATGCAATCAAATCACACAACACATGACTTCATTTGGACATCAAAACACTCAAGGTCAACATATTCCACAAATATAGATCAACACTACTGGGGTGCACATTTCCACATACACATCACACATCCATACACAACAAAAAAAATCCAAATAAAAATTCTCAATACCAACAACTTCCAAACCAAAACACATCATACATACCCCAAGAACACATCCCACAACAATATCAAAACACATCCTCACAACAAATGGGAACTCATGGAATACCCATCACTTGCATGTGTTATGCTACAAATAACCCCATAATTGATGCACATACAACTCAACTTGTGACCTTGCAAAAATGAATGGAAGGCATGCAATTACAACACAAAAATACCCACACATCATACGACCTATGCCCATACCCATTTGACATGAGTTTACACATGCCATAGTTTCCTCCTGGATACATAGTGCCTAACTTCACCAAATACAAAGGAAAAAAAAATCCCCTTGAACACATTCGAGAATTTATAAATGACTGTGTGGATGTAGCATATGAGCATTCCTATTGATGAGAATCTTCCCTAAGAGTCTTGTAGGTCCTACAATTGAGTGGTTTTCTACCTTACCTAAAGGGATAAAGTCATGGGAGGAACTTGCAAAAAAGTTTGTACAAAATTATGCCTATAACATTGGCATTGATGTCACCATCACCAATTTATGTATGCTTACTCAAGAAGAAACAGGTGAGACCTTTATCTCATCCTTCCAAAGATGGAGAAGTTTAGCGAGTCATTGCCATGTCGAGATACCAGAAAAAGAAAAGGTAGACATGTTTTTCCAAAACCTTCTAGGCCATTGAAATACAGTTTACAAGTTCATTGTTGCACCACCTTTATAGACCTAGTCAAAAAAGGCGTTCAACTCAAAAAGGCCCTTATTGCTAAAGGAGAACTCAAATATGGCAACAAGAACATGAAAAAAAACCAACCTATTGACAAAAATAAATACTGGGTCAAAAATAAACATATCACCAATGATGGAATTTTTGATGATAAGGCACTAAACACAACAGGTCATGTACTCACTCTCAAAGGAGCTCAACTGAAAAACACACAAATGACCACACCGACACCTGTCGCCAATGCCATAAAAAATAGTCAACACAATAAAAAAGTAAAAACCAAGGGCAGTCATGTCAGACTAGACAATTTACAAAGAGACGTACATACACTTCCCTAGGTGAACCAATTGAAGAAGTCCTTAAGAAGCTCCTCCAAAATGGTATCATCACATTATAGGACCCTAAGCCATATGACCTAGAACAATTTAAGCCATCATGGTGGGATGACAATGCATTTTGTGATTATCACCACACAAAAGGGAATAAAACCTCTTATTGTCGACAATTGAGAAATCTTGTACAAGATCTCATTGAAAATCCAACCATTGAATTAGGCAGTCAACAGTTTGCTTCAAACTCAGGCCATACGATTCATAAAAACCCACTGCAGGACCATGGTTCAAATAATCCCTCTACATTAGGTCCAAAGACTAATAATAATCGAGCCAATTACACTCGTGCCACCTTTGATTATTCTAGTGGAACCATTATTAATTACCTCAGAGTTGTCGATGAATATGTCAATACTATTACCATCAAGAGAACACCTGAGTGTAATGTCACTACTCGTGGAGGAAAAGTCACCACAGCTGACCCTCCTAGAAAATTGAAGATCATGATACCTGGTGTATCTGCCAAATAGTCACAACCTAGTCCATTTTCCAAAAAGACACAACCTAAGGGACAATTCAATCTCATTGACCAACTAGGAAAAATGCCCACCCAAATCTCAATACTCTAGTTGCTACACATTTCTCTCGCACGCATGACCATACTTGAAAAAACCTTATAGGAGTCTTTTGTCGCTAATTACATTAATATCAACCAATTCGAAACCATGGTGGGATACTTGACCACTCCCCACCACATAACCTTCTCAAACCAAGACTATTTGTCACCCAAGCCATCTCACAATGATGCATTGCATATCAAAGTCTTTATCCATAAACATAGGTTAGATGAGTCTTAGTAGATGGTGGAGAAAGACTAAATATCTATTCCCTAAAATTGGTTAAAGCTCTAGGCTTCTCTGATGCCTGTGTAGATGCTACCAAGAGCATTGTTATAAAGGCTTATGATGATGAGGAATGCTCCTCTTAGGGTATTATCACACTTCCTATCTGAGTTGGACCAGTTATTATAGATACAACATGTCAGGTCCTAGATTTTGAACTACCCTATAACATCTTGCTTGCTTGACCTTGGATCCATGCTTTAAAATTTGTTCCATCCACTTACCATCAATGCTTGAAGTTTCATTTTGACAGCATCGAAATCACTATACATGGTGACCTTGGTCCCTTTCCAGTATTGTAACAATTTGAGGGGTATTTCATAACATCAAGTGCCAATTATCCGAGAAGCTTCGACATCCTCTTCATGAATCCAAATATATCGATCCATCCACACTCACCAAACCATCCACATCCACTCCTTTAACTTCCATCATACCATCTCCCTCCATCCTGAAGGCTGATCCTAATGTCAATATCTAAGACCAAGGTTGTAGAGAATACAAATTGAACACGGCCTATTGCATCACTAAAATACCCAAGTTTCCCAAGGTTTATCGTCAACCTTGTTTCATAGTGGATTCTAAAGAGATTTTCAAAGTCCCTCTAACAAGGATTTTTATAAAATGGGGTGACATGAACAAAGAAGACAATAAGGACATATTAGGATGGATTTACAAAGAGATAGAGGATCAACCCACATTACCATTATAGATATATGGAAAAGGCTATGACATGGTGAAGGCACAAGGCTATGACAAAACTAGTGGCCTTGGTAGAAACAAAACTAGACGAAGAGAACCTATAATTCCTTCTTCAAGACCAAAGTATCTTGGGTTAGAGTTTGGGTTACTCAAAATTGATGATCAACATACAAATGTACTTTTAGGTGAGAGCGTGAATGTTTTTGAAAGTGTTGAGACTATCAAAGATTCCCTTACCAAAACTAGCTCACATTAATGGGAATTTGGCTCCCAAAGATCCTTGAGTGACTGCTTCCTTGAAAAAATGTTTCTTGAACCTGGTGAACTTTATTTTGATGAACAATTCAGATAGATGTTCAAAGTTGACCCTCCTAAAGACACACCTAAAGTTCCATTGAAAAGACAAG
Source organism: Sequoia sempervirens (assembly GCA_007258455.2). Lineage (NCBI taxonomy): Eukaryota > Viridiplantae > Streptophyta > Pinopsida > Cupressales > Cupressaceae > Sequoia > Sequoia sempervirens. Next base: position 469,764,209 of record VDFB02058242.1, read on the forward strand.
AATGGGTAGGACTCTTTTTGCCTTGCAATGATGATAAACCTACACTGTCATCTGATCATATTGACCATCATTATGACACGTTTATCTAGCCATATAACACTAATGAACATCATTCAAATTAATCAGACTCGCCACATGAAACTATTGATTGAGATTCCAATTCTTTCATCCCCTATTTTTCCAATGAGTCTGACTTATTTGAATCAAGTGAAGAAGAATACTGGACAAAATCCGAATAGGAGTTGGAGGATGAAAATTTCATCTTTACCCTCTCTAAATCCATCTACATTCTTTTTGCATCATCCCCACCATTTTCCAATACTGATGATGGTATTTCCCTTCTCTACCCACAACTAATTGATTGGGATCAACAAGGTCCTCCTACTATGGATATTTTTTAGAATGATGAAGCCATTGCAAAATTCATGGGACTCTATGAGGGAATATCAATTGTGGGTCACATGGCAGGATTCTCCATAGACCTAGATTGTGTAGCATACTTTGGGGAGACTATGCAATCCTCTAGTCGCAAAAAGGACATGTCTTTAGCTGAAAACCAAAAGGCACCTTCTAACGACCAAGGGTGAAAACCTCTTCAAGGCACCCAAGGATGGAGGATTGGACTTTCTCCCCATAACATAGAAAAAATTGCAATGCTCATTGAAGACACCATGGAAGTTAACATAGCTACAATAAAGGATCCCAAAATTGTTCTCTTTGCAGCGTCTTTGATAGAGGAAGAAAAACCTAAATTTCAAAAATCCTTCTCATAACATAAGATTAATTTTGCATGGTAATATGTTGATATTCCTAGGTTGAATCTAGCTTTAGTATTGCACCATTTTCCCTTACTTCCAGACACCAACCTAGTAAAATAGAAGCTATGAAAGATGCATCTACAAATTGCCTTATTGGTCAAAGTGAAACTCAAGAAGTTGTTAGACACGAGATTCAAAAGGTCAATAGACTATGCTAAATGTATTTCAAATCTTGTACTTGTCACCAAGCCAAATGGTCAAATACGCATCTGTAGACAATTTTGAGATTTAAACAAAGCATTTCCAAAGGATGACTTTCCATTACCAAACATAGACATCATAGTCAATATCTTACAATAGGATATGAGATGTTTTCCCTCATGGATGGTTTCTTGGGTTATGATCAAATTCGGATTGCCCCTGAAGTTCAACATAAAACAACATTTACATGTTCGTGGGCTACATACTATTGGAACATCATTCCTTTTGGCCTCAAGAGTGCAGTTGCCACATATCAAAGACCAATGATGACAATCTTTCATGACCTCATACATACTTTAATGGAAGATTATGTGGATGACCTTTTGGAAAAGTCTTTGACATGCAAGGATCACCTTAATGTGTTAGAAAGAAATTTCAAAAGACTATAAGAGTACAAGGTCCATTTGAATCCTAAGAAGTGTGTCTTTGGTGTGACATCAGGAAATTTTTTTGGATATATAGTTTCTAGAAGAGGCATTGATGTTGATCCTACCAAAGTGAAAGCCATATTAGACATACCTCCACCAGAAGTAATAAGTGAGATAAGGGAATTTCAAGGAAGATTATAGTCTATCTAATGCTTCATCATACAACTAGGAGACAAGTGCCAACCATTTCAATATATTTTGTGCAAAAGCATCCCCTTTGTATGGATAGACAAATGTCAAGAGGCCTTTCAACACATAAAAGACTATATATTGTGACCACTTGTCCTAATGCCACCAATTGAAGGAAAACCTCTAATTTTGTATATTTCTACAACCACTTTAGCACTAGGAGTATTGCTAGCACAAAATGACTATGAGGAAAAAGAAAAGGAAATATACTACATTAGTCACACATTGGTTGTATATGAAATCAACTACACACACATCAAACATGCCTATCTAGAAATTGTTTTTGCTACCCATAAGTTAAGACATTACATGTTGAATCAAAAGACACAACTAGTAGCAAAGATTGATCCCTTAAAGTACCTCCTAAGTAGGGAAGCATTGACAAGTCAATTGGCAAAGTGGGTTATGATACTGAGTGAGTATGATATACAGTATGTGGAAAGAAAGGATATAAAAGGACAAGTACTAACTAATCAACTCATAGATGGACCTGTACAAGGTGATCATCCTCTAATAGAAAACTTCCCTGATGAGTTTATATTTCATGCGGAGCTGAAATCACCTCAGAAACTTTACTTTGATGGGTTTCATACTAGTCATGGCTTGAGCGTAGGTATATTATTTATCACACCACAAGGAGACTTCATTCCTAAGTCATTCCGCATTGCTTTACCACATACAAAAAATGTTGTAGAATATGAGGCACTTGTCACAGGACTCTGAATGGCCATAAAATGGAAAATTAAAACACTTCCAATCTTCGAAGATTCTCAATTGGTCATCAATCAATTCAATGATGAATATGACACCAACGATGAAAATTTAATTCCCTACAAACACATGGTTGATATCTTTCAGTCATATTTCCACATACTTACTTTGGAACAAATTCCTAGGGCACAAAACAAGGCTGTAAATGCAATGACAACAATTGGATCTCTCCTAGACATTCCCAACAACATGCCACAATTTGAGTTCTTGGTGGAACAACTTTTGATTCCTACCTATGATATTCTAGAGTCAAAAATGGTTTGTGAGCTTGTTGGTCCCAACTCACCATGGTATCCAGACATCTATGATTACCTTCAGTCCTAGACACTTCCCCTGAACCTCTCCAATGACCAGCAAAAATACTTTATCCACAAAGTTGATTGCTACACCATCATCAATGACACATTATACCATTGTATCTTTGACAATACCCTTCTTTGATGTCTCGACATTGATGAATTACAAACAACCTTATGTGAGGTACATGAGGGTATATGTGGATCTCATTCGAGTGGCCCTAGCTTAGATAAGAAGATAACGAGACTTGGGTATTACTAGCCAACAATGGAAAAAGATACACTTGAGTTTGTTAGAACATGTTTCCAATGCCAAATACATAATTATTTGATTCATGCACCAGCACAAGAACTTTGGCCAATTACTTCTCCTTGGCCCTTTGCACAATGGGGACTCGACCTCATGGGAAACATACATCCCACCATAAATTAATTATCACTTCCATTGAGTATTTCAATAAGTGGATCGAAGCCATCCCCCTCACATATATAACTAACAAGTAGATTTCCAAATTCATCCTCAATTACATCATCTGTTGGTATGGTGTCCCAAAGTCCATCATCACAGACAATGATCATCCCTTTAAAATTCAAGATGTATGTGAGTTGTATGAAATCTTCCACATCCAACATCATTTCTCCACACCATATTACCCACAAGGAAATAGTCAAGCTGAGGCATCCAATAAGACAATTATCAAAATTATTAAAAAGACCATCAATGGCGTTGGTCGTGACTGGCACATCCAACTCAACCCTGCTCTGTGGGCTTATCGCACTTGCATCCGCATGCCTACAGGAGGCACTTTGTTTGCCTTGGTCTTTGGAGTTGAAGCCATCTTGCTTATTGAGGTTGAAATCCCATCTCTAAGAGTATCTATGGGGTTTACTTGATGATGAAGAGTATAGATAGTCATGATTGCGTGAGCTAGAAATGTTAGACGAACATAGACATAATGCCTTGAATCATTTACAGGCATATCAAAATTTCCTTTATCGTAGTTATAACAAGAGAGTCATGGTACAAAAGTTTGACATTGGTGACCTGAGCCTAATGCAAAATCCTAAGAATCAATCTGATAGAGAAAAACCTTGCAAGTTCGAGCCCAATTGGCTAGGCCCTTATATCATAACTACCTCATTTGGATCTAGTGCATACCAGCTAGCCACTCTAGATAGGGAGCAATTAACAGAATCTATCAATATTCTGCATCTCTAAAGCACATAGCATCAAAGAGTTAGGATGAAAACCATAAAAATACAAACAAAAAAAAATACAAAGAAAAAAATCGCCACCTTGAGGAAAAATTGGCACATAGCCATCTTGGTGACACCAAAAAAGAAGAAAAAATTGGAAAAAATAGTAATGAGAAATAATTCATCCAAAGTGAAAACTCGGTAAATAGGCACTTTGGATAAGTACCATGGTCAAAACCTAGAAAATAGGTGCCATGTGTAGTTAGTCTTTGCTTTGTCATTTATTTTCACTCCATCTACCTTAGTCTATAATAAACATCCACTTTTCTGACACCCCTACAACACTAGTCATGACAGTATACCTTTCTTCCCATGGCTGACAATGGTTGACATCAGGTCTTGCATACTGTCCATATGTCATCCCAAGCACATCCTTTTGCATATCCTTCAACTTGGCCAGTTCTTGACCTGAATGGGGCAATCCTTTATTACCTTACTATAGTGGGTATCACACATGGTCCTGTCAATCTAAAAGTCTTGAAAAAATACCAAAAAAATCATAAAAAGTCTTTAAAAAAATGAAAAAAAATCATAAAAAGTCCTAAAAAATGACCTAAAAATCATAAAATGTCCTGAAAAAATCCTAAAGAAATACAAAAAAGTCAAAATATGTCAAAAATACAAAAAACATCGAAATAACACTTAAAATCCCAAAAATAGAGTCAAATTCAGTCATGTGAGTTCATCCATGTCATTGTCGAACTACGTTGTCTCTACATATTTGCTACATAGGCAAGGCTCATCTTTAAGCCTCTGAGACATTAGGTCAGTCATTTTAGATTTCTACAAATAAATTCATGACTCAATCTTTGGTCAACAAGACAAACTCATTGGTCGTGTCGAACTACAAGGTCTCTGAGTGTATGACATAGGCAAGGCCATGGATCAATGAGCCCCTGAGGCCACACTAGGTCCATTAGGGTTCATGGCACTACTTTGGCACACACATCAAATGTCTTCAAGTAAAACAAATTATTCAATAGACAACTCTTAAAACAAACTTGGGCAGATCATTTAATCAACATTTCAATCAATTATGTCACCTAGTCAACTCCAGTCAAACTTAATCAAAACAAGTCAAACTATCAACTCTTGGTTATTCTTTAGATGTGTCCTTTTGAGGAGCAACCCCCATAACTTATTTATGCCTTAGGATGTGTCCTTCCTATGCATTATCAATGTCATCTGACATTTTGAGGGATTCTCATGACATTTCAGGATTGATCCTCTCAACATTGACATTATTCGGGATGTGTCCTTCCTGAATTTGACATTACCTAGCATTCGTCACCTAGACATCATCAAAACCTAACATCTTGAAATTGTCAAAGCTGGCATCTTAGCATCAAAACACTTGAGATTTAGACAAACTTGGAAAACACTTGGCAAAGACTATCTTGTCATTTTATCATTTCATTTTTCATCATACTACTAGTTCCTTGAGGATGTCTTGACAACTGGATTTAGACGAGCAACGACATATCATGATGAATGTCTTGTCTTGTATTTTTAGACTATCATGTTGCTAGTTTCTCGAGGATTTCCTAGTAACAAGATTTAGAGGAGTAATGACGTTTCATGGCTTATCTTTCTTGTCTTTCTTGTTTGTGGTTGGTTGTGACAAAAATATTGGGACAACGACACTCTTATTATGAGTCATGGTCATTCATGTTTGTGACTGCTTGTTTCATGTGATGGTATGACCTTGCACACTATCAATCTATGTCATATCATGGTGTTTTTTGGGCTATTACAATAATCCACCCAATGATGATTAGAGAAACAACTATTAGTTCTTTGGAAATATGTTGAAGGATTCTTTCCCCACACTAACATCCATCTCCTTTTGTCTTATTGCTTCTCTTCTTCCATCTCCTAATGATATCACGTGACATACAAAAATATAAATTGCATACATGATCATATAGATATAGCATTAGTTCATCACAAATTTAAATACATGCATTCATCATTAAGGCATGTATTAATTAAACACCCATTTTACCTATTTGCATCTATGTCATTAGCATACGTATATCATTTGCATTCATATAACATAAAAGTGCATTGAAAATTTCCATACATTGTCCATATCATTAATGCATACACATCATAAGCATAGCATCGTATAGAAAACATTATGCATACATATATAACATTGAATCATCATCTAATCAACATACATAACATATGATCATCATGGCATATAATCATAAATAACCATCATAAAGGAATACATACATAGAAATAATCACATCATAATGTATCATCACATAAAACATAACATATACTCTACGCCAAAACTGCATCATATATATAATCTCAAAAATCATGCCACAAGATAGAATCTTGAGGTATCCCAAAAATAGAGCTCATAGGCTCAATGGTCAAAAGAAAAATGTCTCAACATAATGTCTCAAACATAACAATAAGATAACAATGGCAATTCCCTAGGCTGTGCTCTCCTCATCCCCTTGTTGAGAAGAACGAGGTGACTGGTGACTTGTAACAAGAACTGATGGTATCTGAGAAGATATGGCATGTTGTGTCTATGAGGCTAAAGGATTAGTGATCTGTGGTTGGTTGTGCTCTAAACTATGTCTTGAGGCTGATGAACCTTTTCTATGACTAGATATATCTCCCAAGGATTTCTTGTGGCTATGATGGGACCAATGACCTGATGAATTCCTTGAGGAAGTAGAACCACCCACACTACTCTGACTACGACTGCTATGTGTCCAGCTACTACTACCTGAACCACTCCCTATTTTGCTCTCAAATCTAGACAAACGAGGCTCCTACTAATATTCTGGTACTACCCTCTCATATAGCATCTTGTACTATCCTTAGATCATACTAACCCTTGCAAACTCCTTAGATATATCCCCCATTGGCCCTGTGCATAGCTGCACGAACTCGGAGCACTAGCTCTACACCTTAGGTATTGATGGATCATAGCCTACTCCTACTCTACCCATGTAACCTCTAGCTCTGCCTATAGGGACTTAATCTACACTAAGGCCTCATCCGATCACTATTGCATATTGGCTAATCTCTAATCAACCATGGCATCATTTGGTAAAGGTGGTCCCTTGGATATGTCCTCCTCTCCATCCACCATACGCTCTCACAACTATCTCTCTTCCTCTTCCATATCATCATCCTCACCAATATCCAACTCCTCTTCATCCCCTCTGATCTTCTCCTCACCACCAACTACCTCATGACCTCTATCAACATCGAAGCCTCCTCTCCTATATGCATCTTGGCCTCCATCTCCCCCTCTGGCCTAACCTTTGCCTCCAACTACTCCACCTCCTACCTAGCCTCTATCTCTAACTACTCCTCCTCTTTTCTGACTCTCTCCTCTCTCTCCTCCTCCTTTTCCACCTTAGGGATCACATCCAAGGGTACCCTCTCAACATGCTTTCATACCCTCCTTCCCTATCTCTTGTTGTCTCCTCCTCTCCTCCTCCTGACTGCACATCCACCATCTCCTCTGTCTCTGCCATCATCTCCTCCACCATCTCTACCACCCCTCTCCCCATCTCCTCTACCTCCATCTCTCCCTCTCCCCCTACCACCATCTTTTCCTCCTTGCCACACCCATGGTATAATTGATCATTGATCAACTGGTGTTGGCCCATCTGGGTCTATCAAAGGCTATGGCATATGAGTCTACCACCATGTATCAAACTATGTTGTTGTGCTAGGATCTACTAGACCCCCACTCTAAGCCCATGGTTGTGCCATCAGTCCATCAATCTACTACTCTAGTAAAGTATTTGATATGGTTGGTCCCCACATGGTCTCTCAGGATGATATGGCATACTCTGTAGTCCCCATTGACACATCCTATTGCTCACCAAAATGATGTAATACTTGTTGGGGAAGGTACATCTCAATAATGTGTTGCAACTAAACAACACGACCAATCAAATATCTAAAATTCCAACAAAATTTTAAATGATCACCCTCTCCTGCCCATTGTACACAATCTTTATAGGGCCTCCAAAGAAATGCCATCAAAGTGTCAATACAATATCGCTAGTATCCTGATTCCCCAACTCTAGTCTACTATAGGGAACCCACATACATGTAAACATATGGAATCCCCTCAGCAAGTCGTGGTCTTTGAATCAGAGGACAGAAGATGGTGATATGCTCCCAAGCCTAGATCATCAACAATGTAGTGTTATAGCTAATACTATGTGCAACTATGTACACTGCCTCATGTAACTGATGATACAACATACCAAGTAGACATGGTCCCCATGCAAAAATAGTCCTATCCCACCTCATCCAAATGAGCACATCTCTCCATCCGATTGGGAACCCATGTCCCCAACGATTTGGAATGAGAACATTGGTAATCAAAGTGCATAGTATCACATCCCATCAAGGATAATTCTTAGCAATAAACTCCCATCGAATCTTGTATCCCTCGATGCCTAGTCCTGCACCATCATTAGCCTCATAGTACTCTGTAATAGCCTACTATCCCTAGTGTGGATCATAAATAAGCCACTCTCCTCTGATTGAAAGGCCTAAAATCCTATACACATCCTTGAGTGTGACAGTGGCCTCTCTCATTGGAAATTGGAATGAACAAGTCTCCGAGTGCCATCTCTCGGCCACTATTGTCAATAGTCCCCTATTTTCCTAGATAATGGGCATATAGGTCACATAGTATAAATCAAGTTGCATCAGTCACCTTCACTATTGTAATATAGGGGGATTCACTACTCATGAGTTCTCTTCATTCAGAGAGCCTCGCGGGGTGAACTACCCTACATTACCTCAATGGAACATCAATGAGAGTTTTAAATTTTGAAAGAGCGAGTTACAAAAATTCTCTAGGAAAATTGAAAAGCTTTCGGTCATAGGATGCCAGCACAAAATATGGATGACAATGCAGTGTGCTAGAATCCCAAAGGTGCACTGGCATCTCGTATAGATTAGAAAGCGAGTTTATCTCAGAAAATGCTTAAATGATGAATTCTACTCTGAATGCTAAAAACCATAGAATATAGGAGAATAATAAAAGTGATGGAACTGAGATAAAGTAAAGAATAAATGATAGGAATAAGGAGAATAAAGGAAGGGAATACTTATGAGTGTGTGAGTGATGAAGCTTCTAGCTCATGAGTGTTTTCAATACCTGTACACTAGAGGAAGAGAGAAATTGTTGGGTTTGTATAGAGGCCTACCTCATTCAAATCTTGTTTTGGTGTTGCCACCTTGATGAACAAGAAGATAGATAGAGAGAAAAGTAGAAATGAAGTAAAGAGAACTTAAAGCACTACAAAATAGTGTTATGCTACTCAACCAAGTAATAGAGGAGAGGAGTGAAAGCTTACCACCTCCACCAAGAGCACTCAAGGCTAATGGGGGAGAAAATGACAGGAACTCAAGCCTCTGCTACCATGTTGTTTTGTTCCAAACTTTCTCTATTGAAGTGGTCGAGTGTTGATGTTGTTGTTGTGAAGTGTAAAGTGTTTGGAGATTAAAGAGATGGTGAAGAAGCTACTCAGAGCTTGAGAAGACCTTGTGAAGCTTGTGAATGAAGTGGAGAAGCTCTTAGAGAGATGTCAAGAGATGTGTAGAAGATGGAAGAGGTTGAAATGTATATGGAAGGGGTGAATTTGATAGAGAGATGAAGAAAATGGACATATTTGAGTCAGTTGGCCAAGGAGGACATTACAAATTGACCCCCAATGGGAAATGTTACACCTCTATAGGCTCCAAACGTAGGAATCTGTCAAAGATGTAAGCGCACCGCATGGGTATCCCCAATAGAAATGCTTCCACTGATGCTCAAAATAGGTGCCAAGTGTGAAGCAATCAATGGGATTAGGTGGAATTAAGCCTTTGAACTTGGTTTTCTAAGGTGGATAAAGGAAAAAAGGGGATTTGCACATGGGGTAAAAATTCACTCTTATACATTTTTTCCCCACTTTAGCAAGCATGAACACTAATGAGTTCTCAATAAAGTAGATCAAGAAAAAGTAGAGTTAGAAATGTATACCTGAATTGTCGAGGAAGCAAACTGTGATCTGGCAAACCCAAGAGTGCAAGGTAAAAAAGGGACTTTGTAGTTCTGCAAAACTATGAAGCTAAGAAAGAGCATATACTTAGGATGAAGAAGATGTAGATCTTGGATATGGTATGTACAAGAGATAAGAGAGATGAACAAAGTGTGTGGTGAAAGCAAAATCCACTCAAGAGTAGAACCTGCACCACAAAGCAAGCATGTGATAAAAGAAAATCCCACTCGAGGAGGAGAACCTATATCACAAAATAGGTGATAAAAGAAAACCCCGGTCGAGGAGGAGAACCCATATCACCAAAAAGTGTGTGGTGAAAGAAAAACTTGCTCAAGAATAGAACCCGCACCACAAAAGAGGTGATAAAAGTAAACCCCACTTGAGGAGGAGAATGAGTATCACCAAAAATTGTGTGGTGAAAGTAAAACCCACTCAGGAGTACGACCCAAACCATAAAAGAGGTGATAAAAGAAAACCCCGCTTGAGGAGGAGAACCTATATCACCAAAGAGCATGTGGTTAAAGCAAAACCTACACCACAAAAGAGGTGATAAAAGAAAACCCCGCTCTAGGAGGAGAACTCGTATCACCTAATAAGTATGTAAAGGAGTTCTACAAGTTCTTGGTCCTATAGAGCAAGTAAGTAGATAGTCATGCAAACCATCATCAAGTTGGGATACTTTCAAAGGGGTCCCTTGATAACCCGACATGAAAAAAGAGGGGTCCACTCAAGGGATGTGATGTTTGAAAAGCGAGGCCTAGTCAGGTTGCCCCCAAGCTAGATGTGAATACATTCATTCGAGAGGAAATCTTTCAAAGAGGTCCCTCAAGAACCCTTCAAGAGAGAAAAAGGGTCAACTCAAGGGATACATCATTTGAAAGATATAAAGAAAGAGGGGGTCCTTAAGAAGGACACACATCTCTGGAACAAGTTATCACTACCCCCAACATACAAGGGAGGAGAACCATACAAGATTCTTAGAACAAGATAGAGGTAAACCTCAATATCACTTGTCATGTGAAGAAGAGGCAAGTGCATCAATCAAACATGAGTTTGATGATGGCTGAATCATGAAGTTGTATTTTATCTTTCAAATCCTTACATTTACTAGTGGAATGGTTAGGAACTCGATGGTATGCACAGAAAGAGTTTTTTTCTTTATCATGTTTGTGAAGTTTCTTGCACGCAAGAGAAGGAAGAGTGATTAAGCGAGCTTTTAAAAGCCACAAAAAAATACTCTCCTACTTAGATAAGGAATGAGGAGCATGAAGAAAACCTTTCTCTTGTGGAGAAATTTTTGACAGCTCACAAGAAGATACAAAGATAGGAGGAGGATCTCCATAGAGAGTGTTATTCTGGCAAGGGAGATCGCACTCTTCTATGATATCACCATCAACCTTCTTGATAGGACTACTAATGTTAATCTCCTTAACATGAGTGTGATCATCTTCCCTAGGAGGATCAACACCAAGAACATTACAATTTGCATTCACCTTACCCCGCAATACAAAAGAGTAATAATCTTTGATAGCGGGTGTGGATGATGTTACCAAAAGGTCTAAGTGGATCAGTTCAACTTTATTTTCCTAAATAAAGGAATTTGTAAAATATAGAGGACCCAAATAATCACCAAGACATTCATTCTTTTGAGAAGAGGTAGAAGGAGCACACTTAGGACTCCTTGCTTTAGAAGGATCTTCTTCAGGGACATTTATCTCAAGAATATCCTTTGTAGTAGGTACTATTGGAGTAAACATTGACACATTGGAAGACACTGAAGGAATAAGAGTAGGCACAACCAAAGCTTGACTGATTGCATCCATCTCACATAGGTGCATAGCATCATGGTCAACCTTGATTATGACTACTTTATTATTAAAAATGAACTTAATAGATTTATGTAAGGTAGACAAGACTACACCCATAGCATGAATCCACGGTCTACCAAGAAGAAGGTTATATGGTAACTTTTCTTCCATAACATATACAATGGTGGGTACAGTAATGGGTCCAAGCTACAAAGGTAATACTATTGTACCTAGAGCTTGTCGCACAACATTATCAAACACTCGAATAATAACAGAAGAAGCATTAAGGGGAGATGAGTCAATATTAATCTTAGGCAATAAATATATACTACACACATTGAGCATTGAACTAACATCAACGAGAGTACGTCTAATTCCAATTTTATTAATTTTGACTATAATCATTAGAGGGTCTGGTTGCTTCTGTACTCCCAGAGGTGGGAGCTCTTGTGGATAGAATGTAATATTCAGTGAATCCGCACAAATATATGCTATCAACACATTAGCATCCATCAGCCTAGCGAAAGAAGGAAAGAGGATCTTTTGAAAGGCTTCCTAAAGCATACCTTGATAAACCAGAGCAAACTGAAGCAAGTCCCATACTGAGATCTTAGTTGGAGCAATTCGAAGTTTCTCATCAAGATCATAATCACTAGGTGCTTTAGTTATAGGTTTATGTGCTTGAGGAAGGCTTGGTTTTTTACTCATTCTATTCTCATAAATGTGGGCTATCGCTTTATAAGAGGGAGCCTTAGAAAGATCAAGAGAACCACCATCAAATGGAACACCATCAATAGAACAAATCCTTTTAGAAGAAGGACTAGCTAGAGTCACATAAATGATCAATCTCTTAGGCCTTTGAGGGGCAACAAGGACATAGATTGCATTTATAGAATCATCACATCTTGTAGAGTTATTATTTGAATACATATTCTCCACATCAATCCAAATAGGATCAAATGTGGAATAATTATTTGAAGAAAAATTCTCAACATTGATCCAGGGAGAATTAGATGTGGAAGGAGGTTCATCATTCACTAATGCATCCTCTCTAGAAGAGATTTCATTAGAAAAAAGATGAGATTCATCATTCACAAATGCAACATCCCTAAAAGAGAGTGCATTGGAATGAGGGGTAGATACATCATTCACAAATGCATCTTCTCCAAAAGAGAGTGCATTCGAATGAATAGAATGTTTATTATTCACAAATGCATCATCTCTAGAAGAGAGTGCCTTGGAAGAAGAGGGAGGTTCATCATTCAAAAATGCATCATCTCTAGAAGAGAGTGCATTGGAATGAAGAGTAGGTAGAGTAACATTGAGAAAGGTATCAATGATTCCATCTTCTTGCAACAAAATATCTTCTGAAGTAAGAGGACTTTCATGAGAAGGATCAAAGATACTAAGTGACATAGGCAGAGCCAAGTTACCATCACATGCATGTAATGGAATGTCATTAACATTTTGAACAAAATTAGATACAAAACTAATAAAAAAAGATATTAAATCCATTACAATTTTTTTAGTATTTTCTATGTTCTAGTAATTTTCATTTTTGGAGGTCTTTGAAGCAAAATTTGGGGTCAAAACTTGGGCTGGTCCTTAAAATTTGACTACCAAAGGAACTCATGTTTTAGGGACTAAAAAATTTAGGTTTGCATCATATTAGGGTTTTTCATTTCATCTTGAATTTCATTGTCTTTTCCAAGTTTAAACCTGGTAGTGAACCCCTCATTAGACCTTAACCAGTCCCTAGGACAATCCCTTAGTAGATCTCTTACCTTTATTGCACTCTTGGGTTGAGATCTCTAGGGCATCCTTGAATATTAATTGGATGAAAGTGATGTTCTATGTCCAAAACCATAAGTCATCCATTTTTCAACTAAACATTTTGGTAAACATGCATTTAGAACATAAGAATTCTAATTTGGAGTGTATTTTCATCCTAGATCTAGCTTGCATTAGCTTTGCATTAGAGTTTGTATTAGTTAATTGGCATTCTAGGGTTTCTAAATTTTGCATTAGTGAAAGTGCATATTGGTTGCATTTTTACATCTCAAATCATTGAAAAACACATAAATTTTCATTTTCATTTAAATTACAAATCATACAAACTAAAAACCATAGAAAACATGTAACACCCCACCAAGGAACCTAGATAACAACACAGTTTTAATGAATCATAAGCACACTCATCACATACACACACAAATTCACTTCATAGGGAAACACACCACAAGGAAACACAAGGGTCCAAAATACATCTTTGGTAGGAATAATATCAGTGCATTACACACTACACTGAGGGTCTTATCCTTTCCACCAATTTTTTGCACCATTGGACCAAAACCACCTAAGGACAAACTCGGGTTGATAAGTGAGGATGACATAAAGCAAAGATGTACCCTCAAGAGTTTGAGAAACTAGATCAACATAATGGGATCATAGTGCCTAGTGTATAAAGCTATTCTTTGATACCAATAGTGCACTTTAAAATAAATGAAAAACATACACATAGTATCCAACATAATTATTTTTCAATTCATCGTGAATTTATAGTTTGTAAAAGACAATACAATTGATAGAATAAAATGTCTAAATTATTATTTTTATTCTATTTAAAAAAATAAATCTATGATCCTTTTTCATTAAGAATAATATGAATTCTTTACATTTGCTAACCAACCATAAAAGAGCCAATCAATTCTAACACATATATATAAATCTATATGTATATATGTATACTAGTTCCATGCATAATATAATTCTGAAAGAAAAGAACATTCAATAAATCAACCAATTAACCTTGAACATGGTAGACATTCACAATCCAAGCAACAATACATATCAATTTCACAATTAAAGAATCCCAACTAATTTCGCTAGATGAAACATTACAAGAAAACTACAATAGCTTTTAAATTGTTTTCAATTCTTTATAGGCAATGAACCTAGGGAGGAGAATTCATTAACACATGGTTTGCTAATGCCCCGCCAAGGAACCCAAAGAACAACACAATTTTAACGAATCATAAGCACACTCATCACATACACACAAAAATTCACTTCACAGGTAAACATACCACAAGGCAACACAAGGGTCCAAAATGCATCTTCGGTAGGAAGAATATTGGTGCATTACACACTACACCAAGGGTCCTATCCTTTCCACCAATTTTTTGCACCATTGGACCGAAACCACGTAAGGACAAACTCAGGTTGATAAGTGAGGATGACACAAAGGAAAGATGTACCCTCAAGAGTTCGAGCAACTAGGTCAACATAATGGGCTTATAGTGCTCAGTGTATAAACCTATCCTCTAGTACCAATAGTGCACTTAAAATCAATGACAAACATACACATAGTATCCAAAATAATTATTTTTCAATTCATCGTGAATTTATAGTTTGTAAAAGACAATACAATTGACATAATAAAGTGTCTAAATTATTATTTTTATTCTATTTTAAAAAATAAATCTATGATCCTTTTTCATTAAGAATAATATGAATTCCTTACATTTACTAACCAACCATAAAAGAGCCAATCAATTCTAACACATATATATAAATCTATATATATATATATATATATGTATACTAGTTCCATGCATAATATAATTATGAAAGAAAAAAACATTTAATAAATCAACCAATTAACCTTGAACATGGTAGACATTCACAATCCAAGCAACAATACATATCAATTTCACAACTAAAGAATCCCAATTAATTTCACTAGACACAACATTACAAGAAGACTACAATAGCTTTTAAATTGTTTTCAATTCTTTATAGGCAACAAACCTAGGGGGGAGAATTTTCTAACACACTGTTTGCTAATGCCCCAGCAAGGAACCTAGAGAACAACACAATTTTAATGAATCATAATCACATACATCACATACACACACAAATTCACTTCATAGGGAAACACACCACAAGGAAACAAAAGGGTCCAAAATGCATCTCTAGTAGGAAGAATATTGGTGCACTGCACACTACACCGAGGGTCCTATCCTTTCCACTAGTTTTTTGTACCATTGGACTGACACCACCTAAGGACAAACTCGAGTTGATAAGTCAGGATGACACAAAGGAAAGAGCTACCCTCAAGAGTTCGAGAAACTAGGTCAACATAATGGGCTCATAGTGCCTAGTGTATAAACCTATGCTCAAATACCAATAGTGCACTTTAAAATCAATGACAAACATACACATAGTTTCCATCATAATTATTTTTCAATTCATCATGAATTTATAGTTTGTAAAGGACAATACAATTGACATAATAAAATGTCTAAATTATTATTTTTATTCTATTTTAAACAAAATAAATCTATGATCCTTTTTCACTAAGAATAATATGAATTCTTTACATTTACTAACCAACCATAAAAGAGCCAATCAATTCTAACACACACACACACATATATAAACCTATATATATACTACTTCCATGTGTAATATAATTCTAAAAGAAACCAACATTGAATAAATCAACCAATTAACCTTGACCATGATAGACATTCACAATCCAAGCAACAATACATATCAATTTCACAACTAAAGAACTGTCCCAACTAATTTTGTTAGACGCAACATGTCAAGAAGACTACAATAGCTTTTAAATTGTTTTCATTTCTTTATAGGAAGCGAACCTAGGGAGGAGAATTCACTAACACAGTATTCGCTAACACAAACTAGTGATAATGACAAACTAAAAGTTAGATTTTTGGTGGATTGAGAGAATTACTCATAAGAAGCATTTTATTTATATGCAACGAATATATAAGACATTCTAAAGTCCACAACTATTAAGGAAATCAGAATCAATAACATATATACTGTTGACTTTGAAATATATCTAAAACAAATTTTAAATAAAATAAAGAAACTATAGATGGTGCACAAATGCATTACAACCTAGCATAACCATGTTACAGTAATACAGACTCTCCTATAATTTCAAATATATATATTTTCAAATGTTGACTAAGTATGTTTCCAACGTTGAATCTATACTAAACGAAAGTTTGGAAAAGACAACATAGGATTAGATGGAGTTTCAAATGTAATTAGTTAACTTATGTTTGCTAAATTTAACTCTTTCAAAATAGAGGAAAGCCATCAACCCAAAACAAGAGGTAAAAGTGATTCAATAGCTTGCATGGTGCTCATTTATAATATAAGGTAAAAAAGAAATGATCAGTTTTTAACTAAGGTATCGGCTGACAAGAGTTTTATCTGATGAAAATGATACTCTCCAGGAAACACTAAGGTCTCTATATAGAAGATGACCAAGGATGAGCTGCATTGGCAGGATCAAGCAGATTAACAAGATAATGAAAAAGAAAACTAAGATTTTATTGGTTGTGCGCAGATCTTGAATGGTAAAGAATCAGAAATCTATGAGTAAATTTGCTATGCATAGGATTTTGCATGGAAAAAGTATTATTCAGAATAAATAGAGAGCTTTAAATTTCAATAAGCACATTAAAAAGAAATCTGAGGGCAATAGCTGAAAACGAGTCAAAACTCGCATTAACTGAATAAACCTTGGAAGACATTACTTTAAACAAAGAAATGGGATTAAATACTATTCACAAGTTGCAGAAAATAACCGTTTTCCTCTAATCTTTCCTTATCATTGTTTTGCTATGTTTTTCTTTTAATTTTGAAAATTCACTCTAATTATTTCTTTATTGCATGTGCAAGTATGGCTAGGTTTATTTTACCACAAACGAGCATAATTTTTTTTTTCTAGAGGAAGCTAAATTCAAGCGTAATATCCAAAAATTTAATCCTTAAGATTCAAATCAAATAAAAAGAAAAGAACCTATTAAATCCTACTTGCTCAATCAAAGATTCGAAGAAGAATTCTATATTTTCAACTAACTTTGAATATTGCAATCTTCAAACCCAATCCACAACCAAATCACAAAAATCCTTCCAAATTCCTTTTCATATAGCTTTCAAAAACAAAATATAGTGAAGAAAACTTTTTGCAGAAAATTGCCATGCAAGAAGCTGTTTAGAAAAACTACCGTGAAAGATATTTTCACACCGAAGCTTTTAATTCATTTTCAATTAACTCAAAGTCACAAGACTTAATTGACAATCAAAATGTAATCAAGATTGATCAATTAGTTCCAACTTAAACAATTTACTCAAGATCACAATTTCTAACTCCGGATCAAAATTCTAACTCCAAATCAATATTTATAACATGTTAAAACAAACTCTTTTAAAATATCTAATTTTTGACATTTATTTAATTTTGCACATTAAAATTAACAAATACTTTAAATAAATATATTTTTTAATTCAATTTAATAAATCTAGTTAATCAAACCTTTCCAACACTAATTCTCAATTTGATAATTAAATTAATTAAACAAATCTATTTTAATTTAATAAATCAAACCTCAAATACCATTATTTTAATCTAACATTTAGATAAAGTTACATTAATTCAAATAAATAAATTAATTAACCATTTAACTAAATTAATTAATTCCTAAACAAAACACAAACAAGAATGACACAATGGAACCAAATGACAAAACAACAACATGTGACAACAAAAATAATCATTCGGTAAAGGAACAATGGCTTAAAAGGGACTTGGCATTATCTCTGAAACAACATATTTCTATTGGGTTAGGGCACACTCAGACCTGACAAGCAAGTGGAGATGATGCTTGGTACTTGCATACTGCATCAAACAACACTGTTAAACATATCATCATAAACGAACAATCACACCATGAAAGAGAGTCGCAACATAGTAGGGTACTCACAAGTGAGTTATGCTACATTGTCTCTTTCAACAAGACTAACATATAGTACTACAACATAAACAATATCAAATACATTATCAACATAATATATAACCAACATAGTATGAGTGTCGTAACTGAAATAATATAGCATAGTATCAAAATAGTTAAAACAACTATCAACAAAACAAAAACAATATGAAACAAAGTAGATAAATTGGAGGGACACTACAAAACACTTAAAATTTCTTGAAAATTGTGGAAAAAACCCTAACTGTGACTCATTCGCCACTCTAGGCGAATCAGTCCCAGTCTAGATTTTAAAATACCTTTAACAACATTAAAAACCTCATTTTTTTGCTTCCTAAGCTTGTTGGTAACATATACTATAAGTCTGGAAATTTTTGGGAACATCTGTTTTATGCATCTAGGTCAAAAACATCAATTTAGGGTAGTCATTTTTGAAATCATTTCAATAGCAAGCATCATTAGATCTGAAAAATGTTCACATTTCTAAAACTTTTTATAACATGGATAAATGTACTTTTCAATTTTCCACATACAATGTTTACATTCATAAAACTTTGCATAAGTTTGATAAAAGTACTTTTCATTTTTGGATATATACACTGCTTGCATTCTTAAAGTTTTGCATACATTAGATAAAAGTAATTCTTGTCTTTGGATATGCATTGTTTACATTATTAAAGCTTTGCATAAGATGGTTAGAATTTCTTTTCATTTTTGTTCAAACAATGGTACTACCTTACGTTTCTAGGCATGCTAAGAAAAAATCATATCCCCTCCCTATGAGAGTGTTTTAGTAAAAGAGAATACAACCTTGGACATTCCTAATGATCATATCCATTCTTCTCCTAATATCTCTCCTATTGGCAAAGAAGATATTTTGGTGTTAGAAGAACCAATCAATGATATTTTTGAGAATCCTAGTTGTCTCTGTCCTTCTACCTCTCTTATTAGGAAAGACATTGATGAACAAGAAGAAAAAACCATCAGTAATCATGATGATAACATAACACAACAAGAAATCATTGAAAATTCAACTAGCCCATATTAATCTCCTAACATCTTCCCCTCTTGTGATAATTTTTTAGAGGATGAAAGCATAAGTGAGGAAGATATGTTGGTGTTGGATGATCAAACCTTTAAGGTCTATAATAACCCTCTCTATGATCATTCTCCTACCTACCCTATTTCGAAAGACATTAGGGAACAAATGAATGAAATCATAAATGATCATGACAATCACACTTGTCCTTCTCTTAGTATCTCTCCTAGTTGTGAAGAAGATACTTTAATTGCTGAAAGTCATGAGAATCTTAATTGTCCTTCTTCACCTAGGGAAACCCTTATTGAACAAGACAATTCAACCATTGATAATTCCCCTACTTGTGATGAAGCCATTTTGGAAGAACCAATCCTTGAATGTCAAGAACATTTGGTTTGTAGTTCTCCTAACAACTCTCCTCCTAGGGAGAATATCATGGTGCAAGAAAATGACAAAAATAGTAAGGTGGCTTCCTTAAGTGATAATAAAAAGGTAATTCTAGATTTCCCTTTATTAGAAATACATCAAACCAATACTACTGAAGTTGTGAATGCACAAGTGTCCATTATACCCCCCTTGATTAATAGACCTCCTACATATCTCATAGGACATCCTAAGAATCCTCTAATTCTTTACCCCCCCTCACAATGACCACAAATTGAAAACAAACCCAAACTTAACCTTTACCCACTTAGGAATAATGTGTTGCAGAAGTCAAGTCATAATACCATTTCTCATACATATAACACTGGAAACAATCCTCAACCAATCCAAACAACTTCAACTTCCCTCCCTTTGCCTAATCCTATTTTTCCTAGTGCTCCTTGTTTAACTTTGCATAGTGGGAAAGAGTATGATCTTGTTGAAAAACTTAAGAATACTCCTACAAAGATATCCCTATGGGACCTAATTTAGAATTCACCTAATTATCAAACTATGCTTCAAAAAACATTGCAACAAGTTGTGGTTCCCTCTAGTGCAAACACAAATGACATATCAGTCATGATTTAAGGAATAAACACTATCATTTTTTTCCACCGAAGTGAACTCCCACCTTTGAAAGTGCAAAAAAAAATGATGCTTTCATGATAATATCTGACTCCAATAGATTAGGAATAAAGAGAACCCTTGTTGACAATGGTTCCACTCTTAAAGTGTGTAGTGTATCCATTTTGGATAAGCTTGGTGTGGACAAATCAAACATTCAACCCAAATCTTTATCTATTAAAGGATTTGAAAATGTAGGAACACAACCACTTGGTGTGATTACTTTTCTTATTACAACTAGAAAGTCCACATTAGAGACACCAATTCATGTTATGCCTCATAATCTTTCATATAATCTTCTCTTAGATAGACCATGGATTCATGCAATGAATAGGGTGCCTTCTACTCTTCATCATAAAATGAAGTATATTTACAGAAAGAAAGTGCACACACTTGAAGTTGACCCTGAGCCAAACAATTGTCTGAACATTGAGAAAATAAAGGAAAATCCTTTGACAACATTAGAACCAACTACACAAGTGGAAGCAATGCAACAAAAACACAAAAAAAAAAATATTGACCAAATCACAAGGCTATTAGAAGATGATTGGGTTTCCTTAGACTTTGAAAAAACATTCATGGGAGAATACAAGATCATAAACAAAGAGTCTAAAAAGGGAAAAGAAAAAGCGGTAATGTCAACACAAAATTCAGAAGACCCTTCAAAAGCATCCACCTCAACCACTTTAGAAGAAAAGACAACATACACAACAAACTTTGATGAAAGTGACTATCAATAGCCTCTGAATCCTAAAGAAATGAAAAATATTTATGGAAGAGGTTATGAGCTTATGAAACAACTTGGATATAGTTGAAAGGGATGTGCTGCTAGAGAACAAGGTATTCGTGTTCCTATAAAACCTAACATGCAAGAAACAATTAATGGTCTTGGTTATTGTCCTTTTCTAGAAATAAAAAAGCCTTCACTTAATATCAACACTCTAACAAAAATATTTTTCTAAGTCGACTTTAATAGTAGTGCATCCTGAACTAATAAACACTAGTGGTCTTGGTTGTTACCCTTTGCAAGAAATGAAACAAAAAAATAAATATTTTCTCAATTCAAATGTCATCATACAAAACACTAATGATTTGACTTAATTAGATTTTACACCCTCCTATAAAGGAGAGAAAAAAATCTCACAATCTAAAGAGTTTTGTGTAGGTATGACACCTTGTACTAAGCAAGAGATGTCTTTGTCACAAAATAATAAAACATCCTCTACTTTTGATCAAGAGAGTATCTTAACAAGACTACTCCAAGATTTTTTGATATCTCTACCTCCAAGAACATGAAATAAATTTTACTATAAGAGTTCATTTTGTGCATATCATAGAGTTCCTGGTCATTCTACTAACGAATGTAAGGCTTTGAGTAATCAAATTAAACATCTCAAGGAGTATGGTGCTCTTCCTTGTGTTGAAGCACCTAATTCCTCTAACTAATACTTACTTTCATCCTATTTGGCTCATCCTTTCCTTGCACTAAGTGGGGGCAAGGTCTTAGGTAGCCTTGTCCTCATATATCACTTTTTGTCTCTTTTGGCTAGTTGACCACCTTTCATGTATATATAAGTCAAAGCTTGGGATGTGGATGACATTCCTTAAGTTAGTTTGCATGTGACATACTGAGTTTTGGGGGAAACCCATTCCCTTTTCATGAAGTATCTTTTTGGAAACATATGACTTGGCATAGGGCTTTCTGAGTAAGCACTCATGTATTCTTCTACTTTAAAGAAATTTCTCACAACAATGGTGTTAGTAACCACTTTAAAGTGGGGGCATACATCAACACTCATGTTTCACTGTGCAATTTTATTTTTTCTCATGATGTGTCCTTTTCTTGGTGGCATCATTGGGTTTTATTTCCTCCAAGCGCGAGATATTTTGTTTGAGTTTTCCTCTCTTGGAGACATTAGGCACGATGCTCCCTAAGAAGATACCTTGCATGAATTAAGAAAAATAACTTTGAACATACTTTACACTCTCTTGCATTTACAATACCTATTATATGGCCACCTAGCATAACACACCTTGCATGCTTGTGGTGCCATCTTGTTCGTTCATGAGTTCCAATCATACAAAATTTTACTTGCCTCATGAAGCTCGAAGTTCATTGTTTGTTCATGAGCTCCAAGCATACAAATTTTTGCTTGTCTCATGAAGCTCGAAGATCATTCTTGCATGGTGCCCTATCAAAGTTATCAAGAGGTATAATTTTGGTATGGTTGGATAGGAAGCCAATCCGAGGCATGAATTTTCCTTAGCCACTCATGTGTATGAGCACATATCGACCATATGTGTCTCACCTTCTTAGATTACTCACCTAGAAGACATTCTAAAGTTCCATGTATCATTGGCATTATATGTTTGTGTATCTTTTTTTTGCTACATTATATCTTTGGCATTATATGTTTGTGTATCTTTTTTTGCTACATATCATACACCTTGTGTGTGTCCTTTTGTGCTCATGTTGTTTTGATGGAGGATCTTAGATTTTGGGGGCTTGGCCACCTCCTTTGATCTTTGTGTCCTTTGCCATCTACATTGGTACATTTGGACCCCTCTTGAATGTGTACTTTAGTGCGAGTTTGAAGCAAGTTCATCCTCTCACTAAAGTGGGGGTTAAATGTAGTGTCAAAAAATGGCATCACTTACATTTTCACACTTGATTTGGGAATAATTAATGACAAATTGGAATTAATGTTGCCTTGATCTAGTGTTTTGGGGTGTTTTACACATCCACATTAGATCTTGGGCCCTTCTTAAGCTAAATTAACTTAAATCTGCATTAATTTAATGTTGTAAAATGTATTTATTTACACCTTCACATTAAATTTAGGAGGCTTATAAATTAAGTGGACCTAATCTAGTGTTGTAATGTGTTCTACACATTCACATTGGATTTAGGGCCCTTTTTAGCTAAATAGACCCAATTTTTCCTTAATTTAGTGTTGTAAAATGTATTTATTTACACTTTCTCATTGGATCTTGGGCCCTCTTGCATTTATGACCTTAATATCAGCATTAATAGGCCCCTATGATCCCATATTATGCATCCCAAGGCATATTTAAATCAAAAGCCCAAAAATATCAACATATAAGATTAATTTACACACTCCCTGACACCTTAGCATTCAAAATAGGCCCTATGGGACCCATTTTCCACTTTGGGTGAATGATTCCCATATTCACAACATATGGAAAATGAATCCCATTTAGCCTATTTTCAAGGTTTTAAGCAAAAAAAATTGGTTTTAAGTTCAATTTTTTTCTATGTCGGCCTTTGGGATCAAATAAATGGTCATTTGAGTGTGTTTCCTATATAAAAAAGATTTCAAATCACTATTTCATACAAGAATTGATGAAATCAAGTCAAGTAAGCAAGAGTTAAGGATTCCAAGACTTCAAAAGATTGTTAGGGGAGTTTTCAGGATCATTTCTAAAGCATTCACTTGTAGAATTCTTCATTAATTGTTGCAACTATGCAAGATACATCATCATGTCAGAGATTATCAAGTATCAAGCATGTTATTGAGCTAGTGTTGTGATGTAGCATTGAAGATCCAAGATCAAGCATTGTTCTACACCTATTGTTAAGATCAAGCTATACATCCTGCATGGCCATTTCATGTTGAGTTGTAGATTTACAAGAAATTATTTACGAGACATCATTCAAGATATCATTGTCCACATTTCATATCCTGTGTTTCATGTTTCATGTCCTTGTTTTATTGTTTTATCATTTGGTTTAATTACCTAAAAGGGGTTTGACCAAGGCAAACCCCTATTCACTAACAATCAACAAGTTTTTTTCCTCTTTACATGTGTGATTGTAGATGTAAGTGTCTTGGAGCTTGACGGATCATTGAAGATTAGGTTGCAAGGGTGGATAAAGTCATCAGCTTGTCAAAAGGTTGCTATCTTCAGAAAAGGTCGCTTACAGTCCTAAAAATTAGGGTTTTAGATCCAGAAACAGAGGGGAATAGAAAAAGAAAATAGTGAAGACTAGATTCAAACCTTGAAGTTCAAAAAAATCCAAACTAGACTCATTTTCCACACGTGGTGAATGAGTACCACTGTAGGTGTTTTTTAATTTTTTTTGTAGATTTAGATACCCTTTTGTCTAAAATTTTTCTTGTGCAAAAATACAGGACTAGGACTGATTCACCCAGAATGGCGAATGAGTCCCACTAGGTCAAAAAGTTAGAATTTCCAACATTTCAGAGCTTCTTCCAATCATATTTATATTCCTAGGTGCACACATTTCATTTATCATCTTGTTATTTTATATTATATGCATTTTTAAGTCATCTTGTTCAAGTTTGCATCATATTAGGGTTTTGCATTTCATCTTGCATGTCATTGTATTTTCCAAGTTTAAACTTGGTGGTGAACCCATCATTAGATCCTAATCAGTCCCTTGGATAGTCCCTTAGTAGATCTCTTACCTTTATTGCACTCTTGGGTTGATATCTATCGGGCATCCTTGAATGTTAGTTGGAGAAAAGTGATGTTCTATGTCCAAAACCACAAGGCATCCATTTTTCAACTAAAAACTTATATTTAAATTAGACATTTTGAACAAATCTTAACAAATAAATTTTTAACTACTTTCACTTGAATTGAACCCTAAACTATATTAAAAAAATTAAATAAACATAACATACACTCAATCAAGTTGAGGAACATGAAACATTGAAATCAAAATATGAAATACTTTCAATTAAATTGAAAAACTTAAACTAATTTTAAAAATTAGTTATTTTTGAATTTAATTCATATTGTCATCACTTTCAATTCCCTATTTTAAACAAAGAAAACCCCACCAAGTACTTAACTAAAAATCAAAATTTTCCTTTGCTAGTCTTTAACCAAGTTTACAAACCTTTGTCAGGTACCAATGAAGTTTTATGACTTCATTCCCACTCAATGTTTCCACAAGCTTAAACTTTAAAGCCCTTTTGTATCAGTCTTTGTGGCAGTTGTTAGTTGGTACACAGTTGCCAAAATGACTATATGTCCAAAAGAGTGAACCAAATGGGAAAAGATCAATTAATAAAGAGACTTGGTGGAATCTTACAAAGTTCAAAAACCTTCGTTGATTCTCGATAGGGTTCCCAAATATTCTTCATCCCTGCCATTGTTTTCAGGCTAAGTGGTGGGTACTCTTCTAAGTTTTATTTGTAAAAGAAAGAAGGGGTTAATGAGCAAATTAAAGTGTTTGAAAATTATTTCAGCAAGGTGGTGCACAAGAAGGCTTTCATAAATAGGATGTACTTTGAAGTATTTCAAAATCATACCCATAAATTGATAACTAGTGCATTCAAAACCCAAATATTACTTCACTAACAATGATGTGTTTAAAGAAATATAAGATACTTGTAGGAATATAGATTTCATGAGAAATGCATCCATAGATGCTAAAGTCATTTACTATGAGAATAAAATGGAAAGCTTATCACATGAAGAAATGAACATAAAACAAAAAGGAATATTTCTAGGACATTCCCATTATACATAGTAGTTTAAAAGTAAAAAAGAGAGATATATTTATATATTTATCATAAAACGTTTTGTATTTCATCATCACAAAAAGAGGGATTTAGTAGCACAAGGGATCTTAGATGCAAAGAGTAAAGATGAGGACCTTTATGTCCTCAATGACTTCTTGCATAGACTCGATTTTCATAGGTGAAAAGACATTCTAATTGAATTCAACAAAGTGGTGAAGGTCTCCATGTTGTTATGCTCAAGTCCAACATGTAGCAAGGTGATAGCTTGACCAACTCGCTTACTATACAAAGCAGGGATAACTTTAAGAACCCCCCTCAACAAAGGTATAAAATCCTAGTGAATCTTGTATGCTTCCTAAAAAATATTATTTTATTGGTGATTTTTTTCGTTTCTAGGAAAAAAATCTCAATTGGTGAATCTTTTGTTATCGCTAGAAGTCTGTGGAAAATCTTAGTGAATTACAATTTTTTTAAAACCAATAAAATATTTTCATTGGTGATTAAAAAATATTTTCAAATGAATAAAACATTTCTATTAGCAAATTAAACATGTTTTCAAGCCAAAAAAATATTTCTATTGGCGAATTAAACCTGTACTCAAACAAATAAAATATTTTTTTGGTGATTCAAAATGTTTTCAAACCAAAAAATACATTTTCATTGGCGAAGTAACCCTATTTTCAAATGAATAAAAAAATTATTGGCGAATTAAACATAATCTCAAACCAATAAAAAATTCATTGGAAAAATAAATTGGCATGCCAATAATAAATCATACTGTGAATGGTGGAAATATCAAATGCTACATATTGTTCTATTTTGGATAAAAAAATTCCACACATCCAAATTCCTTCATAAAGTGTTTGAAATAGGGACAAGTTTCAACATATTCATTATGTTTGAAGCCAAATGTTAGCACAAACCAATATAACCCATGACCATTCGATGATTTTTTTATGGATGACTATAGTTGCATTTTGAAAGTAAATTTCTGAAGCACTAGACTTGTGAATTCAAACCTAAAGAAGTAAATGTTTGAAGCACTAGACTTGCAAATTCAAACCTCTTACATAACACTAGAATTGTTAAATTTCTAAAATTTAATGGTTGGTATTTTATTACTTATTAAATCACTTAATGTCATGACACCCAAAATAATATTTTATCATTGATTGGCTATTGGCAGTTAAAGGTCGCTTAAGTTATGACTTATGCCTTTAGAGTCATCATGGTGACTGATCCCTTGACCTAGGCTACTACTAGTTCCATGGAATATCAAAGTTAGGTGAAAAATATTTTCTGACGAAAAATCAATGGTTGAGATTGAAAATTAATGATTAGGTGACTCCCATGCACCTGCACTACTAAGAAGGTGATGTCATTAGTTTTCTATAGTAATGAAAGATTCTGACATCTATCCTCAGTGGGACTGAGCTTCAACTCATGGTTAATGGTCTAAAAGGAATCAATAGTCAGTGCTAAGTTCATCAAAGATCAACGGTTATCACAAGATGGACAACTGTAGTTGCATTTTGGAAGCAAATGTCTAAAGCACTAGACTTGTGAATTCAAACCTCTGAAATAATTCCAAAACTATTAGATTTTAAAATATGAGTTGATGTCTTGTTTTTTTAAATCTCTTAAAGTCATGACTCAATTTTTTTGAAATAATATTGTCACATTAAGTGGTGAATTAAATGTTCAAGTGTTGAGTATTTGATGTCTTCATTCTATATGTACTTCACCAACTTGATGTTCTTCATATAATTTATAATATATTTTTTCTTTACTTTCTTTCTTCTCTATTCTCAATTTAATTGTGATATGGAGTCTTCATGGTGTGTCATGCTACCCAAATATTTTTGGGAGAAAAGAAGTGATGATGCATACGACAAGTGAAAGTTGGGTATGGTTTTTTACAATTCCTTATGTGCAAGTTGAGGATGGTATAAGAATAATTGTGGGTAGGGAATGGCTTCAAAACAACCCTCATGCTCTATTTTTTGAGCTAGATTCGGCTTTCTTGTCCAATTACATGGATATTTTTCTCAATAAAGATTTGGTGAAGATACTGGTAATACATTATTTGCAGCCTTTCATTTACTCTATTTCTTCATTGGAGTTGGCATTGGAGCATTACAATTTTGAAAGTGGGTTAGCACCTATTGGTGGAATCTTCTGCAAAGTTGAATTGCATGCTTTTATAAAACATGCTCTTTCCATGGTTAATATGAGGTGTGGTCTATTATGTGTTGCAAAAGAATGAATCATTAAAGAGTGGAGTTTTGGATGAGGGATTTGGGTGATTCCCTTTTCTTTTCTGTTATTACTTTGATAAATTTAGTTCACTTCATGCTCAAACACTCAGTTGAAGGCCTATACTATTGTTACAGATTTTTTTAGTAATGAATTGTGTCTACATTTTACTGTACAACTCTTGTAATATGTATTTTATGATTGGTTTTTTGTCACAGTCAGTGGTTTTTTGGCCAGGATGGCTATGTAGTATGTACTTCTATTTTCAACCACATAAATTAAAATACTTTTCATTGCTCCATTCTTGTAAATCCTTTTTATTTGTTCAATATAAAATGTGGCTTTTAAAACTAATAGTAATTATCAACATAAAGTTTTGATCATAAGTGAGTGAAATTTATTGTGACTTATTAGTGGACATTGATAATGATTGCTGCAATAAGCCATTTAATTCTCTCTCTTTTTAATTCTTCGAAGTAATCTACATGTCATTTAATTCTCAATATTTTTAACAATTTTTGTATATCCACTAGATTTTCTTTCATTGAAGAAAATGTGGTTGTGGTACCATAGATTAACACCATATGTACATTTGAAGTGAGAAAAATGTTTGATTTGATCATACACTTTTGATCATAAGTGAGCGAAATTTATTGTTACTTATTAGTGGACATTGATAATGATTAAGCTACAAAAATCCATTTACTTGTCTCTTTTCAATGTCTCAAAGTACTCTACCTTTCATTTAATTTTCAATATTTTTTTTATCAATTTTTGCATATCCACCAGATAGTCTTTGATTGAATAAAATGTGGTTGTAGTACTAGGAATTAATACCATGTATGTACTTGGGAAATCATTAAGATATTCAAAATTAGGTTGCTCTTCTAATCCAAAGTGAGAGAAATGTTTGATTTGATAACTTGATATTGAAAATGGTAGAAAGTATGACACATGGCACATGCTTTCTTTTTATCATTTTTTATCCTTCTTATCAATTTCCACATATCCATCGAATTGTCTTTCTTTGAAGAAAGTTTGGTTCCAATACTAAAAATTAATGCCATATGTATATTTGAAGCAATTGATTGGATAGATTGATATTAAAAACTGCATGATGTATTGCAGATGATGATGTCATTAATCTAGTGATCAATTGAAACAATATTTGTAATGATTTCATATCGTTTAAGTGAGATTTTGATAATTTTAAGCTTGAGGTACAATTTTTGTATAGCCAGACGTCAATCAAAATAAACATTGTAAATGTACGACTTAAGTTACATGATTATGTTGGATTTTTGGTTTGCATGATTATCATTATACCCAACGTCACATTACTCATAAGTAAACATGGAGATCAAGCTAGTAGTGGTACTAGTGACCTATAAATAGGGATAGTGAGTACAACTAAAATCATTCATAGAAGGCTAAATGCTTTACTATCAAGTGCAATGTTCTAAATTTTCATAAGGTTTTTCATTTTACAAGGTTAATAAGGAAGAAGATGATGTGGTATTATTGGGCATACTCTAAATTCTCT
Organism: Sequoia sempervirens; assembly: GCA_007258455.2. Taxonomy (NCBI): domain Eukaryota; kingdom Viridiplantae; phylum Streptophyta; class Pinopsida; order Cupressales; family Cupressaceae; genus Sequoia; species Sequoia sempervirens. Next base: position 469,794,240 of record VDFB02058242.1, read on the forward strand.
TACCTCTAGTTATGTAGTTATAGAGTAAAAGACCAATTTCCTTTAAGTTTAAAATGGTGGAATTGGAAAGAAGTTGATATAGTTCACTTGACTTCTGAGATAGGTTTTGAACCAGGATGAGGAGCTCTAGTGGAGATAAGTGTTTCCTCAGAGACTATGCCCACATAATTATTTTATTCTTGTTTGCATTCAAATTCATCGACTTCTCGTGCTCCATTTTGATAGAAGCCCTCAAAGAGGAACTATGGACTTTCAAAATCATTGTGTGCTATCCAAATGCATGGAAGTCACATGTAGAAGGTGGTAGTAGATTTACTACCCCTCATCTTCTGCATGGCTTTTGTTCTCAAATACGATAGGCACATTTTGTATTTCCATAGCTCTCATTTCCCCAGCATGGTAGGAAAGCCCTATGGATTTTCAAAGCCCTTTGTTTAATAATATGGTCTGGATCCCATAGCTTCTACTACCAGCTTGGAATCAATTGTGTCATTTTGGGTTGTTTTGGTACATCAGATTGAGCATATTATAAATGTTGAACCATATTTGAGATACTGAGATCCAAACCATGGTTTACAACCCCCATTGTTTGAGAATATTGTTTTCATTATCACAAGTAGTAGAAGCAACCAATGACCCAAAATATTGGAATCAACTGTTTCTGATGTAAAACTTGACATGTGTCATTTATACAAAACTAGAGCTTACATGCTCTACTCATCTTTAAAAAGCTATGTAATAATGTAACATTGTAATTCAATGGTAATAAAAAAATGGTTGTGTTATTATTCAGTATTCATTTACAGTAAAGAATTATTTTGTGTTTATAGTGTGTATTCAAATTATACAAGTAATGTAAATGAAATAAATTAATAGAATGAAAAATTTAATAAATTTAGAAAAATCTTTTTTTTTTCCTTTAAGAGATTGAGTATTATCTATTTATGAAATTGTTACCTAATTTGACTACTCGCTCAATTAGGTTGAGCTTTGTGTTTAGAAATCAAGAGAGAGGTACATTTTTCATTAATCTTTCCTATATTGCATTCAATTGCATAAACAGAAAAATTAGAAGATTACAAAACCATAATAATAGATCATTGCATTTATACAATTACAAATAGCATAGAAAATATTTACACAAATCTTTATAAACAAAGAAGTAATATTATTAAATGTAGAAATGTTCATTGTCTCACACAAGCCATGCGTTTAAATTTTTCTTATTCAATACAAATTGAGAAAAGCATATACATGAATAAGTGACAAAAAAGAATTGTGCATATAAGGAAAGTGACTAGTCTTTGCCTGAGAATGAATGTTTTGGCATCAACTGGTTCTACTGCTACCCTGAACTGCTTGTTCCTCCTAACTCATCATTGCTCCTAGTTCCTACATGTGGAAAAAGAAATGATGTTAGAGCAATGCTCTAAGCAATGAAAGAATCACAGACATGATATGAACATTCACCTATGCATATATAGACTAATCTCCATGTGAATTAAATATAAAATGCATGCTTTAGGTGTCTTGGAAAACCATCAGGTCAACATACACATCTAATACAAGAATTTTGTTTTCTAACTTGTTTGCTTCATGTGCAGATACAGGAAAAGTAATGTTGCTTATTTGTTTCATCAAGTTATAGCATGTGGGCTAAAACATGGCTCCCAAAGGGTTGAGCCCGACATGCTGAGTTATCAAATAATAAGCTCATTCAAGCTTATTTAAGAGGAAAATGCAATCTTAAAAGTCCTCATATCAACATGATTATGCAATAATAGTGAACATGCATACATATTCAGTTCACAAAGTATTTCCTCAAAAGCAATGGAACAACAAGCTAAATCTTCATAGATTTTTGTAACATGAATTTAAATGCACAATGATAGAGGATAGCTTTAAAGTAGAGAAGATCAAGGCAAGATGGTAATTAAATGCATACAAATTAGCATAGTCCATAGAAAGGCATAGGGATCAAAGGTACTTAAATAGTTACAATGCTTGTCAAGTACTAGTTAAATTAGAGTAGATCTAAATTTAATTATCATTTGGTCTATGTGGGAATCTATAATCATTATGGCATGCTAGGATGACATCTTATCAGAAGGATCAAAATTAGAAATGCATATTTGAGGCTTCCAAGCAAGCTAAACAAGTGTAATCAAAATATGCCTCAAGGAAAATACACTCACAAGGACATTTATATGCATAATGACAAAGACTTTGGAAGAGAAAATCAAAGTGTTTTTAAAAACCATGAATGAAAGAATATCATGAGTCAAACAAAGAGCACTATAATAGTTTTCTTCATGCCTATAGTTGAAGGAGAAGCCAAGAATATGATGTCATAATCATTATATTTGCAGGAAATTCATATTTCATGCAAAAGTATTGCTCATACAACAAGATAGTAATGAGTATAGACAGAGATTTAATGTCATAAGCATAGTCATGTTTATAATCAATATGACTATAAGTTATCAAGACACTGCAATAAGAGATGTCATAATTATGTCATTCCTAATCACATATAAATGACAATATTTGAAACAAAAGGTGTGTTTCTTCATGACAATATAAATGTGACTACAGTGAGTAGGAGTATGTGCAATGATAGTATGTTATAGGAAGGGAATGGTAGAAGCATAAAAGAGTATGGTATGTGAATACACAACCAGTGGAAAAATTAGTATTCATGAGGGAATGAAAAGGTGCATAAATCCTGCAAGTTATACCCGCAATGTGCAATGGCATCGAGCCTTTCTTTGCAAACTATTGTATTCATAGGACAACATTTTCTTGTAGAATGATTGGCTGAGATAGCTCTTGTTTTTATTGATCACCCTCTCATGAAATCTCATTCATTTTACAATTTTGCATGATCTTATCAAAACAAGGAAATAAACACAAGGATAGAAAAACGGAGAATTCCATGGAGATATAGAATCAAAAGATATCTTCAGCCGTGAAAAATCGTATGGGTTTTATACATGGAAAACTTAGTGCATGAAATCACAAGCCCATGGCCTAAACTGTGTTTTTATGTATTTTTCATAAATATTAAAATAAGTTGTGCCTATAAAAGGAAAATATATAGAATCAAGGAGGTAAACAGAGCATAGCCATGGCCTATTTAGAGTTTCCAAAAACCTATAGAAATATAAGGGTTTCTATAGGAGAAAAATGTTTTATTTCTTTAGGAAAACATATGAAAACCAGCTACAATGCTCAGGATGAGGCATGACAGCTATAGGAACTGTGACAAGAGTGAACGGCCATGAGAATGAAGGAGAAACCCCCTTTTCACTTGCAAAAGTTAAGAAACTTTCAAATACATAGAAATGATTTAGTAAAGCATAGGAAATGACTAAGAAAACTCAGATGGCCATGACCACTAAGAAGTTTCTCTTTTCATATTCAGAAATTGCTAAGTGTTCCCTAGTTCAAGTTTTTGTTCCTTAGCAAAAAGCAATAAAGTTACAGAATAATGCTCACCTCAGGTTTGGTGTTGACTTTTGGTATGAAATTACTAGAAAATAAGCCCCAGATCACTATAAATCATCTTCAAGAGTTGGCATGAAAATATTGTGAGCAACTACATTGAGTTTCTTCTTGAAGCTTCAAAGAATGAAATGTATTTTTTTTATTTTTGCTTTTGTTTTGTTTTAGGGTTTCTAGAACCCTAGATTGGCCAGTTAAAACAAGAGGCATTTTTGTCTTCTATTTTAAATTTTTTCTTCTAGCTAATATCCATGTTGCTCTTTAGTTGTGAGATATTAAATATTTTACAAGTGATTGAAATTCTTATGATTTATGTATTTTGCATTGAGTTTCAAACTTTGTAAAGTATTTTTGATGTGAATGATAAAATTATAAATCATTAAAGTCAAAAAATGCTATTTTTTTAAATGCAAAATAAATTAAAGGCTTTGCTTTCAATGCATAATGATGTGGGAGGTGGGGTTTTCTATTTTTGTATTGCTTTATATTATAAAATGTTTGAATTTAAATGAGAACTTATAAATCATTTAATTCAAGCATTATCTTTAAATGCAAGAAAATAGAGACGTTTCAATATGAATTAAGTCGTAGGAATTTTTCCAATGTATGACAATGAAGGAAGGAGATATGCTTGATTTGAGCTATAGAAGGAAAAATAGGAGCATGTTCTCATATGGCTAAGTCATGAGGAGAAAAAAGATATACTTGTGTTGATCACAATTCCAAGAATGGAGGGAGGTTATTTTTTAGTTGACCAACATGTGGAAGGAATGTAGAGGAGCCTTTATCTACTTTGTTGGAGGTGGTTTTCACCTTTTAAAGCACTTGGAGAACATTTGGAGAAAAATTAGGATTTTTGACTCAGTTTGGAGCATTTTTGAGATGCTTTTATGGTTTGACAAAGTCAAGTTCTACTTTTTCCACCCTTTGGAGCACTTTTAGAGTTGATCTAGAAGCTAAATTTGTGGGTTTATTGTTGAATACGACCCAAGACACCTCTAGTTCCCTTTTTGGTGGATCTTAGTTGGAATTGGACATAGTCACTTGTGTGACTCAATTGTAATTAGTTTTAATTATGTAGATTGGAGACATCATGACTTTTACAGTCTTTTGCTACAGTTTTGTCATATTTTGTAACTCTTGAGATATGGAATATAGTTTATACCTTGGAGATAGCTGGTAGTAGAACTTTTGCCTTCTTATTCTTGCAGATCTTGTGTATGTCCAGAAGATTGATCAAGTTATTAGTGAAATTATCCTTTTTCCTTATAACTTTGTCTCTTAATTTGTACCTTTTTCTACAAAAGCTTGTTCTTGCAAGTTGCTAGGAGTGTCTTTAAAATACATATAACCTTTAATTGTGAATTCATTTTTCATGTATGAGTTTATGTATTTTTTCCTCTTAGTGAAGTATTAATGCAAAATCTATGTTGCAATGGGTTGTGCAAGTGCTTTTCCACTATCAGTCAAAATCAAGTGTCATAGTTCTTCTAGTTTTCATGTCCACTTTAAAGATAGGTGTATCACTATAGGAATAGTATTTTTACCATTTTTCATTCTAACGCTTTCCCTCTTCCCTTTTCCTTCAAAATAAGTAGTCTTAGAGGTGATACCATAGGAAGTCGGCCTTCTCTAGAGGTTGACCTCTGCTTACAAGCTACCCATAGCTTTAGAGGTCTTCCCATGTTTCTCTGAATTATTGAGTTTCACATTCAACATGGTGCAAATTTTAGTAGATAACAAAAATATTTGAATGTAGATTTAAAACATAGAGAAATACAAATGAAAAAGGAAAGTTGTCATCAAATTGACAAAAAACACTAAAAACGGTAAAATTTGTCACTCTTGCTAGGGTTTTCCGAAATGTTATTTATTTCTAATTTTTCATTGACCTCCTCCCCTGATTCTTAGTATCATTAGTCATTTTATTAAGTCCTTTGAAACATTAAGTTATCGGCCCATTGAACTTGATGTCAATCAATTTCTTGCTTTTAAAGGGATTTTGTGAGTCTATAGGATGCTTCAAGTAGATCTATATGTGACTCACAAAACTGTGGAATGGACACATGGACTTATCTCGATGACTCCATTAGGATTGTGTATCCTAGCACCACTAAAGTTTAAAAAAACTTTAAAACACATGTTTATTATTTATATCATAAATCACTCAACCATTTAGTGAACATTTGATGGATGATTGTAGTTGCATTCTAGAATGAAATGCATAGAGTGCTAGGATTGTGAACTCAAACCTTCGGAGTCACCCTATAACCGTTATATTTACAAAGATCAACGGTTGAGAATTTGTTTGGGAATTTATTTCTAAGTTTCATTATGGAAATGTAATGTACTAATTGTGTAGTTTGATGGAAACATGTTTAAATTTCATTTACTTTAATATTCAAAAAATATATGTGAACTTTCTACTGCTAAGTGATTTAATTTTTAAGTGAGAAAGTCTTTACACAGGGAGATTTTAGATTGCTCATTGCAGTACCCTAGGGAGATTCTAGGTTTCAACAAAGCCAATCCACATATGTCATTATTAATCTTTTCAAGAATCAAAATATGGGTAAGTGAAAGATAGAATTCCTATGACTACATTTCATTGTTTCCTAAAATCTTATTTTGTTAAACTTTGAAGTTTGGGTTTAGGGTTGAGAGTCTTAAAAAAATTTGAGGACTAAGAGAGAATTCACAAATTCACATTGTATAAGCATGTCTACCACCACTATCAAACCAAATATTTTTTTTGGGAAAGGCAGAGCAAAATTGGATAAAAAAATACATTATGTTGGATCACTTAAAACCCCAAGTTTCATTGATTAATACCATGATATTTATGATTTTGAAATGTATGGTAGGATTACCTCAAAACTTAGATTTTCATATGAGAATAATCCTCCAAACCAAATGAAAAATAATAGTTTTAGTGCGCACCATCGGTAAGTGGATTAGGGTGCATGATGTTATATGAGATTTTCCCTTGCCCATAATTTATCATGGTTTGTGCCCATAATTATGATGATAACAAAAGAGAAATTGTTAATAAAGATAGCAAAGAAGAATTGTTATCCATTAATGCAGAAGAACTTGGAAACGTGTTGGGGTTTACAACCAAGGAATTTGGAAACATCCATATTGACCTAGAAAAGCTTGCTAGTGATTATGAAGTAGTGGATGAAAGGGAGACAAATTCTTTCCTAAATAAAATAGTTTAGGGTACCAAAGAATTTAGAAAAAAATTGAAAGGTAATCATAAGCCTCCTTATGATTTTGATATTTTTAGACCATGGGTTCAGGATACTATTTCCATGCTAGCTTTTTGACTCAAATTGGATAGAAATTGGGAAGTGGGTGCAAGCCTCCTTGAAATGGTATATAATATCCATTATGATGTTCCACCTCAACCTATCAAATATAGCTTTATTGATTATATTGTAGAATCCATCCATGAACAATTTTTAATGATTAAAGGAGGTCCACACTTAAATTCCACTAAGAAATTTAGGTTCACAACCTACTTGTGCTATGTTTTTCTATTCAAATTTAGTGAAATGTTTTAGACCAACAAGCTTTAGATTCAACCCTATACAAATGTTGAGGAAAAGAAAATGGATCCAATATATGATTGGACCACTAAGATAAGGTTGCATGATTCTTGAAGGAACTAAAATCATTTTGTAGACTACTTTTTGGCTCCATTGCATCAACCAATTACAAATATTCTAATGCCTAGATTTCTTATGTAATGTAGAAATTTCATTCAACTAGGAAAGTAAATAGAATTGACTGATTGGAAATTTTAATGGAAGAATATACTATGCTAATATTTTATGGATTAGAAGTAGAGCTATACAAACTTCCAATACATGTGATAGAAAGGTTTTTTGCTTTAGAATATGTAAGGTAGATGTAGAGTAGTGATGAACTACACTTTTTCAATCAATAGAAGAAGACCTTATTTACTTCTTTACCTTTTTCATGTGGAGGGTTCACATTCAAGAGAAAAGCATTTAAGGTGGTACATGATCTTATGAATTTTTTAAATTTTGATGCTTTCTATCACTAGTAGTATGATCCATGTGACGCGATTAAATCAATGATTGTGGCCAATAGGAATGTTGCAAGTAGAATTGAACATCAAAGTAAACCCTTCCTTTAAAACTTAAGAAACAAGGATTCTTGGGATGAGGTGAAAATAGTAATGGAGAAAACTATTGTTGAGAAAGGTATTTCTTTTGAAAAATTGTTAACCTAAATTATGGCATTGCACCAAAATACAATTAGGAGGTACAACAATTTTTATGAAAAAAGTGATAAACCATCTACTAGAGTAAAAATGCTAGATTCTCTAGATAAGGAAGTTATAGATAAAAATTGGACATGTGATAAAAAAAAATTCCTTTTGGTCTATAAGGAACGATCTAGATGAACCAAGAACTCTTGTAGATTTTGGAGATAACAAAGAAGATTGTGAGTTTAGCAAATTATAGAATATAGAGCATCCCAATGAACTTGAAGATCAAGAAACTGATGATGAATCTAATGATGTTAGGGAAGAAAAAAGCTATGTCAATGATGGTTTAAGTGAGGCCACAAAAGAAGCATATACTTTAGGAGAAACCATAGCCATAAAAATGGGTTATGAAGGTGGTCCTTTAGGTTCCCAAGGATAAGGCCCTTTGAAAATACAAGATGTAGAGCATAGAAAACCAAGTGATAAACCAAGCCTTGGAGACAATAAAGTAGAACAAGGGCATACAAGTATAGTTGAAACAATTCATTTTGTTAAAGCTTCAAATCCTAATCCTAATGGTTAGATATAGTCACAACTGGGAAATTCCCATGGTGGAGAACCTAGTGCAATTGGAACTACCATTGGTGGCAATCGTATGTGTAGTAGTACTAGTAGTGGTTAACATGTGCTAAAATAGAAAATTATACACAAGAGGACAAAAATACAAGATACCACACAAACACCAAGTGATCAAGGCATACAAAAGAGGGAAAGGATTTTGACATGTCCAAGTCCAACTACCATTTCCACCATAAAGGAGTTATTTCTAGGCATTCCCCTAGTTAGTGTGGTTCCAAGAACAACTGCAAGTACTCCTAGTCCTTTGCCATTAAAGCATTCCATTATTCCTAATTCCCCAGTTTTTTATTACATTAATGAGTTTTAAAAGAAATCACAATTGTATAAAAAAGAAAAGAAGCAACTAATGGAGAGTGCATCTGCTATAACTTCAGAGCCTACAACAACCATGGTATTACCCACATTTGACACAAATAAATAAATCATAGAGTACATGTTTGTTGTTATTACAATTCAAAATAAACCAAAAAATCAAATGGATCGATCTAAATTTTAGGTGAGTAGTTTCCAATTAAATTTTTCTAGATTCAAAAATACTGACAAAATTAATGTATCAAAGAAGAAAAATGAATTGGTTTCCACATCATTGCTAAAGAAAGAGAGAGAAAAAATATTGTAGACTCAAATAGAAAATATACGAGAAGACCTAGAAAATGAGAAAGAAAAGAGGAAAGTAGTAGATAACATGATCAATGAATTAGAAAGAAGAATAAAAAAAATCCTCTACATCAACACTCAAAGAGGATAAAAAAATTGAGAGAGAAGTGAATGAACTGAAGCAAAGGTTAGGTGAGAGTAAAAATAAATATGATGAGGAAAAACCCACTTTAGAAAAATTAAGACAAAGCATTGGGAAAGGAAATGAGCAGTGGGAACAAAAATTGGAGAAAGAGAGAAAAAGAAATGAAATATTGGCCTCAGAGCTGATGGAAGCAAAAAATGAAATAAACTCTTGTCAAACTAAGTCAATTTCATTTTGTAGGGAAAAAATTAGGCATGTGAAACAAAGAATTTGGGAGGAAATAATGCAGAGGATTGATCATTTGTGTGAATTATTTCAAATGATTGATGCTATCAAACAACATTATAAGAATCTCAACAAATATTTAATGGACAACAAAATTGTGTTGGCATTAGAGAAATCTGCAAATAAAGTTTGAAAAACAGTCTACAAAGCCAATGACAATGAATTGAAATAAAAAGGGATATAATAATAGGCTTGTTGCCTCAATGATATTGTCATATATCATTCAAAAGTGTTTGAGAATGTGTGAAATAGAATAATTTGTGCATCTAGCTACAAAAAAGATGAAGAAGTTAGATGAAAAGGTAAGGAACTTGATGGAGTTTGGTTTTCCAAAGGATTTTGACAAAAATGAGTGATTCATTGGAAAGGATGATTTCCAAAAGAAGATGGAGAGTGCACAAGGAAGATTGATTTCGACCAGTTTCCTCATAACCCAGATGGGGCAAACTATTTGGATTCCTTCAAAACAATGATAACCTTGAATGCAATTTTGGCTAAAATATTAAAGTCAAGTTCCAATTTAAATCATGAATTGTTAACAAATTTTCAATTCAAACAACATTAGTTAGAACAAATGAAAATTCCACCACCTAAATAGTGGAAGTTGCCACAAAAGGTGATAGAGTGATTTGATATTGATAATATGAGTTTCCAAGTTCCAACTTAGCTCTGTGCAAAGTTTTCTTTAATCAAGATTTTGTATTACCTCTATGCATTTCTTAATTTGAAAATAAATAAAAAAATCAAATTCAATAATGTATTAATGCTTAATTATTTGTATTATTTATTTTATCAATTGAAGAAAAACTCTTGTTTCAACTATTGGATACACATTAAACAATTGTTGATGTTCATCGTTGTATATGCTACTATTGTTAATATGTTATTAAGCATTGAGTTGAGTGATGAATCATTGAATACATGTTTAACACAATTAAAATATGAAATTATTAATAATATGTTAATTTATTCAATCTGATACATAATTTCATAGAATACAATATAAAATATCAACTATAGATTGAAATATTAAATTCTTGGTAATCCTCAACTGGTTAAATTAGGGTCGTTAGATCTACAACCTAGGGCATTCTAAAATAATATTATCATATAAACCTCGCATAAAATTCTTAGTAATCCTCAATTAGTTAAATTAAGGATGTTAGGTCTACAACCTAGGGATTTCTCAAACCCTATTATCCTAAAACCCTGGTGTTATTATGTTTTGTTATTGAAATCATCTACTTTTTCATTGGTCATTAAGTTATGACTTATGGGGGTATGTGCAAGATCATCATGGAAAAAATAGGCCTTAAGTGGCAAAAAAATTTGAAAAATTACAACTAGGAAACTTGACTTAAAAATTTGAATAAGTTATCTATATTATTTCAAAAATATGTAAGAATAGAATTTGTAGCAAATTGAATGTAGTTTCTAAACTAATAGGTTTGTTTAAAAAAAAGGAAATCTATTTGGTGAAAATTTGAAATTTCAATGTAGTAGTACTTAATATTTAGGGAAAAAATAAGAAGTAGGTGTCTGCCTGACCAACCTAACTACAATAAAATGATAAAAAAAAATTATAAGACTTTAGATTTAAGTAGAGGACTTATGTCTCGATGTGATGCATATTTTTTTGTAATTTTTTTCCAAGTAAATAATTAATTATGATTTTTTTATTACAACTTTTAACAAGTATAAAAAACTCGTATGTCTGACCACCTTAACTTGGTCAAAAATTCATGAAATTCAATTTTTATTTTTTTAATCTTATAGTATGCGAAGCATAGAATGTGACGCATGCTTTGGATTAAAAAAATGTGATACCATTTGAAATTTATAGATGTTTTTCAATCAGTCTATCGGTCAGGACTTTAGTCATAATTTGAATAGAAAATGAATAATAATTACTTATTAAATTCAAAGTAAAGCATAATTTATATTGGTGGAAATCTAAGAATCTCCTTTAAAAACCCTTTTCATTTCATCAATTTTGGGTAAAACAAATGTCGTCAACCACATACTCATCATATTCCCACTTTTTGGCCCATCATGATCCTGCACATACCCATGGGTATCGATGTCATGAGTCCCATGTCCCTTTTTTCTAGGAAGTACCCCTTTAATATCATATATAAAATCAAAATCAAAACCTTTACTTTTCTATGTTTTTTTTATTTTATGCTCGTTATGTGGCAAAGGATAAAGGATTTCACAAGTCTATCGGCCCATGGTAGAATGTCCTTTTCTTGGTTGCAGAATCACATAAGGAAACTATGTGACAATATTCTCACATGAGAAGTGGGAGAATTCTATTGCATGAGGGGATAGTTACATCCTTTTCAAGAAAATTTAGGCTTACTCATCATTGAAATTTTATATTTGCATGTCCCTTTCCAGATGGACAACCCACATTCAAAATCAATAAATGGGTAGATGAATGAACCGCACTCGTGCGAACAAGAAGTAATGCCAGATGTAACAGATGATGGATAATAATTGTCTTCATAAAATTTTCAGCTCATTTGTTTGGTCTAGCATAGTATCAAAAATTGTAGAAGTGTGCCCATTCTATGTCAACTTGAGTTGAACTAAAAAAAGGTATGCCCTTCTTGAAAAAATTCACCATTTTTATTCTTGAAGATCATAATCAAGTCTACAAACTCTATTGCAAAATACTATAGAAATTAGTTTTAAATTATTTTAGAATTATGAGTTGATCAAAAACCCAACCCTCTATCTCTACATATAAAAGACCCTGAGAGGAGGATATTTTGGCCTAGTTGTCAAGTTCCTAAAAAATGCCTCAATTGCAACATAGCCTAAACCATAATGCAATAGAGGGGATGGTAGACATAGCTAGAAATTGTAGACATATTGAGATGAATTACCAAGATGACACAATCACTAGGTTAGAATTGCTTTTACATTGGTATAGAAAAATAAATTGCTATTCCCCTGTCTCTAATGCATGGACCTATGATTTGGGGAAGTTGGTTGTTCCTAATGTCTTTATAAATGTGTAACTCATTAGATGCCTTAATTTTGGGTATGATGATAATATCAAAGTAATTAGTGGATTAGATGGATGTGTCATAAAGGATATAACTAGGGAGTTTATTTGTGAGGTTTTTAGATTCAATGTGGCTGCAAATAATGTTATAGACCTTCCTTATTTCAGAAGAAAATACAAGCAAGACATAAATAGATTTAGAGTGAAATGGCTTCGTAGGTTTAGAAAAAAAAAATTCTATGGAAAGTCATTAAGAATCTCTAATAACGAACATGATCCTTTTGATGTCAAGTATTTTCAAGACTATTTTAGAAGTACATATTGGGCATTATGCCAGGTGTTGGGAGAAGATGGACACTAAAAAATGGAGATATCCCTTATGTATATGGTTGTTGATATTCATAATCATTTTGTGAATAGTGACTTTGACTATGACAACATTTTAGTTGAGGCTATTCATAATCGGCTGGTGGACATTAAGAGAAGGAAAAGTGGTAAGGAGATAGAGGTGAATTTCATGTGATATTCTCTCCTTTTCCATATGATTTTGTACAAAGGGAAAGATCATTTCAACAGATTTTTACAACTGAACATGAAAGATAAAGAGGGATATGATCTCCCAGTGCAATGTTGGACCCATATTTGGGACAAACATTGTAATGAGTTTGACTCCTTTTTTATATTTTATTTGTAAGGCAAGTCATGGAAAGGTTGGGTCAACCTAGAATCACATTACATAAGAAAATTTTAGATTTCTTTAATCCCAAAGAGTGGAGGCCGGAGTTAGGAGTACAACATAATTGGGGAGATTATTACCTCCATGAGAAATCAATTGTTATTAAAGTATATGGGTGCCCTCAAGGCCCACATGTGCTACCCAAATATGTGTCACCAAGGTTGGAATTCATGGAAATTATATGACAATTGAATAAGACTGATCAATTTCATTTAAGGAAACAATGTAAATTACACAAGATAATTTTATAGAATTGAGGGTATATGGTTGATGACCTATAGGGTGAGGGATTAGGGTATTGGGTTGAGGGTAAATATGGTTGAAGAATTAGGGTTGAGAGTCCAATGTATAAGGTAGAGGGTATCAAGGTTGAGAGTTTAGGGTTTGAGGGTTGAGGATTGAGGAATTAAGGGTTGGGGGTTGAGAATTAAGGGTTGAGGATTTAATGTATAGGGTAGATGGTAGAGGGTAGAGGGTAGAGGGTAGAGGGTTTAAGGGTTTATGGTTTAAGTGTTGAGGGTTGAGGATTGGGGGTATAGGGTTGGGGGATTAGGATTGAGGGTCCAATGTATAGGGTAGAGGGTATAGGGGTTGAGGGATTAGAGTTTAAGGGTTGAGGGTTGAGGGATTAAGGATAAAGAGGATTTAGGTATTAGGGTGGAGAGTTTACTAAGTGGGTTTAAGGGTTTAAGGGTTGAGGTATTAGGTTTGAGGGTAGAGGGTTTAAGGGTTTAGGGTTTAAGGGTTGAGGGATTAGGTTTGAGGGTAGAGGGTTTAAGGGTTTAGGGTTTAAGGGTTGAGGGTTTAGGGTTGAGTGTTTAAGGGTTTGAGGGATGAGGGTATATGTTTGAGGGATTAGGGTAGAGAGGGAGGCATGGATGGAGGGAGAGATTGAGGGATAAGTGAGATAGAGAGGAGAAAAGAGGAAGAAGGGATAAAGATATATGAGGGTTGAGGATCCAATGTATAGGGTAGAAGTTTGAGAATTGAGGACTTATAGGATTGATGGTTTAGGGTATTGGGATCAGGGTATAGGTTTGAGGGATTAGGGTTGAGGGTACATATGGTTGAAGGATGAGGGTTGAGGGTCCAATGTATAGTGTAGAGGGTATCAGGGTTGAGGGCCTAGGGTTTGAAGGTTGAGGATTGAGGGATTAAGTGTTGAGGGTTGAGAATTGAAGGTTGAGGGTTTAATGTGGAGGGTAGAGGGTAGAGGGTTTAAGGGTTTAAGGGTTTAATGGTTTAGGGTTTAGGGTTTAGGGTTTAAGGTTGAGGCTAAAGTATTAAGGGTATAGTGTTGGGGGAGTAGGGTTGAGGGTCCAATGTATAGAGTAGAGGGTATAGGGGTTGAGTGATTAGGGTTTAAGGGTTGAGGGTTGAGGGTTGAGGATTTAGGGTATATAGTTTACTAAGTGGGTTTAAGGGTTTAAGGGTTGAGGGATTATATTTGAGGGTAGAGGATTAAGGGTAGAGGGTTTAAGGGTTTAGGGTTGAGGGTTGAGGATTGAGTGTATAGGGTTGGGGGATTAGGGTTGAGGGTCCAATGTATAGGGTAGATTGTATAGGGGTCGAGGGATTAGAGTTTAATGGTTGAGGGTTAAGGGATTAATGGTATAAGGTTTGAGGGTTTATGGATTAAGGGTCAAGAGGGTTGAGGGATTAGGGTAGAGAGTTTACTAAGTGGGTTTAAGGGTTTGAGGTTTGAGAGATTAGGGTTGAGGGATTAGGGTTGAGGGTAGAGGGTTGAGGGTAGAGGGTTTAAGGGTTTAGGATTTAGGGTTTAGGGTTGAGTGTTTAAGGGTTTAAGGGTTGAAGGTATATAATTGAGGGATTTGGGTAGAGATGGAGGGATACATGGAGGGATAAGTGAGATATAGAGGAGAGAAGAGGAGGGAGGGACAAAGATATACGAGGGTTGAGGATCCAATGTATAGGGTAGAGGGTTTGGAATTAGGGTATAGGGTTGAGTAGCTATAGGGTTGATGGTTTAGGGTATTGGGTTGATGGTATAGGTTTGAGGGATAAGGGTTAAGGGTACATATGGTTGAAGGATTAGGGTTGAGGGTCCAATGTATATGATAGAGGATATCGGGGTTGAGGGTTTAGGGTTTTAGGGTTGAGGATTTATGAATTAAGGGTTGAGGGTTGATGGTTTGATGTAGAGGGTAGAGGGTAGAGGGTTTAAGGGTTGAGGGTTGAGGGTTTGAGGTTGAGGGTAGAGGATTGAGAGTATAAGGTTGGGGGATTAGGGCCGAGGGTCCAATGTATAGGGTAGAGGGTATAGGGGTTGAGGGTTGAGGGATTAAAGGTCAAGAGGGCTGAGGGATCAGAGTAGAGAGTTTACTAAGTGGGTTTAAGGGTTTAAGGGTTTAGGGATTAGGTATAATGGAAGATAGTATTGGGTTGAGGGTAGAGGATAGAGGGTTTAAGTGTTTTGGATTTAGGGTTTAGGGTTGAGTGTTTAAGTGTTTAAGGGTTGAGGGTTTAGGGTTTATGGATTAGGGTAGAAATAGAGGGATGGATGGATAGAGAGATGGGGGGAGAAGCAAGATAGAGAGAAGGAGAGAAGAAGAGGGAGGGACAAAGATATATGAGGGTTGAGGATACAATGCATATGGTAGAGGGTTGAGAATTTATGGTATAGGGTTGAGGACCTATAGAGTTGATGGTTTAGGGTATTGGGTTGAGGGTATAGGGTTGAGGGATTAGAGTTGAAGGTACATATGGTTGAAGGATTAGTTATGAGGGTCTAATGTATAGGGTAGAGGGTATTGTGGTTTAGGGTTTAGGGTTTGAGGGTTGAGGATTAAGGGTTGAGGGTTGAGGGTTGAGGATTAAGGGTTGAGGGTTGAGGGTTTAATGTAGAGGGTAGAGGGTAGAGGGCTTAAGCATTTAGGGTTTATGGGTTGAGGGTTGAGGGTAGAGGATTAAGGGTATAGGGTTTGGGGATTAGAGTTGAGGGTCCAATGTATAGGGTAGAGGGTATAGCAGTTGAGGGAGTAGGGTTTAAGGGTTGAGGGTTGAGGGATTAAGGGTCAAGAGGGTTGAGAGTTTAGGGTACAAAAATTATTAAGGGTTGAGGAATTAGGGTTGAGGGTAGAGGGTATTGATTTGAGGGTAGATGGTAGAGGGTTTAAGGGTTTAGGGTTGAGTACTTAAAGGTTTAAGAGTTGAGGGTATACGGTTGATGGATTAGGGTAGAGAGGGAGGGATGGATAGAGGGATAAATGGAGGCATAAGTGAGATAGAGAGAAGGAGAGAAGAGGAGGGAGGGGAAAATATATATGAGGGTTGAGGATCCAATTTATAGGGTAGAGGGTTGAGAATCAAGGGTATAGGGTTGAGGACATATAGGGTTGAAGGTTTAGGGTATTGGGTTGAGGGTATAGGTTTGAGGGATTAGGGTTAAGGGTAAATATGGTTTAAGGATTAGGGTTGAGGGTCTAATCTATAGGGTAGAGGGTATCGAGGTTGAGGGTTTAGGGTTTAAGGGTTGAGGATTGATGGATAAAGGATTGAGGATTGATAATTGAGGGTTGAGGGTTGAGGGTATTGGGTTGAGGGTAGAGGGCAGAGGGTAGAGGGTTGAAGTGTTTAGGGTTTAAAGGTTGAGGGTTAATGTTTTAGGGTTTAGGGTTGAGTGTTTAATGGTTTAAGGGTTGATGGTTTAGGGTTGAGGGATTATGGTAGAGAGGGAGAGATGGATAGATAGAGAGATGGAGGGAGAAGTGAGAAAGAGAGGAGAGAAGAGGAGGGAGGGACAAAGATGTATGAGGGTTGAGAATCCAATGTATAGGGTAGAGGGTTGAGAATTGAGGGTATAGGTTTGAGAATTGAGGGTAGAGGATCCAATGTTTAGGGTTGAGGGTAGAGAGTTTAGGGTTTGAGGGTATAGGTTTTAGGGTTTAGGGTTGAGGGTAGATGGTTGAAGGCTGAATATTGAGGGTATAGGATTTGGGGATTAGGGTTGAGGGTCCAATGTAGATATAAATATAAAATTAAAGAAATCCAGATAAAATTAAAATTAAAAATTAAAAAGAAAAAGGATGAAAAGAAAAATGAAAAAGGAAAAGTCCCGAAATCTAAAAATAAAATCAAAATTAAAAGTAAAAATTATAAAGTTAAAACTCAGATAAAGAATAAATTTCATCTCAATTAAAAATGCAGAATTAAAAAGATAAAATTATCATCAAATAAATTCACAAAATCTAAAATTTAAAATACAATTCAAATTCAGAGATTAAAAATAAAATTCAAATCAGTCGAATCCCAGGGTCTCAGTGCTCAGTCAAAATGTCATCCAGGATTCGGATTCAGGTTCCGGATTCGTTAAAAATCAAGAAAAGAACAAAAGAAAAATCGGAAAAATAACAATCAAAAAAGGAAGAAATCGAAAAATCAAAATCCATCAAATCACGAAGTCCGAAATCCGAAATCCCGCAAAAATCAAATAAATAAAAAATAAATCTTTCAAAAGATCAAAATCAGAAAAGAAATCAAAGAATCCATCAAAGATCGAGATCGCGCAAAAATCCAGATAAAATAAAAGTCGTAAAATCAGGATATCTATAGTGTTGATGGTTGTTGGTTGATAGTTTGGGGTTTACAACCTACATATGGTTGAAGTAATAGGGTTCAGTGTAAATATGGTTGAAGGATTAGGGTTGAGGGTCCAATGTATAGGGTAGAGGGTTTAGGTTTTGAGGGTTGAGGGTAGAGGGTAGAAGGTTTAAGGGTTTATGGTTGAGGGTAGAGGGTTTAGGGTTTGAGGGTATAGGTTTTAGGGTTTAGGGTAGAGGGTAGAGGGTAGAGGGTTTAAGGGTAGAGGGATTAAGGGTTGTGGGTTGAGGGTAGAGGGTGGAGAGAAAGCGAGAGAAAATAAACCTATAAAAAATCAACTTTCTCATAATGTGAGTATGTTTTGAAGTAGTAGAGATATGCTCGTTCTTTTAGCAAGGCATAAAGCACTCACATTATAATGTGAGCACACTATAACATGACCGTGTTTTGGATTGCACTAAAAATGGTAAAAAAACTTAATATAATTGTGATCTCAAGGCCCAAATTCTAAATATTATCTTGTTCCTACATGTTCTTTGACAAAAAAAAGTTTTTGATGATGTTGTGAAGTGTGCATGCACATTTTTCACATTCCACCACCTTTTTCATGATATTTCCACCACCTTTCCATGAAATAGTAGAGTTTTTCATGTTGAAAGGCATATAATATCATGCATTATCTGAATTCCATTCAAAATTGATATACAATTAAAGTTTGGAGGGGAACAAGATTTTTAAAAAGTCAAATTGTTGAGGAGTTTGAAGAAAGAATAAGCAAAGGCTACATAATTGGGTAGAACTCCTCCATTTGAAACTCTGGCTTTTTAGGAATGTGAAGTTTTTACACATTTTCTTTCATTCTATTATGGCTTACTTTCATTTTTTTTATTTTTCATATTCCATTTTGATCATTGTTTGTTTGTCATTATAACCTTAGCTTGTCAATGCACATTTTAAATTACACAATTCTTTAAACTTTCCAATTACATTTTTAAACCACATCTCTTTGAGGCATTTTGTTATTTAACAATTGACTTACCTTGTATATGCTTCCACATTTTGTATACACATATATATATATGACATAAGTTATAAGGAAGTAAAATAAAACATCATTTATCAATCTTGTATTATGGATGTGCATACCACTCTCCAAAGCTTTCATTTTGGTATAGGCATGGGGGATGTTGGAAAATGTAGAATATGGTTTTACATCTACAATTTTCATATGATTGAAATTTTCTAAAGCCTTTTCAATAAATCTATTTTTTGCATATCCTACAATCATTATAGTCCACGAGGAAATATCTCATTGAGGTATTTTGTAAAATAGTTATACCAAGTAGTTGATTTCCTTGTCTATGCTACCAAAATTTCCATACATGCCTCTAAAAAATTGGAATATATTCCTCCCACATTAATAGATCTTTGAATATATTTTTGTTTTCATCTCTATTTCTAAATTTACCTCATCACTAAACCTACCTCATCACTTATGTTGTGATACATTTTAAATGTTTCCTTGATTAGTCTACATACAAGGGATTCTAAACTTTCTCTCCAATATTCCAAGACTCTTTATTCAAGGCTAAGTTAGCAACATGGGAAAAGGTGCAGCCTATCTTGCAATTATGGCTCAAAATGGAAGCATTGAAAAGGCATTTGAATTGTTTGAAAATAATTTTTTCATATAAATGCATGCAAAATGTGGTAGCATTGACAAGATAGTGAGCTTGGAAAGATAGTGAGCTCACTCACTAGCTTGTTAATGTAGTAGGGTTGAAAAAGTAGGAGCAATGTATGCTTCATAGAAATACATCACCATAAGACCCCATTTCTATGAGGCATATGCTGCCCCTACCTTGTCAACCCTACCACATTGGCAAGCTAGCTCACTCAATATCCTACCAATGCATAAGGGTTGAGAAGGTAGGGGTAGCATATGCCTCACATAAATTGGGTTTCATAGTGATGTCCCCATTTCTATGAGGCATATGCTTCCCCTACCTTCTCAACCCTACCGCATTGGAAGGATAGTAAGCTCACTAGCTTGCCAAGGAATTTGAATTTTTTGACAAGGAATTTGAATTCATATGCCTCAAGTCCATGATTCTATTTTGAGCCTATATTGCAATCATGGCATGCCACATTACCACATTTCTTTAAGGAATTCCATCAAACAAATTCATGTGACCTTTGTCTATCCTTGAAATACTCTTCTACAAGATGATTGTAATTATTTTGTATGAAGACTTGAATGAGATATATTTCATTTGTTTGTATGGATTCATATTTTAGGAACTAATTTTCGCCTCATTACTATGCTACAAGTAAAATTATCCACCATGTTGAGGAAACAAACAAGGAATAAACTAATAGACGAAGAGTATGAAACCAAAAAAGCAAAGGAGAGAGAATGGTTGAGGGCATATCATGAAAATAAGAAATTGGATATGATTGATGAAAACAAGCCAATTGAAGAGGAACCTCAACCATAAAAAAGATAAAAGACATTGGAAGCACAAAGGGCACAAATGTGAAAGCATCGTAGTAAGATAGATTCAGATACCATAGTTGAAAACACACCTTCTACCACAAGTGAATACAAAGGGACACCATTAAGCATAAGTGAATATCGAGGGACACCATATACCACAAGTGAATATGGAGGAACATCATCTACCACAAGTGAATATGGTTGGACACCATCCACTACTTCTCGAGTTGAGAGTACATCATCACTCAGATTTGACGAAGAAGGTACACCATCATCCCTATGTGAACCTCAAGGTATGTCTTCTACTCCACCCTCGATTGAAGGTACAAAGTCTAGCCCACCTCAATTAAATATTGATGAAATTCCTAATGTTGAGATGTATGTATCTAGGAGAACACCACCCAAAATTTTACATAGAAATCCAAAGTATTTGATTAATATTGATGAGGATATTTTGCAGCACATGGAAGGTAAGATTCTAGCACGCAGTTGTAGAAGATACGCTGATAAAATTTGGAAATTATTCTTTGAAAGGATAAATGAGACCACAAGATGTCATCTATTTGTTGAAATGATGCAGGGTATAAAGTATATAAACATCATGAAGACTCTCGGGTTGAGAACATCAAATGCTTCAAGTGAAAACACTATTGTGAAGAATCTAATGGATATTTATGAGAGTGTGGGTAATACCTCACGCTCAAAGGATAGTAATGTCACTTGATGTGTCATTACATTGAATTTGGTAAGTAGTCAAACAAAGAGATCTTGTCTCATTAGAAAGACGAATGAACGATTGAGAATTAATAGAAAAACTTTATCAAGAGTCATTCAAAGGTGGAAAAGAATTGAGGGCACTGATTCAAATGAATTATGGAAATTCTCGGGGAGACTGCTATGAAAAGATAAAAAGGTTGTTGAAGCATTGAGAATACTAATTGAAGAGTATTAGAAGAATAAAACAAGGCCATTTTTGAATCAAAGGGATGTGATAAGAAGGAGAATCAGTAGTCAAAACTGTGAACCACATCCAAAGTATTTTTTGGATGACTCAAACCTAATTTTTTCATAAATTCCAATAGGATATCCTCAAATTAGTATTTTTCAAAGATATTTTGAAATGATTAAACCTTTTATGTCAAGATAAATCACACACACACTACTTGTTATTGTAGACTACATATTGAATTCTCTAACCATTATGATGTTTCTTGTTCTATATGTTTAGATTTGCGTACTAACAATGTTTTGTAGGATTGTAGCATAGAAGCCCCACCAACATGTTCAAGAGAGTTCTTATCAAATAAATTATGTGAAATATAGTATGGAAAAAAAATTCTACAGGACAACATGCTTTGATTGTTCATGCAAGCGTTGTAGTGGCTTGTAGTGTATGCCAGTATGTACATCTTAGTTCGTAGATATTTTTGGTTGATGGATGATACTAACATTGCACCATATGAGGATTATTGTACACTAATAGGATCAAGTGAGCTACACTCTTTCCTTAGCTTGTATACAAGTTCATGGAGTATCAATACATGGAAGATGGCATGCTTTTGTTCTGCATGTACAATGCAAGCTTGGAATGATTGTGAGTCAAAGGAGTGGGTTAAGAAATGGTTGAAAAGTTATCTTAGCTCACTTCACACCTATCACCATCTGATAGCATTGGAACTAACACAGATGGATTCATCAGTTGACTTTGACCACATATCAGATCTAGTTCAACCAACTAATATATCTGCTTGCTTATTTTTTGAAATTCCTATTGTTATCTTACTTTGTAGTGTATTCGCAATGTTGAATAATTTCAAGATATTTGCTACACATATCAATGTAGGGAATGTTTATGTAGTTATTGCAGATGAAGACAATGAAGAGGGAATTTACTATTACTTGTGTTGTTGTGTTGAGGCCAAAAATAAATTAGAGGCTCCAGTTATAGATGGAGAAAACGTCAAATACCCTATAGGCTCAATTGTTGTTATCGGAACATGGCTTAGAAGGTACCCACATAAGAGTGTTAAATATTGGTTGTTTCAGGACTTTGACACCCATCGTAAGATTCTTCATTACTCGAACCTTGTCATGGCATCCAATGTTCATTTGACCAAATATGGGTGTAAAACTTTGAACAAGACCTTATGGAAGGTCTGTGAATCATACCATGAGGCAATACTTGACACAATAAAGGGTAGAGTAGACCTGGATGGTTCATTGGATTAACTTGTAAGTATGCACATTGGTTCCTATTAATTTATACTTGTATGCACATTAATTTGTACAAATCTCAATTATAATTTTAAGCCATTATAGAAGTGTGTGCGAAGCTTGGTGAGGTAAATTCAAGTTATTTATTTGAAGTTAACTTTATCATGAGCACCTATGATGTAGATATTATAAGAGCATCTCAAATTTCAAGTTATTCTATTCATGAGAGGTGTTGTGTTTAATAGGTATCTTGGAACTCCTAGTGAAGATGTATGACCATGAGTGACTAATTTGAGAGACTGGAATTCCTATCCTCAATGGAAACATCAAGATTTATGCCTTTTTTTTCTCGATTTGGAACCAAATGGTGTGGATTTTTTGTTTGTAAGTGTCTTCCATCTATTTTAATTTCATTTCCATTTTGGATGCTCTTTCTTTTTCTTGTTTTACTTCGTGTGTTTGTAAGTAAACTACTAAAAATTGATTGGTCTCTCAATGCAAAAAATGTTGATTTATGATCCATCAAAGAGAATTTCAGCCAAAAAGCAATGCAACATCCTTACTTTGATGATCTTAACAAATCTCAATTTTGATTTGAAGCCATTATAAAAGAGCATGTGAAGCTTAGCGAGGGAATCTCAAGTTATTCATTTGAAATTAACCTCATCATGAGCACCTATAATGTAGACATTATAAGAGAATATCTAATGTATGAGTGACATTGTAAAAGATATGTGAGAATGGAGTACCTAAGGCATTGTGCCTACAAGTACAACCGCTTGAGTTTTAGAATGGTGTATGAAGCATATTAGATAATTGTAGCACAAACAAAAGAATTAGGAAAGCCAAATAAATCTCATTTTATTAAAAACATCATATTATCAATATAGTGGTGTACCTTATTTTCACTTGATGGAAAAAGTGTCAAATGCAAGCAGTGTAAAGTTGCAAAGTGGTGTAAATTTTGTTCTACAACTCGTGTGACCAAAAAAACTATTCCAACTCATCTAGGTGGGTATATTTATGCTCAGAATGGTAATATTTCGCACCCAAACACGTGGAATCACTCTGACCTATTTTCAACCAACTTGATCCCTTAAGGGTCCAAAGTGCAAAAGGGCATAAATCTTTGATGGGCTATTACTCAGAAATTATGGTGCTTATGAACTCTTTGTTTGAGCCTACAAGATTGTGATGGGACCTTCTACAATAACCTCTCTCATTTTTTGTTATCTTAGGGTGGTGTTCCTGTGGTGTCTAGTTTTCATTTAATGGAAAAAGTGTCAAATGCAAGCAATGCAAAGTTGCAAAGTGGTGCAAATTTCATTTTGCAACTTGTGTGACCAAACAAATTATTCCAATGCATCTAGATGGGTGGGTTTATGCTAGGCATGGTATTCTTTTTCACCCAAACACGCAGAATCACTCTGAATTACATTCAACTAGCAGAATCCCTCAAGAGTCCAAAATGCAAATTGGCTGCAATCTTCAATGGGTTGTTACTCAGACACCGTGATGCTTAGAAAATTATCGTTTGAGCCTATGGGATTGTGTTGGGACCCTATACAATAGCCTCTCTTGGTTTTTTCTATCTCGAAGGCGGTTACCTATGGTGGAAAAATTTCAATTGGGGAAAAGGTTGTCAAATGCAAGTAGTTGAAAGTTGCAAGGTGGTGTAACTTTCATTCTATAACTTGTGTGACCAAATGAACTATTCCAATGCATCTGACTGGGTATTTTTACACTAGGAATGGTTCTCTTTCATACCTAAATACACGAAATCACTCCAAGCTCCATTCAACCGGTAGAATCCTTTAAGAGTCCAAAGTGCAAAATGACTACAAACTTCAACATGTTGTTACTCAGATACCATGATGATTAGAAACTTATCGTTTGAACCTATGGGATCATATTGGACCCCTCTACAATAACCTCACTCGGTTTTCACTATCTCAGAGACATTTTACCATGGTGGAAAATTTTCGCTTGGGGAAAAAGTTGTCAAATGCAAGTAGTTGAAAGTTACAAAGTGGTGCAACTTTTATTCTGCAACTCGTGTGACCAAATGAACTATTACAATTCATCCAAGTGGGTATTTTTTATGCTAGGAATGGTCCTCTTTCACACCCAAACAAATTGAATTGCTTCGAGCTACATTCAATTAGTAGAATCCCTTAAGAGTCTAAACAAAATGGCTACAAACTTTAACATGTTATTCAGATACCGGTATGCTTCAAAACTTCTCATCTAAGCCTCTGGTATTGCATTGGGACCCTCTACAATAACCTCTCTTTTTTTTTTCTATCTTGGAGGCATTTTCCCATCGTAGAAAATTTTCACTTGGGGAAAAAGTTGTCAAATGCAAGTAGTTGAAAATTGCGAAGTGGTGAAACTTTCGTTCTGCAACTCGTGTGACCAAAAAAAATGTTCCAACACATGTGGGTGGGTATGTTTATGGTAGGAATGGCCCTCTTTCACACCCAAACACCCTAAATCGCTTCGAGCTACATTCAATCGATAGAATCCCTTAAGAGTCCAAAATGCAAAATGGCTACAATCTTCGATAGGTTATTACTTAGACACTGTGATGCTTAGAAACTTCTTGTCTTAGCCTATGGAATTTTTTTGGGCCCCTCTACAATAACCTCTCTCATTTTTCTCTATTTCAAAGAAATTTTTCTATGGTGGTGAATTTTCACTTGAGAAAAAAGTTGTCAAATGCAAGTAGTTGAAAGTTGCATAGTGGTGCAATTTCCATTCTACAAATTATGTGACCAAACAAACTATTCCAATGTGTCCTGATCGGTAAATTTATACTAAGCATAGTCCTCTTTCACACCCAATCATAGGAATCACTCCGAGCTATGTTCAACCATCTTGATCTCTTATGATGGCATGCAAAACAATCAAAAAGAGAAATATACACACAATGGTTGAGAAGTCTGAGTTTTCCACACAAAAAAGCATATGATTATCCTCAAGTCTAGCAAGCACAAGAAATTTTTTAATTATCCTCCTTTCCCTTACAATAATATACAACCAATTGTAAATGTACACAATGGTGGAACCTGAAAACATTTTATTTTTCGTCAATTAACAAATTTGGTTGTGAAGCATTTTGTCATTTTCATTTGAAATGATTCACTATGCATGAAAATTGGAGTCTAAGAGAAGCAAGTGATACTCTCACGTACATTTATTATTTGGTGTGATAAATAAAGTTTACACCGTTGAGTCCATTTCTTATTTGTATTATAAATTATAACTTACTTTCTGCCAAGTGCATTTCCTGTACAAGAAATAATATTGCAAAAAGTTGACATATACATCTTTTGACGTGTTTATATGGTGATGGATCAACAACAAAACAATTCATTTTGTACTATGAGGATTATGCTATGAAAATGTTTAAAGAGTATTCAAGATAAATGTTTGTATGATAATGTGTCAAGAGGTTAACTACTCATCATCTACTATGAATATTATGTTTTGCAAGTGTTGTAAAGATTATGTACATCCTTTTCTTAATTGAGTTGTTCAAATCAAAATATTAAATATATTGAAATCTTTTATGAAACATTTCATGGAATACCAATTGAAAATGTGTTTTTTTCTTTTAGATAAAGCATTTCATGAAAATATTTGGATTAAATTGCATTGAGATATGTAAGAACAAGGGAACATTAGGAAATACATTGCTCAAAGATCTTAAATAATCCTTTTCTCCTATTGCAATTTTGGGTAGATTATTACTTTCAAAGTATTGGGAATTCTTTGCCTTTTTTCTAGTTGGCAGTTGCCACTCTAGAAAGCTCATCCCTTGATATATTTTATACTCATTCTTAAGAAATTATCAAGTTAATAATTAGTGCATTTATTTATGGTTAATCTTTTCTTTTCAATCTGTTCAATTTTGGAATTTGTAACTCTACTAGTATTCCTAGAAATATTGACGTTGTTTAGCATCGACTAATAAAGTTGTTTAGCATCAATCAATTAATATTCAAGATAAACCATGAAGGAGAACAATGATCAATGCTAGGGCTAACCAATTAATAAGTATACATGTGAATAAGGGAATCACAAGTACTCAAAAACACATAAGCCTTGAAGTACACACATGAATACATAGTATACACAAATTAATGCAAAGTATATGCATGAATACAAGGTATACACATGAAATCACGTAAGTCACAAATTATACATTGGAATAAACGTAAGTCACAAAGTATACACATAAGTTGTAAAGTATACACTTGAATAAACATAACTCATGTCTATTAAACCATGGATTTATAATGCAAATATGGAAACCATTGATAAAAAATATTTGCATTAACCAAATAGCCATGTAGGCATACATCAATATATGTCAATATAAGTATAAAATATATGTACAAAATACCCATATAGGCTTACAATAATGTCATATAGGCATACAAATTCAAATATATCCAATACAAAATATGTACAAAAATTCCATATAGGCATACAACAAAGGATTGTGGAATCAAAAGTCATTGCTCTCCATGCTCTCAAAATAAACTCTTTCCATTTTCTTGTCGATTGGATGATGATACGTCTACCACTTATTTATTATGCAATCGAGGAGTGCTCCTAGTGCTCCTCCTAGGGTTTGGTTCTTGGTCAATTCTTATCTGTTACAATAAGAAGTACAAACATTAATATATAGAAATTACAATATAAAAAATGATATATTTAATAGAATAATCACTTGCCGCCATTTGATGATCACTCTCCATGAGGGAAATATTCAAATGCCCATGTTGAGACATGCTGAAGCCTTGTATAAACCATCCAAATAGAAATTAAACTACGAATCAATAATGGTTTGATTTTTCACTAACTAAAATCTATAATAATGAATGTAAATTGAAATTTAGTAATTTGTCTCATACCTCCCATATTAGAGCCATCAAGGAGTCTATATTAGATGAAACAATGATCTCCATTTCCCTATGAACATTCGAAGGTGTATCTACTTGTTACATCTGAAAATAAAACAACAAATTATTCAATCACGAAAACTACAATAGCGATCCATGTGATGACTTATAATATATGAGATAATGAACAAAATTTTAAGTACAAATTTATTAAACTATATATTTTTGACTATCATTTTTACTATTTTCCCTAACCATATCTTGTTTGAAAGCACATGTTTCTATCCTTTTATCCATAGTAGCAAGGTGGTGAACCGTTTGATAAAATGCTTTCATAGACATGCACGATAACTGTGGTGGAATAGAGAAGGCAGTGAACTGTTTAAAAAATTTCCTTAAAGAAATGGGGTCTCATGGTGATGGAATTCCATTAAAAAAAAGTATGTCATGGCATTCCATCACCATAAGACCACATTTCTTTGAGGCATTTTTTCAAATAGTTCATTTCCTTCTCTATGATATTATGTTGGGATAGGGTGATGGTATAGTATGGTCTTGGTTATGAGACAGAGGGTGATCATGAAATGAATAGGGAGGGGTAGGGACATGAATGAGTGGAATAAAATGTGGAAGGTTCCATGGATTGGTAAATTGAGAATGAGGACCTTGAAAAGAATTTGGAGGTGAATTTTGGCTAATGGGTTTGTTTCTATTCTTCAAGCAGTGAGTTGTTTGAAAAAATGCCTTAAAGAAATGTGGTCTCATGGTGATGGAATGGCATTCCATCACCATGAG
The DNA here is from genome assembly GCA_007258455.2 of Sequoia sempervirens. Lineage (NCBI taxonomy): Eukaryota > Viridiplantae > Streptophyta > Pinopsida > Cupressales > Cupressaceae > Sequoia > Sequoia sempervirens. Next base: position 469,822,375 of record VDFB02058242.1, read on the forward strand.
ACCACATTTCTTCAAGGAATTTTCTATACTACTCACTGCCTTGACTATGATATTGCTTACTATTATGCTTTGATAGATTTTTTCCAAGCATCCATAGTTTCCTGGAAAACACCTATTTTAGGCTTTTAGCCATAGCAGCAAGGAAGTGAGTAGTTTGCTAAAATTATTTGGTACACATGTATGGAAAATGTGGTAGCATAGAAAAGGTAGTTAGTTTTTTGAAGAAATTCCTCAAAGAAATGTGGTCTCATGGTGATGGAATGGCATTCCATCACTATGAGACTGCATTTCTTTGAGGCATTTTTTTAAACTACTCATTGCCTTGTCTATGGTATTGCTTAATATTATGATTTGATAGATTTTTTCCAAGCACCCATAGTTTGTTGGAAAGCACCTTTTTAAAGCTTTTATCCAAAGTAGCAAGGAAATGAACTATTTGATAAAATGCTTTGGTAGACATGTATGGAAAATGTGGTAGCATAGAAAAGGCGGTGAGCTGTTTGAAAAAGTTCCTCAAAGAAATTGCATTTCATGGTGATGGACATCATCATCAGACCACATTTCTTTAAGGAATTTTTCCAACAACTCATTTCCTTGTCTATGCTATTGCTTACTAGTATTCTTTCATATATTTCTTCCAAGAATCCATAGCATAGACAAGGTAGTGAACTATTTGAAAAGACACCTCAATAAAAATGGTCTCATGGAATTCCATGACAAGAAAATTCAATTGGAAACTGCTCCTACTTATTACTTATGTTATGTGAAGTAATTGCATCACTACTTATGGTGACTTTCTAAACAACTATATTGTAGTTGAAATTTTGTCATCTATCAACATCTAGTTATTAGTTATGGAATGTGAAGTAATTCTTTGAGTTTGAAAGATGTGCTTTGCAACATAATCAACAATATGAATATAAACTACACAAATCTATTAAGTACAATTGATTAGTTAAACTCTTTATTCTATTACCTATGTGTAGGTTTTTCTAAATCCATTGGCAGCGGGAGGTGTTCCCTCAAAACCTCCAATATTAGCGTATTCAACATCCAAAATCACATATTAGAATACAATTCATAAAACAATGCTATTAACATGTAATAAATTTATAATTGTTTACTAGTTACATACCTCAATGATAGATGCAGTGGAGAAATAAGTCAGTGTAGGGCCAGTGTATCCAATATCAACACTATGACCCTAAAATTTTATTAAAATCATAAAACTAAATTAGTTAATCTTGCATTTCAAAATTGAAGTTTAATAAATTAAATTCAATGAACAAGGTACGTGTAGGATCATGATGGGCCAAAAACTGGCAATATGATGGGTATGTGGCTGATGAATTGTTTTTTACCCAAAATTGATGAAACAAAAAGGGTTTTTAAAGGAGATTCTTAGCTTTCAACCAATATAAATTACTCTTTACTTTGAATTTAATAAGTAATTATTATTCATTTTTCATTCAAATTATGACTAAAGACCTAATTGATAGGTTGATTGAAAAATATTTATAACTTTCAAATGGTATCACATTTTTTGAATCCAAAATATGTGTCACATTCTATGCTTCGCATATTATAGGATTAAACAAAGAAAAATTGAATTTCATGAAGTTTTGACCAACTTAAGGTGGTCAGACATACAAGTTTTTTATATTTTTTAAAATTTGTAATAAAAAATTCATAATTAATTATTTACTTGGGAAAAAAATACAAAAAAAGTATGCATCACATTAGGACATGAGTCCTCTAATTATATCTAAAATCTTATAAAAAAATATTATCATTTTATTGTGGTTAGGGTGGTCAGACAGACACCTTCTTATTTTTTCACTAAAATATTAAGTACTACTACATTGAAATTTCAAATTTTCACCAAATAGATTTATTTTTTAAAAAACAAACCTAGTAGTTCAGAAATTACATTCAATTTTCTATAGATTCTATTTTTACATATTTTTGAAATAATATAGAAAATTTATTCAAATTTTTACATCAAGTTGGCTAACTCTGATTTTTCTAAATTTTTTGCCACTTAAGGGCCTGTTTTTTCCATAATGATCCTGCACATACCCAACATGCTAACATTTACTTGAGTATCAATTCCATAGGCCTCATTCAAAATATTAGCTGCCCTCGCCATCTCCATAGTTGTAGACGTATTATGTGTAGCAGCCTTGTGAGTGTCGGTGGGGTCATATGAACAAGTTGCCTTGCAATCTTGACACAAATGGGAATGAAGCCCACCACTCAAAGAATCCCCTAGATGGTGTTGTAATATAGGGCTAGCATGCTGGATGAAACTCTAGGTCAAAGAGTTGATGGCCTACAAACTCTCTACCTTGGCACTCTCCTTCACAATGGAAGGGATAACGATGTGCTCATGAGGCGGCTTAGCGAGAGGTTGTCTTGCTTGGTGCCTAAGACCCTAATGTGCATTGGGTCTATCTTGAGCTAGCTCCCCACCTCTCCTCTAGAAGTCCCTCATATCAAAATAATTCAATATTTTGTTCAAGTTGAACTAACAGTATAGTTACCTCAGGAAATATTGTAGGACTTCACAATTGTTGCATGGTGGGTAATAAAAAGCCATGTACCACCTATCCCTAGAAAAGGTCCTAATTTGTTGGTGGTGGCACCAATGGATAGGAAACCTCTTTGCATTGAGGGTAAGATTTGTATTTGTTCGTGGGTTAGTGAATAATGATCACAAATCAAATTTTGTAATTTTTAGATATTTTACATCTTTATATGATAATTTATCCTGGTAATAATACCTAGCCGCTTGCCTCCTATCTTGCCAACTAGTTAATTGTTTGTTGATTGAATCTACATGTTTTAGCATTTATTTGAGTGAAGTTGGAAGGGTCTTTCTTTCCATGGTTGAATTGTTTGGATTGTTCAACCTCATGATTAACTCCTCAATTTATTTTTTATTGTTTTCAATTTCACTCATTAAGTTTTGTTGAGTGCTAGGAGGATGTTGAGGGATTGGTGGAGGAGATTATTGTTGTGGTTGTTCAACTTGAGGATTTTATTGATGTTGTTGTTGTTGTGCTTGTTGAGGATTTTTTTCCTCTTGTTGTTGTTGTGCTTGTTGAGGATTTTGAGGAGGGTTTGCAGGTTCATTAACATCTCCTACAAATTCAAAAAATAAATATGAAAAACAACCTAAAACTAGCAAATTCGCAACAAAAAACAAACAATCCTTACCTCTCAGACCTCCTTGTCAATGTGGCAACATCCTGGTGACAAAAAAACAACAATTTGATGAAAAAAATGCTAGATGGCTCCTCCTAGAATGAAAGCATGGAAACGAAGGGTTTTGGCTATGGGCAGAAAAAAACATAGTCATAATGAAAATGATTTCAAATTATTATTTTTGTTTTAATACTTCATAATGTGAGTGTGTTATAACACACTCACATTATAGGCTTGTTGTGGCTGAGCCTTAGCCTCAACACACCAAGCCATAACACGAGTGTGTTATAACACACATTATAATGCACTCACGTTATGAGCTTTCAAAACTTTTTAAAAAATTTGGCCACAAATTGTCCTCCATATTTTTACACCCGCTTGGTTTTCTCTAAGTACTTTCTCTATTTATTGATGTTTTTTCATTTAAAAATGGAGCTTGGAGAAGGGTATGTGCATAATCATCATGGAAAAAATAGGCCCTTAAGTGGCAAAAATTTTAGAAAAATCAGAGTTAGGCAACTTGATGTAAAAATTTGAATAAGTTATCTATATTATTTTAAAAATATGTAAGAATAGAATCTGTAGAAAATTGAATGTAGTTTCTAAACTGGGTATGTGCAGGATCATGATGGGCCAAAAAGTAGCGATATGATGGGTATGTGGCTGACGAATTTTTTTCCACCCAAAATTGATGAAACAAAAAGGGTTTTTAAAGGAGATTCTCAGCTTTTCACCATTATAAATTATGCTTTACTTTGAATTTAATAAATAATTATTATTCATTTTCTAATTGAATCATGACTAAAGTCCTGATTGATATTCTAATTGAAAAACATCTATAGCTTTCAAACAGTATCACATTTTTTGAATCCAAAACATGCGCCACATTCTATGCTTCACATACTATAGGATTAAAATAATAATAATTGAATTTCATGAAGTTTTAACCAAGCTAAGGTGGTCAGACATACGAGTTTTTTATATTTTTTAAAAGTTGTAATAAAAAAATCATAATTAATTATTTACTCAGAAAAAATTACAAAAAATATGCATCACATCCAGACATGAGTCCTCTACTTATATATAAAATATTATAAAAAAATATTATCATTTTATTGTGGTTAGGGTGGTCAGACAGATACCTACTTTTTATTTTTTCCCTGAAATTTAAGTACTACTCTATTGAAATTTCAAATTTTCACCAAATAAATTTTAAAAAAAAAAAAAACCTAGTAGTTTAGAAACTACATTCAATTTGCTATAGATTCTATTCTTTACATATTTTTGAAATAATATAGATAACTTATTCAAATTTTTATGTCAAGTTTCCTAACTCTGATTTTTTCTAAATTTTTTGCCACTTAAAAGCCTGGTTTTTCCATGATGATCCTGTGCATACCCAACTACTAGGTTTTTTCTTCTTTTTTTTTTTTAAATCTATTTGGTGAAATTTGATTTCAGTGCTTAAATTTCGAGGAAAAAAAAGAAGTAGATGTATGTCGACCACCTAACAGAATAAAATATAATAATAATATTTTAGATATAGAGTAGAGGACTCCTAATGTGATGCATATTTTTTGTAATTTTTTTCCAAGTAAATAATTAACTATGAATTTTTTATTACAAATTTTTAAAAAATATAAAAACTCGTATGTTTGACCACCTTAACCTGGTCAAAAATTCATGAAATTCAATTTTTCTTTTTTTAATCCTATAGTATATGAAGCATAGAATGTGACGCATGTTTTGGATTCGAAAAATGTGATACCATTTGAAAGTTGTAGATGTTTTTCAATCAGCCTATCAATCAGGACTTTAGTTGTAATTTCAATAAAAAATGAATAATAATTACTTATTAAATTCTAAGTAAAACATAACTTATATCAATGGAAATGTGAGAATCTCCTTTAGAAACCCTTTTCATTTCATCAATTTTAGGTAAAAAAATAGTCGTCAGCCACATACCCATCATATTGCCACTTTTTGGCCCATCATGATCCTGCACATACCCAGAAGTGAATTTTTCATACTCGAGTGCTACCAAAATTATGCTAGACTATTGAAGACACATTTTTTGCAGGTGTTGTGCATGTAGGATTGAATGGGAGCCCGTGAACTTTAGTTTTATGTAATATTTTTCATATTTGAATCTAATAAAAGTTGTAGATTTTGTCTTCCAAATTTTGTTCTTTATATGTATTTGCAGCATTCTTGTCTAGCATATTTTGTGTGTTTGTAATCAAATTTGAAATGGGGAGTCTCCCTTATCATCAGATGGTAGTAGCACAACATAGCAATGATGATGATTTATTTGTACAAATTTTGGAACTAAAAGAGGAGTGGCTTGAGAAGATCGCCAATGAAGATGAGAAGGTGGAAATTGCAAGAAAAGAAGAGGAAACACAAGTTGGAACTAATGAGGATGTGGAAGATGTCACAAAAAAAATTGATGTTACAGCTATGAATAAAGATGAGGTAAATCTATTTTATGATGATATTTTATTTTTAGATAAGATGGTAGAGAAGAAAAAAACATGTACAGAAAGTGGAGATATTTGTAGATGTAGATTGGTATTTAGATGCTACAAATTTGTGCATCAAGATTATAAAGGATGTTGCAGGATTTTGGTGGAGGTGGTTTGTGAGTGGTAGGATGAATCCCATGATTGAGAAGAGGAGAATAGAGAGTATTTGGTAGAGGAGGATGGATCAAGGTGGATGTGAATCCACAAAATGAGAAAAGAATGGAGTGCAACATTTTTGGAGGAAAACATGTTCTAGCACAATGCTAGAAAAAGAGGAAGAAGGATTCATCTTGAGAACTTATTCAATGATGGATTTCACTGCAAGTTAGTTGTAACGTCAAAGAGTGGTCTAACTACTCAACTCCACCTTTGTGATCCTATGCTCACAATCTTTCTACTCGAGGTGTTTGATGTAAGAGTATTTGGGTACAAGTGTAATCCACATCAGCCAAAAAGATAGTTTGGTTTTGATTTCACATTTTTAGGCGTGGTTGATTTTGGATTTCACTTCAATCTGGTTTTGGTGATCTCGATTTGTGAAAGAGTTTGAATGAAATTTTTGTCATTGATTGAAAAATGCCATATTTTGAAGTTTTGGTCTCCAAGTATTATTTCATCAAATTATCCAATCTCATATTTATTTTCCAAGAGGCAATGTATATTGATTTAGTGCAAAAAGAGCTATATTATTATATTTGCATTTTTCAAACATAAAGAGAGTTATATAATGCATGGAAATGGGAAGGGCCACACTAGAAATTGGATGAGTTATGTGTGGAAAGAAAAAAGGATAATTGATGAAGACAATAGAAAGCTAGTGATATAGAGGTGTGGCACAATCCAATGTAATGGTATAAAAGAATTAAAAATGAATTAAATGTTTTTTGTGAAGATTTAAAAATAGGAAAAAGGGGAAATATCATAGAGGAGAGATGGCAGCCAAAAAAGAAGAGAAAATGGAAGTCAAAGAAAAGAGGAAGCGACACCACATTCTGATCAGTGAGAAATGAAAAATGTGGATCAAAAATGAGAAGAGGATAGGGGGAATAGAGGGGAAGAAAGGAGAGACTATGTGAGAATGAACATGTCCATGGCCAGTGAAAAAGAGTTGCAGGAAGATTGATAAGGGAGTTTACTCCCATCATAGTGAGTGAGCAAGTTGTGTGGAAGAGGTGATAAAGGTTGCATTGAATACAGTAGGCATGAGAGTATAAAAAGAGACAAAGGAGGATGTCATGGGTTAAGAAGAGTGATTGCACAACTCTAAGTAGAAATGGTATGCATATAGGTAGTAGCATATGAGATCATGCCACATACAATAATGACATAGATAGAGGAAAGATATTGGAAGGAAGCATAAGGAGTGAATATATGATTTATTCCAAGTCAAATAGCATAGAATGGTGACATAGGTAAGTGGAAAAACATGAATTAAAATTGGTATGTGGAGATGCATGAAATTTCCTAAACTATGTCTAGTGGAAGACAAGATTTAATAAAAGTAAAGATGAAGTTCAAAGGGGTCGAGTAGGAATAGGGTGAGCACACAAGATATGTACAGAATAAAAATTGTTGAACAAAGATTTGTGATATCTATCATTGAACATTAGATGGAGGAATTTGGATTTGTAAATTGTTTCTTTAGACTTGATTCCATTATATAAATTGAAATTTTCATCAAATTCTTGTGCAAATTAGATCTTGTATTAAATTTTTTGTGTTATTTCCATTGAATGAGTAGTTGGATTGACAAATAAAATAATCAATTTGGCTTGTTTCCTGGATGCATAGTGGGGAAGTTTTTTATTTTATTACTTGGTTTGAAGTTTGATTTTTCATCTACGTCAATCTCCAAATTGAATGATCAACTTAGGGTTTTCCCAAATTCACTCTCAAATTATTTCTCAACAAAATTGTTTTAGAAAGGACACCATCACTCAATCTTTTACCTCAATCATCTCCAACTTGGGCGATCAACTTAGGGTTTTTCCCAAATTCACTCTTGAAACATTGCTCAACAAAAATAATAAGGATTCCACCACTCATTATATTTCCTCAATCATCTCCAACTTGGGCGACTGAGTTAGGTTTTTCCAAAATTCACTCTCAAAACATTGATCAACAAAAATATTAAAGAAAGGAATTGCTCAACTCCATTTTCATGAGTGGCTCTAGTTTTGGATTTAGTGGTATTTTCTTTTTCCTTACAATTTTGGAATTAGCTTCAAGCTCAATAGTGTGTTTGGAGAGATTGGGGTCAAACACTTTCAAATCAATGTACTTCCATGCAAAATTATCATAACATTCCTAACATAACTAAATAAAATCTTCCTTTTCTTTAGTTGTACATACTTTTCCCAACTTTAAAAGCTTATCTTTGAAGATGCTTACTTATTCATAGTGTTCTTCTTTGATTCTCTTGCTTACTTTATTCTTTTTCACTTGATCATCATAACTAAAAAATATTTCAAGACCAAACCCTTTGGCAACTTGTTATTTTTCAGCTGTATAATTTTCTCACCATACTATTGCTGCAATTTTTCTTGGTTAGAAACTGAAAACTAGGCCTCTTCAATCAAAAAAATTGTAATTTGTGTAACACTATCAAACACTTGCTAATGTGTTTGATTATTTGTAATTGAAGGTTTTACCACCACTTTTACATGTTGTTGCACTTTGCTATTGTTGAGATGATTTGGAATATCATACTGTGCTCCTATGGTAGCCAACCTATCAGCATATTTGTTCTCATTTATAGGTACAGAAAACAAGTTATAAAAGCATAAAATTCTTCAATAATGTCCCAAATTCTATTCCTATAATACTTAAGCAAGTCATTTTTAGAAACATTCAAACCTCTTACCTGATTCACTATGAGTTCACTATCACTAAATACCTGCAAACACTTGATTTTCCCCATCCTTCCCCATTCCAAAACATGAACAAGTGCTTCATACTTTGTTGTATTAGTAGTGCAACTAAAAGTAAACTTGAAAATTTTGAATAATATTTCACTTATAGGAAAAATAAGCATTTCTCCTCCACTAACACCATTCCTACTCCTTGACCCATCAAAATAGAGCTTCCATAACTCAATCAACTATTGTTCATACTGTTGTTTTTCATCTTTTACCAAGTTAGGGACCGCAGGTTGTTCCTCTTGCTCATAAATGGTAAAATTTGCATTCACAACACTAGGAAGATAAGGTTCTATATGATATTTTGCAATTGGCTCTGATTTGACTATAACCCTGGTTCCATACCTTGTTTTAAAAAATATGTGTGACCAATCAAAAAATAGATAACCACCTAACTTCATAGCGAATTCTCTAAACATACATATGGTGAAGTATGGTGGTAGTTCTATGACATAAATGTCTTGAGGCATGGACAAATTTGGACATGCATGTAATGTGAGGCTCAAATTCTTAAGGAATCCAATGGTATTCATGGTTGTCCCATCCAGTTTTACTACTCCTTTTACAAGAGGCTCATATGATAAACCAAGTTTTTCAACTATTTATTTGGGCACCACAAAACTACTTGCACCTAAATCAATCATGTAATTATGAATAAGATGTTGTCCAATAATCAAAGATACGTAAAATGGAGGTGGTCTTGTACCTTTGGTTTGTTCTTTAGTTTTAACTAGTGGAGTACTAGTGAGTGCAACTCTGGGTTGCTCTTTGGAAGACTCACTTAACAAGGTAACATTAGATGAGTCCTTTTGCAAAAAGTCCTTTTGTCCAAGAAGTGTCAGTATTGAGTTCCTAATTGACATATTGACATTTTCTTTCTTTGTATGATCCAAAATATTAAATGGAATGGTACTAACCTTTGGTTGTCCTTTTGGAACAATATCTTCTCCTTGGGTTTGCACTGGTTGTGGATGATTTTTAGGCTACTCTTTGTTCACTATAGGTTTTCCTCTTGGTAGTATTTGCACATTTGGTGTATATGGTGGACCATTAATGCTTTGATGATCTATACAAACCTTATTTTGACCCTTATCATCTTGTAGTCCTATATCAACAACCCTCTTTTCTACACTTGTATTGGTTGCAATAGAGTGTGATGCCCAATTTTGTGTATTTGGGTGGTTCGCCCTACAAAACTCTTCACCCTACCAATTCATCAAAGTAACATCTTGATGGCCTTGATCAGTATTAGAACCTTGTTGTTCACAATTTTCTTGTGTTGCATCTTGTGAGGAAACAATGTTTTTTTGTACCATAAGGTCTTGATTAATCATTCCATTCAAACATGTGGCTTGTTTATGAGGTTGGTTACATGGAAAAAACCACTCATTTTCCTATGCAATGTTGTTTTGCATGGGTAAAAGTTCTTTAGAATTGCTGGCAACATTTCAATTGGAAGGTTGATAAGGCCTTGCATTAGAATTCCTTCTCCAACCTTAAGGATTAGCTTGATAAGAAGGCCTATTGGGATGATTAAGCTGATAAGGTTTGAAATTATTATTTTTTTGCTTCTTTATGTTGACTAATTCATTACCAAAAGTTTGCAATATACCTTTTATCTCTTGAATTTCATGGGATGGAGCTGGGACAACCTTTTCTTGGACAAGATTTGGATAATTTAGTGCTAGTATAGCAGGGACAACAACTATTGGGGGTAATGGGAATGGTGTAGGTGGTTGTACCTCAGGAAATACAGGAATTGGAGGCCTTAAGGCTATTGTTTTAGCTTCTATGAGGCTTTTTTATGCTCTAATGGTGATGCCATATGCATTAGGAAGTGCATTTCCACCCATTGACTATATCATCATAGAGATATCACTATTAAGGTCTTTAAGGAAATATAAAAATGTATGTTGAGTTAAAGGTCTTACCATTACTGGGATTCTATCCCATATTTCTAGAAATGGTAATTAAAATTAGACATGTGCTCGTGTGGATCTCTCTTGATTATAGTTATTTTCTCCACCAAAGACAAGTGCTCTAACTTATCTTCAATTTTTTTGTGAAAACCATCTACCAATTGATCCCATGTTGTGATTGAATTAACTGCCAAATCCCTGAACCATTACAAATATTTTCCTTTCAATGATTCAGAAAAGAGTCTGATTGCTACATTCCCAACTGTGATATTGTCAACTGAGCATAATGTAGCCACATCTCTAATATGCTCAATATTCATAGTCTAATCTTCTCCTGTGAAAGAAGGTAAGCTTCTAAGGGCTACCATAGGAACATCATCATGTTAAGTAATATTTAATCAGTTTCCCCCATTAAACAGTGCAAAATCAAACTACCTTGCCATTGTATTTGTCAGCAGTCGTATATTTGGTACTACAACTCTTAGAATAGGACTTGTAGGCCTGTAATTTGGAGGTGTAGAACATGATCTAGCTGGTGGGATAAGATTCTTTCTTGCTACCCTCCCTTTTCTTCTTGGCGGTGACAACTACAAATACTCGAAGGGAGTAGAACTTTCTCTTGTTTGTACTCTTCTCAGTGTTGATTGCTGTGTTGATTGCTCTAGATCTACTTCAAAATCAAAGATTAAAGTTACAAGGTATATTTTTGTAACCTCAAAAAGGACAAAAACACTACTGCATATACCAAGATAATAGTGAAAAAATAGTAATTCTTGACTGTAACGAGATTTAGAGTCCCACCAGGAGTGCCAAAAACTATTGTCATGGGGATAGCATCCTTAAGCTAAGTATTAAACTCAACTATCTTGTGCAACATTGGATCATCTTCAAATTGTGGGTTACCTATGGTGAAGATGAACCTTCAAAGTGGGCTGGTTCCCCTTGATGTACCTCCTAAAGCTTACTAGTTTGATTGGGAAAGGGATAGAAAACTGAAAATTAATATAAATTGAACCTAGAAGGTGATGCACCAAAGATAAAAAAAAATTTATACATATTTTTCTAACTCACAATCTCTCAAAAACAACTCTATTCTATGCACAACTCAATTTTTTGATCAACTTATACAAAATCATTTTAATGGGAGGTTATGTTTCAAGCTTTGTTGTAGGAAAATAGTGTGTTTTCATAACTACAAACTCTAAAAACAACTAACACAACTTATGGCTTGCATAAGTTATGCATGAAAATGGTTTTGAATGAGACATAATTTAAGGATTCAATACTAAAATCATAGAAACTAAATAAAATCATCCATAATATGCTCAACACAAGAATTCCAAGAAGGAAAAAAACTTCTTTTTATTGATAAAAGGAGTAACTTGCTTGTACAAATATTTGAAAGTGTTTCTCTATTAATCTAAAAAAGAGTTATAATGCATCTCTTTTGAATAAGGAAAAAAGAGAAATGAAAGAAATAAATCTAAAAGAGTTGAATAATTTCCTTTATAGAAAGCCACCTCATATAACTGAAGTTCAAAGAGGTTGCACCTCGTAGAAGACATTGAACGTGCATGAAGAGTTGATTTAGATGTGAACTCTGGAGTTGAGAGTTGAATCAAACTCTTTGATTTGTGCATGCTCCTCAAAGTGTGCTTCAACTGAACTAGAACTAAACCTCCAAGAAAAGCATGAAGATGATTGAAAAAGTTGAGCTTAAACTTCTTTCATGAGGTTTTCAAGCTGCTAGGTGTATAAGGCTAAAAATCCTATATTTAAATTAGGGACCTAAACTTCACCAATTTCCATGATTTTAGACTCAAACTCCCTCTAACTTCAGTTGTGACCAAGAGGGCCTCTTCAGTAGAACAAAATTGCTTCTTGTCACAAGAAAAATGAGTGTTTTAACTAAGTCTTCAAGGGTTTTGAAGACTACCCCTTGGTAAGGTTAACAAGGTTCATTATGAACAAGGGCTTCCTTTCATTGATAAGACATTTATATGGGACTGTCTTTTGGAATTTGAGAACTTCACCTCAAAAATTAGTGAAAACCTAACTGTTATACATTAGGTCACAGCCATACATAGTCATAGGTCTATTGGAAAAGCCCATACTATAATCACTGTCAATATTTTATAGTTATCAAAGTATTATTGTCATAGATTTCATGGTCCTTAGGTCTCACATACCATTGTCTTTCACTACCTGCATCCATCCCTGTGCTTTGAGACTTTGACCTTATTTTACCATATATGAAATCTACCATGCCAAATCAAAAGGTAGTATAATGCCTTTAACACTTTTAATAAGAAAGATGCAATAACTGAATCTTCCTTTTTTAAACACTTCATGAGAACTTTGATACTTCACCTATGACTATCTCTCATCGAGATACATTCTGACTATACTAGAATTGTAAGGCAGTTTGTTTCCCAAACATTGATGCTTCCTTGACCTTGGAAAACTCATTAATGATTAACCATGGTTATGACAGATATGATTGTCCTTTTTCACAATAACTGTGTTTTTTGCATCATATTTGAGACTGGAACTTTAGAAACTGTCCCTCTAGCTATTTGACCTTCAAAGCTACCCTTTTCATGCCATTGCATAGTCAATGTTTGTATAGTCTTGAGAACAAGGTTGTTGCTCCTTTTCTAGGTGACTATTCTATACTTGAACCTCTTGATTGCTCTTTATCTTGACATGGACTTTGGTTTTAGACTTCCTTCACTACCTTTCATTTATAAGAAATTTATTATGATTGTCTTTTAAAGTTTGACACCTCTAATGAATATGAAGACTTCCTTTTAACTTTTCTCTCTTTTTTCATGCCTTGGCTCACTGTCCCTTCCATGAACATGTGACTTCCCTTTACATTTCTCAAGTTCATTATATTCATCTCTTTTATGTGCTTGCATCTTCCTTTGATTCGAAAACCTTCTTGCCCTCAACTCATGAATGAATAGGACTATCTTATGTTCATTTTTTACTGAATTCTCAACACTTTTCTACCCCTATAAGCACTTTCCTTTCATATTTCATGATGACTATCACCATTAGCACATCTTCCCTTGTATTTGTTGCATACTAGTACCTTCTTGCATTTCAAGTGGTCAAAGATCTACCATTTCACCAAATGCTTGATCTCATTGTTTCAATTTTAGATAAGTATTCATGGTGGATGCTCATAATTTTCTTGTATTGATGTCACTACTTCATGGTTCTTGCTGCTCATTTACCTTGATATTTGCTGCTTCTTTTCATGATATTTGTTGATCATTTATTGGTGATATCTGCTGCTCCTCAAGGTTTGAATGTCATCTATTATCTAATGCTTGTTGTTGTTCTTGAAACCTTGTCTTATCTTCTTGGAAATGCCATGCATGCTTATATTGATCTGCCCCTATTGACTTTGCACAGTCCCCTAATCTTACTGATGAGTGCATTAAACATTAAGTAGTGACTGTGCATTGAAAGCTTCTGAATGTGCCTTGTACTTGCTCTTTTTTCTCTAAACTCTATTGTTTCTCTTTGAAAGTCCTTCCCTCTTCACATTTATACCTTGACATGCTTGTGGATGTCTTCTTAATGACTGTCATTTAAATGGAAGTACTATCAATGCTTTGACTCTGACTATCCTTTCTATTTGTTATTGTCATTTTCATTGTCATCACATCACTACTACTCCTCATGTACATGATCTTTCACATCATGGTCATCTTTGTCATCTTTACTGTCTTGGAATGCTCTTACATTTGTCCTCTTATGAACTTCTTATGACTGTGAATTTATAATGATTGTCTCAACTTATTTTGATTTTGCATTATCTTGCATAAGGAATCATACCTCATATGAACTTATGACTGCCCTATTTTTTCCATCCTTTAATGTTACTTTAGTAGGAAATAAAACCTGACCAGAAATTCTTGCCATGAAGTCTAGATGACTTCTTGGATTGGTTCAATGATAATAATTTTCTTAAATCTAGTCCATATACAAGCTTCCTTTTGTAGAGCAACAAATTCAATCATGACATGGCAACTACCCATGCCCTAGCCTACTTTGATCTTTCTCCATAATAGAATGCTAAATCTCCATAAAAATGTTTCTTCTATGTATTGGCTCATACCTATGAACAAAATGCGATAATTCTTCATATGAGGACTCTTAACATCTTCCATAAAAACTCAACCTCATTATCCTTCAAGCATGACCTAAAAATAAACTATTCTCAGATTGATCAGCTCTAATAGTTATACAAGAACTCATTGCCTTGGATGATAAATCACTACAAACCTGTGATAAAACATCTGCCACAATAGTGCACCTTCTTTCACTTTCCAGATCACAAGCATCTCTTCACCATTTTTCTCCTTTCCAGATTCAACTTAACCCTATTATCTGCATACTGTAATTTTTTGGATATATTTTCATGATTTTCTTGGCAACATATGCTAGGTTTTAACTAATATTAACATGCTTCCTAACTAATTAAATTATAACTCTAGCAAAATCTTTCAGAGCATTGAAAAGAATACTGACTAGATACAAAGCATGCATTCCTCTATAGACTGAAGACAAGGTCATGGACAACAACATGATCTTAATAGTAATAACTTATTGTTATGATGGTGATGATAGCTTAAGGGCTTTAAGAAATGATGGACCTGCCTTTGCTTAATAGGTGAAACTCCACGTGCTACCTTGCATGCTAATTTTATAAGATTAAATTATTTGTAATTTCTAAATAATTATATTTTTTTCATGTTTTAAGCATTATGATTCTTTTTCAAAGATTACTTTGTTAATTTAAATGATACATACTAATATACTTTAAAAATAACTAAAATATTTTTCATTATTTTATTGAAAATAGAAATTTATATTCAATATGTATGATTAATAAAATATTTAAATATAGAATTTCTAGAATAAGTTGTCTAATTGGAGCAACAATGTTGGTGTAAATAGGAGTTTTACCTAACTAGATCACTAATGGGTCCTACTTACATGTTAATTTTACTTAGGTCTTAATTGTTTTTTCTAGATGTCTTAGTTGTTTAGATAATATCTCATCATGTCTTATCTAGTTGGCTTTTATTTAATACTCATGTCTTAGGTCATTTAATAAAGTTGAAGTATTTGTCTTATGGCATAAGATTAAGACACTTTTCATAATCATGTTTAATTTTATGTCTCATTTAGCTATATAACCAAGTGGTCTCATGTGTACAACATCAATTCATAACATTGATACAACATTGATCAATCATATGATCATAATCTATCATTTGCATTCTTTGATAAAATAATATTATCTCTCATGGTATATCTCTCTTGTGCTTTCATGAAGTTCCTAGATCTTGGGTGGCTATAATCTTAATACAAATCTTGAATGGTGTAGAGCATTCTATACCAACTCTTACATGGTATCAAAGCTTGTAGGATTGATTCTCTTTAGTCTTTATTAAGAGATCTAGGTTGCAAATCTTAGTAGATATTAAAAATTTGAGTATACTCTTCTCTTTCATTGAATGATGATCTAGAGAATCAAAAAATCTTGAAAAGAGATACTATATTTGAGGGTTTTCTAGTTATGGTTTTGTATTACAACTTTAAATAAAAAATTATTTGTACAAACCCAAGTCCACCATTGAGTTCAAAGGATTTGATAAAGTCGGTACTTTTTTAAATTGGGTAAGTGTAAAAAGATGTATCACAAAAAACATCCCACATTCATTTTTTTCCCAAAATGAGCCTTTGGTGAGTGTCAAATATGGAAAGCACCAAATTTTTTGCTCGCCAAATGTGAATGATGCCTCTATACTAATACCTTCAACTATAGATTGAATACCCTAAACCCTACACCTCAATCTTAGATACATAAAATAAACATTTATGTATAATTTGATATTTATATATGGATATTTTTTTTCTTATACTTTAAGTTATATTTCATGTATATATTTTTGGATTTTTGAGAGTAGTTTCAAATCTCCTGGAGTTATAATATAGATTACATTTTTTGGAAGATCTTATAATTTTTTAGACTTAGTCAAATTTTAGTAATCGACATGTCAAATTTCAGTAACTAGCAAGTTGTATAATCTCTCTCTCTCTCTCTCACACACACACTCATTGTTTATCCCTTATTCTCTATACCTCTCTCTCTCACTATCTCCATCACTTTATCTAACTCTCTCTCCTTCAAGCTCAAGAACTGCCTCTCTACTTTGTTAAGAAAATGTGTCTCAACCTTACAATTACATAAGGTATTGTTCATTATATGATGACTAGGGGGGTGTGGGGGGGGGATCCCCCCCACGAGGAGTCTAGAGGGATCATCCCCCCAGCTGAGGTTCTAAGGGGCAATATGCCCTAGAGAGGGCTTAGGGGTAGCACCCCTAGAAGCCAATTTTTATATAAACTTTATTATTATAAATCTAGAGCATTCATCATTATGTATCATATCTAATGGTCGATATGTTATTAGCTTGACTTTCCTTAGAAGGAAACCCTATTTTATGAGGGTGTTATATTACGGTTGTGTATTATGATGTATTATGAGAGTCTAATAGTTGTTTTGTTGCCTCTGGATCTCTAAATGGTGATATTCTAGTGAGAATCTTGCTCTGCAAGTATATTTTAATCTCTATGATTTTTGAATAATATATTGGGTGGCTTTTGGAGTGTGAGGTTTTTCTCCCAAAAGGGTTTTCTCCATGTAAATCACTATGTTGTGGTATGCATGATAGTTATGTTTATTTTTGTTTAAGTTTATGTAACTATTAAAGATCACTAAAAGTTTTGTATTATTCTCCTCTCAAGATTAGTGTAGGAAGTTGTTCTACTACCTTAACTTCCTTACATACTTGTCCATCTCCCTCTTTGTCCCTTTGTAATCTCTCTCTCTACTTCTATATGTATCACCTCACTTCCATTCCTACTTCTCCCTCCCTCCTCCCTCGCTCCCTCTCTACTTATGTCTATCTCACCTCTCTCTCCCTCTCTACATCTCCCTCCCTCCTCCCACATCTTTCCTTCCCCTTCTACTTAGACTATCTCTCTCCATCTCTACCTCTCCCTCCCTCCTCTCTCTCAATCTCCCCACCTTCCTTCTCTCTTTTTTTGTCTCTATCTCACCTCTCTCTCTCCTCTCTCTCACTCCCTCCCTATCTCTCCCTCCCTACCTCCATCCATCCATCTTTCCTGTCTTGTCTATCTCCTCCCTCTGCCTATCTTTTGTTTCTCTTTCCTCTTCATCCCTGCAATCATTCGCGGATCAGCAGCGCATCTGTCATCGGTTTGATCATATATAGCGTCGTATGATATAAATATGCTTATGGCAAATCAGCATCGCAATCATCATCGACAGCATAGCATCATATGTTTTCATGTTTTTGTGTCGCAATCGCCGCAGCATCGCGCAGCATCATCATAATATGCATTCATCACGCATCATCATCATTTAAATCGAAACATGTTTTCGTTTTATCATGAAAGCAATGCAGGTCACGTCATCAGGTCGTTCATCTTGGCGTCATGTAATCGCCAGAGTGTCATCATGAATAATAATAACATCAAATGTCATCATGTGGCGCGTAATAAATGTTTACGATAAAAGTGTTCCTCTTTGGTTTTTTCATCATCATCACGTAATAAATATCATTCCTCCCTACCTCTCCCTCCACCTCTCCTTCCCTCTCTACTCTCTATCTCCCATGTCCCTCTCTCTACCTACCTCTCCCTCCATCACTCCCTACCACTCTCTTCTCTTTCTCTCTATCTATCTCTCTCTGCCTCCATCCCTTCTTCCCTCCCACCTCTTTCTATATCTCCTCTCCATCTCTCTACCAACCCCTCCCTCTCTCTCTCATTTGGCTCTAGCATTTTAAAATGCATTTTCATTTGGCTAATGCTAAATTTGGTGCTCACCAAATAATTTTCATTAGGAAATACCAACCCTTTGGATTACATTGTCCTTAGGTATCTAACCCAAAGGGTTAGATGACCATTTCATGACAAAGATGTTTTTTTTCAAAAAGGTAAAGAATTTTCACACATTTTTTGTTGTGCTCTCCATCAGGTTTGAACACGTTTCAATACAAATTTATAAATATTCCATAATGATGTTAAGCTCTCTCTTAGCTATCTAACCATATAATTTTTTTCATGTTTTGATTATAGTAACATTTTCATCTTTAATTTATTTTGTTAGTGTGTCTATTTATTTTCAAAAACCAATATGTGGTATTTTGAGTATAGTTTTCTACTTGGTTGTTTTTTAAGAACCAAGGTTATCTTGAGAATTACCTATGGACTTTTCCATTTCCAATAATTAGAAATCTAAAGGGATTGGCCAATGAACGAGTAAAAGCTACAAAACTTCTACTTTTGCACTTTGGCCTCTATGAAACCTAGGAGGGAGATCCCACAATGTACACTCAAGAATTTATATGGCTACTATTTAAATACATTGTAAACAAAAAATAATTCTCATAAAACCACTCAAAAATGTAGTGTTTCAAAAAGGTTGATGGTTCTTTTAGCAATGCCCTACACTTGGAGCATGAGAATAATGGAACTCATTACAAAATAACTATAGTGGTACTCAATCAAAAGTTTGTGAATAAAAGTGATTTGTTGATGAATCAACCTAGAAACTAAATTATGAATACTTTTCTTGAACCATTGCCTTACCATAAACATGGAGTTCAATATTAACCTATGCAACCTAATAATAGTTCTTACACATAGCAGCACATAAACTTAAAAAAACATTGCATTATAGTATTTCCATGTATCATTCTTGACCACCACTTCTTAAAAATATCCTAGAACATAATTCTTATGAGTTAACAATTTCAAGCAAGCATTTGCATTAATCTCTTGAATTAAGAAGCAAGAATGAAACTAAACATCCATTTGAACTCAAATGGAGATGAACAAAACAATCCTTGATTATATCATTCATAACTCATAGAAAAAGTACAAAGGAGAGACAATGACCATGAAATTGGCATCGCTTAGATTGTATTTTCTATCTTTGTTATCAAAATTACATAGGTAACAACAAACTCAGAACCTAAGACAAAAACTCAAAACATCCTTGATATTCTTTTTTATAATTTTCTTTGTTGATTGTAGTACAATGAACCCCTACTTTCTGGCCCTGAATTCCTTCTTATAGAAATGAAGGAGAAAAACAAGCCTCAGGCCAGAAAGTACACATGTCATTACCCTATTGGAATGCTATAAGATATATTCCATTTTTAGTTACTCTGCATTCTCAGGTGGTGAGAAACATTTGTGAAATAAGAGTCTTCGTTCGTCATTAGAGATTTTGTCCCACCTTTCAAAAGGAATCTTCAAGCAATTTCCTCAAAAATTGTGCCCACACACACAAAGTGAAAAAGAAAGAAAACATGAAAGAAACAAAAAGGAAAGGACAAAGAATATGTCCACATCTATAGATCTTTCACAAAATTCAATTTGAAGAAAATGCGCTATATTTTCTATACTTTAGCAAAAGCCTAATTTGTACTAAATCTAGGCTATGTAGTGCATTTTCACCTATCCATTATTCATCATGATTACAAACTTCAAAATAAAAATTTCAAATCACCACCCTGCAATTTCATATCAATCCCGCAACTCTTCCAAGTATTTCTCTCTCCATGCTAGGAATTCCTCTTCAATAGTCCAGTTGAAATTCATTACCTCATCTATCTTTTCTCTATAAGGTGAATACTTGGTAAAAATTTGATTGAACTCCCTATCAAATTCTAACAAGACAATCTCTGCATGAGCCAAAATATCCATATTTATTTTCAGTGTATCTATATCATGTGTTTTTGACAAAATGAAATTTCCCTCTTTGAAATGGTTTTACTAGTTTCATCTCTCCACTCTCGCAGGTTTTTTATGCTACAATCATCACTTAGAATCGATGGGAGGATACCATGATGCGATTTATGAAATGAATTTACCAATTCCCTTATTTTGACTTTGAAAGGTTCAATGTTTCCCATGTACCCTTCAATTTTACCTACAAGATTATGAGTGGGCTTAAAATTTTCAGAATGGTTAGCATCCTACTTAGCTCCAATTGAAATCAATCTTAGTTCCATCATCCTAGGGAACCATGTTTCCATAAGTGGAATAGCTCTTTCCTTGTCATTATCAAAATTGTTTGTAGAAACCACCATGGATGAATAGTTATCATGAATGTTATTCAATATGTTATTCAACCCTCTATTTAGATGCTCCAAGATTGTAGTGACAATCTCCATATTGCTATTAAAAACCTCCCTGCCATGATTGTCACATTTTTCTTTATACTCATTTAGTTGCTTGAGCAACTCCTCCCTGTTGATATCTTTCTTAGCCTGTGGCATTTATGATGTACTAGGCTCTATTATTGAAATGGGCACACTTCCCATTTTGTATTACACAATTTTCCTTGAGGAACTTACTTCAGTGCTAAATTCAGGGGGGTACAACTTCTTGTGAAGTGGTAGGGGAGTTAGCACCTATCTGCTTATGCTTTCTTGGTTGTAAACTTTGCAACTTCTCCAATAATGCTACTTTTGTTTGTAATTGCATATTGTGTTGTTCAAGCTTTCCATATTCAACTAAAAACTTATTGTGGTCTATCCTGACCTTCTCCTTTTCTGCAATTACAAATTATATAGTAGACCTTGTTGTTCAAGCTTGCAACCAGTTTGCTTATGCTTTCTTAGTTGCAAAATTTGCAATTTCTCCTCCAATAATGCTACTTTTGTTTGTAACTATACATATTGTGTTGTTCAAGCTTTCCATATTCAACTAAAAAATTATTGTGGTCTGTCTTGAGCTTCTCCTTTTCTGTAGTTATAGATTCTATAGCAGCCCTTGTGAATTGTTCAACATGTACTGACATATTTGCTTCCTGTAGATCCGATGTTTATGAAACTCACTTTATTATTAGGCCCCCACTATAGTTAGGTGCATGCTCAATAATGTCAGGCTTCCTTGTACTTGGGTCTAGAGACCAAATAGCTAATGCATCCCATTTTTCATTGAAGGTAGACCCTTGCAATGCAATTGCATCCTCTTCTTTTGAATTGCAAAGAGCTCTCTCACATCTCTTCATGGTATCAAAGGCTATGGTAGAAGCCAAATCCCATTCTAGAAGTAATAAAATACCACTATTTCTCACCAACTCTCTACCCTCATTTGTAGTTATCCTTTGGAACTTAGACCTCATTTCATTCAAAACCTTTTCCTGGATGCTAGCATCATGAAATTCTAGATGAAGACTTCTTTATATGGCCAATTTGTTGACATATTCATCTCTCTTAGCCCTGTATGAAAATTTCATAAAAGCTTGATACTTTACAAATGAATCATCATCCAAAAACTTTATGCATGCTTCCACCTGAATATCATCTTTACCATTAAGCCTAGTGAGGTCATCTTTACTCAACCTCATACTTAGTTGTTGTGTCACCATCATTGCTAGTGCAGTGGGAATTCCTTCTTGCATTACTTTCTCTGATACCCAAATGTCATCATTAGATTCTTCATCAACATCTATTCCACCAAACTAGATAATTCAACCTTCTACTTCTTCAATGGTGGCTCTTTTGGTGGTGATGTACTTAGTAGTGGAGCATCAATATCCAAAAATTCCAGGCTCTACTGGCCTTGGTAGAGATGGTGGTGGTACATGTGGCACAAGAGAAAGAAGTCTTTCCTCATCTTGTTGGGAGGGAGCAACAACTAGATCATTTTTCTTTTCCTTACCTTTTCTCCTTATAAAGAAATTTATTTTTGGTTCCTAAAGAGCTTGAGATATAGATTTCTCTTCCATATTAGGGAATTCTCTCCCACCTTGTTCTTCTTCAATGTTGGCTTTCCCCTTATCTTGAATCACCCATTCTCTTTCAAGGTGGCCTACTATTGTCTCAAAATTTTGTGATACATGTTCCACCTTTTGCATTACATTTTCAATCTCTAGAAGAATACTGAAGTAAGGTTTTTTATTGTTTATCTTTCTTTGCAGGCCTTATTGAAATAAATCCATCTTTCTTTTCTTTTTTCTTGTTCCAAAAGGTCAAACCCATTTCTTATCACATCTCCAAGGAATGGGAAAATGTACCCAAATTTGTAACTCTTGTTCCTTTCCTTCAACCGGACCATGAAACCTTCGGGGTCATACCTGTTCCCCTCTACTATTCTTTGCATGTGGAGGACCTTGAGTATATCAAGTATCTTATTCCAATCTCCCTTTGTCATCACAAAATTAGAAAAGCATGTGTATGAAGGAAAAAAAGTTCCTTTTCCTTGATTCAACAAATGTTCATTTTCCACACTTCCCAATTGCCATATTACCTCAAGGAAACCAATTATCTCTGGGACATATTTTGGTAGTAGGTGAGGTGAAATAGTGGAACCATACACTCTTAAAACAGTGTAATAGGGGTATGGGATAATATCTCCCCAATTGTGATCAACTCCCAACTCAGGCATTCTTTCCTTGGGTCTCAAGAAGTCATGTAGGGCTATGGGAATTCTAGGTATATTCACAAACAAGGTTCTCTTCAATTCTGAAGAAAACAAGTTCTGAAATGTTACATAATCATATGTCCTGTCATCCTTGTCCAAGATAGTAATCCAACAATAAAAATGGAAATCCAAGTTACCCTCCTTCCTATCTAAAATCATATTCTTCCCAAAGTAAGATGCACCTTTGAACATAAACATATGCATTAGAAATGAGTACTAGATAAACCTTACTCCATCTATACCTTTCTTCAACATTATCAAACCATCATAAATTATTTACGCAAGAAACCCCACAGTCATATATTGTGCAATATTGGGGGTGTTGAATATGATTTTCCATAAGTATTCGTATGACAGGATCATAACCAATTATCTGGTAGATGGAGTAAAATGTTTATTGGAAGTAGGAAATAAAATAACCAATAGGGAAAGGATCCTTATCAAATTTCCCCAATGTAATCCTTCGCCCCCAAATTTTTGCTAAATATCTTGGCATTATGTGGAATTTGAATGCAATCTTAGTCTTATCATATTCCTCCTTAAAAGTGTTTTCATTGATTTTAGGTATTTCATTTAGATCCACTTGGTGAGTTTGAAGACATGAGAAAATTCATCCTTGGTAATTTTAACCATTTCCTTCCAATCGTAAATTTGTATAGTCCTTGTAACTGGATCATAATTGGTGGTCATCTCTTTAAGCAAGTCAACATCCATGTAGACATTGGGTACAATCAACTTCCCTAAGACACAATTCCATGGGTTACCCACTGGAATACCCATGTTTCTATTTTTGAACCAACCAAAGAAAAATTCCCACCTACTAAAAGGTAATTTCATGTTCTTAATAGAACTGTTCTTTCCAATCAAACCCTCAATTCCCACCCAATAAAAGGTAATTTTGTGTTCTTAATAGAACTATTCTTGTCAATCAAACCCTCAAATACTTGCTAACCTCAGAGAAGCAGTTGACCCTTAGATTTTTCATTGGTCAAGGGTGGTAATTGGTTAGTAAGGTCTTTACTCAAATTCCTTTTGGGAGCAGAAGCTTCCCATTTAGATTAAGGTTCTTTTAATTGTGCCTTTGGAGCCATGATACAAAAGTATTACAAAGTAGGGTTTCTAGTTTCTTGGAACAAGCCATATGGCTTAGATAAGGGTTTGACATGAATTATGATAATGTAGGACCAATAATTTTTCTCTTATGAATGCCAAATATTAAAATACAAAACCAAGAAAACCCTAATTGACTCAATGGTTTGGGAAACCACAATTAATCAATAATTCTTATGGGAAGGCACTAATTTAATTATTGTTTTTTTCATAGGTTGATAACCCTAGCCTTGATGTCAGACAAGCCTGAAAATTGCAGCACAAATTCCACATCAACACTCAACTCTCAACTCTCAATGATGTGAATGAAAAAGTATTGGTAACATATTTTACTCTAGCATTTTTTAACATGTTGAAAAGAACGATGCTAGTGTGGCATGATACTTGTTAATGTGGCCTCGAAATGAAAGTTATTTATAGTGGACCTGTGAATTTAAGGTCTTGTCCCCTAGAGGTTAGAAAACAAAGTTATCAATTAGAAATCATGGTGTGAAATTTATATTGATCACTACTGAACTGGTAGAATATGTATATTTTTTGTATGTTTATTTGTATATATGCAATCATATGTGTATCGTATGTATGTGTAATGGAATACATATAAAAATTTATATGTTTACACATATATGTATGTACATATATACACATATATGTATGTACATATATATACACATATATACATATCCAAACATACTTGGTTACATGCATGGATATCTATGTGAATACATATGTATGTACATACATATACAAACATATATAAACATAAATAGATCTTTGCATGATACAAAGGGAAGACATTGGTGGATTTTAAACAAATAGGTTGGAATGGATAAACTAGATGGTAGATAAGTTGGCATATTAGTGGCAATAGAAAATATTACATAATGTAATGCAATGTAGTGGCATGAATAAGATGCTTGACATGACTAAATGTATATATACTTATCTACTAGTAATATTTAAATGTAAAGAAAATTTATTGAATTGTAATTGTAGATCATGATTGATCATTTTAAATTTGTCTTTTTTAATGTAGAATGTTGATGACGGGCACATGCATATATATATATATATATATATATAGCACACATATATACATGCATATACATTTTTAGTGCATTTATAGATAATAGATGTGTATAGATGAATATATAAATGATATATAGATATATACAAAATAGCAAAGGAAAATTTTGTAATTGTTCTTTTTTTGGGGTCTTCTAAATTAATAATTTTAGCACAAGGTTTTGAATATGTGTGTGTGTGTGTGTCTACATACACACACACACATATGTATATATATGTATATATACATATATATACATACATATACATAGACATATATGTATATACATATATGTAAATATATATACACTCAAACATACATATGTACTTGGAACTAGACATGAGTGAATTGGTTACAGTAGACAAATTGAATGAGGGATAGTTGGGCATATCAATGGCAAAAGAAAATATTGTCAATACTAGATTGAAAATTTGAATGTGAAAGCAAGGAGTGGGAAAAGACGTACATAACCTATTATAGTATTAACATGGAAATAAGATGCTCATTATCACTTTGTCCATAACATAAGTGAATGATCAAAATCAAGTGTTGTTAGTATAGATCTCAACTACACATTTTTTTTCTTGGGGAGCTTGATTGATAATCTTTTAATGTGTTTGGAATGTGAATATTGAGTAGAAATGTTTTTTGGCTAGATATATGATTCATCTTGTAAGTTTGAAAGAGAGAAGAAATGCAATTGAATGGTGAATGTCCCAAGGAGGAGAGCCCTGTGAGCATGGTGTTTCCCATGGTGAGAGTGAGATGGATGTTCAAGAACAAGGAGAACATTTGAAAAAGTGTCAAAGTAGCCAAATTCACATCTCCTCAACCAATGTGACTATGGAGAAGATATCTAATTTTGATCATTTTTTGGCCATTGGTATCTTTGTTGAAAAATATATCAAAAGAATATCATTTTAAAGAGTTCAAATGCCTCTTATGAGATGCATCTTATGCGAATAAAGGGAGGAAACATGTTGATAATGATGTGAATAAAATAGTTGGCATGAAGAGAATATTGTTTGGCTTTAGATTTGGATGGATGACACCAAGATGTAGTGTATGTAACTGATTCATCACCACAATGAATTGCTCAAACTGTACCATAACTACCTTTCATATACATGAAGGTATCCTTTAAGGCTTTGAATACGAGTGCTGCAATGCTAGAAAATATTTTTCAATAATGGAACTAGGTCACAACCATGGATGCAATGACAACTTTTTTTTTATTATGTTAGCACTAAAGGGGGTGTCTGAAAATAGTGCATAAGCTAGATTAGTATTAAATAATTAATAATTTAAGTGATTATGCAACAATCACTTTAGTTAGTAGAGATTAGTTATTATTTAGTTGTTAGGTGGTTTTAGCTAGTAAATAGGTTTCAAGAACTATTAAATTAATTAAATTAAAATATTTGAAATCTAGAAACTTAGTAAAAATACTAAATTTGATAGAGAAAGATCAAGTAAATAGAGTTGTAGAAAACCTTTATTTTTTAAAATTAAAAAAAAAAATGGATTGGGGAAAGAACTGGAGAATTCAAGAGAAAGCCATCAAATTTCTTAGAATTAATATAGGATTGGGTTGCTACAAATTTGGAGTGAATTATAACTTGAGAAATGGTAAGAAGATTGGGCCAGCTTAGGGTTTTAAATTGGTTTTCACAAGCACCATTAATGTTCATCTACCAACTTCAAGAAATCATGAGAGTTTGTAATTTTTGGTAACTCATATTTTGAATAATCAATGCAAATTGCAACATGACATTTGAAAAGGCTTTGGGGAATTCAAAAGTTTTACACTTTATAAAATAAACCTAATGAACTTTACAAAAAGTTAAAATAAATCCACCCAAAGGTTTGTCCAACACTAGTGAATTTAAAAATTTTCTTTTAGGAAAATGAATTGTGATAAAATAATTTAATATAAAGAAAACACCCTCCCTACTTTACAAAAATGATAATCTATTGACAAAATTCTCAGGTCATTAATTTTTTTTGAAATTTTATTGACTTGTTGTGATGGGTCATAATAGTTAAGTGAAACTACCCGGTTAATTGACTATGGGTTGAATGGACTATGGTTAAGTTGAACTAATGTCAAGGATTAACCTTGGGTTTAAGCTGACTTGAGTTAAACTAAATAGGGTGGAGTAAACCTTGGGTTGGATGGACTACTAAGGTTTAAGTTGCATTAAAATAGCTAGGGTGGATTAAACCACGGGTTGGTTGACTATGGGTTGAATGGACTAATGCTAGGTTGGATGATGGTTTAGTTTGGTTAGGACCTTGGGTTATGTTGGACTAAAGTGGTGAATATGGGTGAGGATGGAGTATAGTTTATGGACCAATTTTGTTTCAAGGTAATGACTTTAGTTTTGGACCAAGTTTTTGACTACATTTTTTGGCTTTGGATCAAAGTTGTGGTTGTTGACCAAGTTGTTTTTAATATGGAAAAATAGGTTTTGAAGGGGCCCCAAAACCCTTGACCAAGTTGTTACTCATACAAAGAAATGGAAAAAATTTCCTAAGGTTCAAGATGGACGAGCTTCTCTTTGGACTAGTTTGAAGTGGGGGGGGTTGATCTAAACATCAAATGAAATGTAATACACATGAATAATCCTAAGCTGATAGATCTAGGTCTATCAATCATTATAGGCTCATGAACATACTATGTGTCCATAATTTTTTAAGAATAAATTTTCAGTCTTACACTAGGTTTCGAGAACCATGTTGGATTTTGATGAGGTTATCATAACTACTCCTAGACTGACATATTTGAGAAAATACTTGTGGTTTTTTCCTAATTTAAGTTTTTAAAGTATTGTTAGCTTCCAACGAGATTCCCATAACCACTCCAAAGATCGCCTCTGCAAAGGAAAAAATAAAGATAATTTTTTCTTATGTTGGAACTTTCCAAAGGTTTTGAAACCTTTTTCGGTTCCTAAAAGGGTTTCAAAAACCTCCTCATCAATCTATTATGAAGGAATTTGCATGAGAAAGTTAATCATTCAAAAAGAAGAGTGAAAGACAATTACTTCACAGGTTTTCATAACCTATTAGTGTAGGTTTCTATTTTCCTTATGTTAGAGAATATTTATTTTTCCTACACACATTATTAAGCTTGCTTAGGTTATATTTGAATGGTTAGGTTGAGGACATGTGGCATAATTCATCACTCACGTGTCACTCAAACCCACCTTTGGGTATTTGAGTCTCACATCTTCTTTTGGCTTTATGTGCCACCTCCATTTTTTCTTCACCTAAGGAGGTTATGCCACATGCTTTGTCATTTACCAAGTAGGTAAAACCTCCCACCTTTTATGCGTAGTAGGAGTTAATGCACCCCTTGGATGTATTTTCCCTTTTTTTTTATAAATTGAACACTCTCCTCTCACCTTCACTAGTTCAGCAAGTTCGACTAGTTCAGTGATCACTCGGTGAGAGTATTGAGAGTATTATTCAAATTCTCTTGCTTAGTCTTTATTTTTCTCTCATTTCAAATTTCTCTTCATTCTTCTATTTTGATCTTTGATCATATTTTGAGTGGATTTGTATGTGATCTATGTACAACATCAGATCTTGGCTTGGTTCTCGCTTCTTGAAAAATCTAACATGGTATCAAAGCCATGTTGTTTGGTATAGCTCATTATTTTTTTGATTTTTGAGAGATTTTTTTGATTCATAAGAGAAAGTTTTATTGATTAAATTTAAAGCATACATAAATGGCCTATGGCTGGCATGAAAATTTGCATTAGAGAGGTACAAACACATCTCCTTATTCTAAGTTGAAATATAGATGCCAAAATTGGTGTGAGCGCCCAGTTGCAATTTAATCTAATTTAATTCTGACTAGAGGGTTTTCTTTTTCTTACTGTGTACTTCCTACCAACCTTCCCCATCCACTTTCTATTTAATTTTGATGGTGTCCATGATTTCAGCTTGTGGCATACTCCCTCCACCCAAAGCTGATGAATTACCCACACCCAACTGAAGATTGAATGTTGATGGGTTTAAATTTTCCTTGTCTATTTGAAGATGTTGCTCCTGTGACAAACTCACCATTGAACATGATTTCGTAGTTTTTTTTCTTAGTTTATCCTACCCCAACCTTTGGGGAGGGCCTAGACTTTTGAAAGGGTGCTAATTTCACCTCCTTCTCCTTTGATGGGGCTTTGATTGAGTAGTGATGAGGTAAATCACTATCCCACCAAGACTGTAGACCCAAATTTTTTTATTGTTCTGGAGCATGAGCTGGCCATATGTCTAGTTTCAAAGCATATCTTGCAATGGAAGGGTAAACCTTCATAATCTAGAATTTTTCGTCCAGCTGTGATCTACAAAGTTGAATGTGATGTCACCAGGAAGATCTCTTGTGACATCCAAATCAACCAGGATGTGAGTAAAGGCTGTGTGGGTAAAATTCGTTGTTTATGAATCCACAACAAGGAAGCTTCCCATAGAATTACCAATCACTTGGAAGAAATCCATAAACCAAAATTGTAACAAGAGATTTGGAAGACGAATCCAGATAGGTTTCATAGAGAAGGAAATAGCAGTAGGGTTAAAATCAGGAAACCACAGCTTGAGGAGGCTTTGCCCCCAACACCATTTTTCTTACATAATTGCCTCCCTGTCATGCATACAGTCAAACACCACAATAAAAAATCCCTAAGCACAAGGGTAAATTTCTACATTACCTTTGAGTGTTGGTTGCCAAGCCCTTTAGATCTTGCCATATAAATTTGGTAATTTTGGCCACATGTGATTGAACTGTCCAATCAAACCATTAGATGCAAAATACTATTTACCAACATTGACCTCCTTTTTTACCTTCTCCAAAAATACCAAAACAAAAGAAGAGTATGCATTTTTTGTGAGGGTATTTGGACAATTTTTGGAGATTCTAAACCCATTGGAGACCAATTTTCCTTTCAATGGTTGAGCATCCCACACTATAGATTTGAATTTTTTCCCTTAACTCAAGCCAACAAGAATATCCTGAAATGATTGGCTATTCCCATGCTTGGAGCCTATCGATTCCTAAGACCCAATAGTAGGTTGGAAATGAGTTGAGTCACCTGAAAAAATATTTTCTAAGCATTGACCATCCACAACCCTAGCTAAACTAGAGCACAAAATTGGTAGCAAAGAGGGGCCACCACCACCATCGAAGCTTGGAATTGGGTCCCTTGTGTGAGCATGTAGAGAATTGGAGATCACCTTCTTACCATCACATATAACACTACTAGTTTCATTGAGAGCTAGAGGAGGATGAAGGGAGCCTTTGCCTCCAGCAACCTGCCCATTGATGCCCCCGTGTGTAGATGAAGGTGCAACAAAATAAGCATCCTTTTGCACCTATTTTCCCTTACTTCCACCCATTCCAAAGCATGCACACACAGCCCCAGAGACATCACCGTGGCCATGTGAGGTCTTGTTATCAATAGCAATGCTTGCAACTCTCAAAACCCTAGGAACGTAGGAGCTTGGCAACGCCATCTTGCAATTACAATTCTCAATTTTTTGAGAGATTTGAGACTAATAAAGATCTAGTATTTTTCCTCAAAAATCAAGTATTCTCTTCTCCTAAATCTTTGTATGATCTAGAGAATCAAAACAATTTAAAGGAAAAATAAGCATATATTTACCCTGGTAACTTACATATATTTGTTTATGTGAGATCTGGGTGATTTGCATCTTTTTGGTAATATTGGAGGATTTTTAGAATTTGTAGAGAGTATAGAAGGTTTGAGAAAGTAAAAATTGACTTTTATTTCACCAAAATCAGAGATTGGAGGACACAGTAAAAAAATCAGAGTTAAAAATTTATTCTTTTACTAGAGGAGTTTTCATTTTGGCTTTAAAAATCTGGCTTCCACTCAATGCTAAGAAAACATTTTTGGGTTTTATTCTCAGGGTTAAAAAAAACTTTGATTATTTGTTAATTTTTTCATACAATTGATAAATTTTGTAGAAATCAAATCACAAGGATGAATGAGTCATTCATCATAGGCAAATTTTTCATTTTTCTTCAAAAGTGCATAACTTTTGCCTCGAGTATCAGAATTTCATAAACAAGTACTTGATGGAAATTTGGAAATGACCACTTTCCATCTATGAAGGTTTTGATAAAAAAAAATTCCTTTTCTATCAGATATTGCAAGTTAAATCTTCTGCACTTTTTTATCTTCAACAAGTTGAATATATTTCTCCTCTATAATCCATTTTCCAAAAATGAAAAGGTGTTGGAAAGATATTGAAGAGTAAAACATAGCTATAAGTTTTTTTTAGATTTTGTTTTTCAAATTAATTTGTATTAAAAATAATAATTTTGGCCATTAAAGGCCTTAAAAGCTTTGTAATCAAGAAAAGCCTTGTAAAAGCACTAATCATAAAGTGCTAACATTGTAATATCTGGGAGGGGGTGTTTTTTGAGACTAGTGGAAAGGGGGTTGTCTTTGTGTGTTTCTTCTTGCATACTCTTACATTGCAACAACAATATAAAATGGATAAAATGGTTCCTCTACTCACACCATACAATTACTTTGAGTGGAAAAATGAAATGGAACTTCACTTAAGAAAGTTAAAATTGTATAGAATAACAATGGGTATTGATAAGGAACATATAAATCGTGATGAAGAAAAGCCTAAAGGGTTCAAGAAATGTGATGAAACTTTTGGCACCTTATGCCTGGTTGTATCTCCTAATCTATGCTTTCATATTATGTCTGTAAAATCACCAAATGAAGTGTGGAATAATTTGAATACTCTTTTTGGTAAACAAGATTATTTGAGAGCACATTCATTGGAGAATGAGATCATAGGATTGAGCCCTTGCAACTTTGACACCATTTAGGATTTCTTTACTAAGTTGAATTCCATTATATTGTAGTTGGAGCAATGTGGAATTAAAAAGGATGACTCATAGTTGATTTTAAGCATTCTTTCAAAACTTGGTCTAGATTATGTAGTTTTTTTTTTTCTGCATTTCATGCAACAATTTTGTTTTTGATATCATAAGGGTATGTGTAGGATCATCATGGAAAAAATAGGCTGTTAAGTGGCAAAAAAAATTTAGAAAAATTAGAGTTAGGCAACTTGAAGTAAAAATTTGAATAAGTTATCTATATTATTTCAAAAATATGAAAGAATAGAATTTGTATCAAATTGAATGTAGTTTCTAAACTAATAGGTTTTTTTTTTCTTTTAAAAAAAATCCATTTGGTGAAAGTTTAAATTTCAATGTAGTAGTACTAAAATTTGCAGTGAAGAAGAAGTAGGTGGAAGTCTCCGTCTCACCACCCCCAACCACAATAAATGATAATACTTTTATAAGATTTGATAAAGTAGTGACTCATGTCCCAAATGTGATACATATTTTTGTAATTTTTTTCCAAGTAAATAATTAATTATGATTTTTATTACAACTTTTAAAAAATATAAAAACTCATATGTCTGACCACCTTAACTTGGTCAAAACTTCATGAAACTTTTTTTTTTTTTAATCCTATACTATGTAAAGCATAGAATGTGATGCATGTTTTAGATTCAAAAAATTTGATACCATTTGAAATATATAGATGTTTTTCAATTAGTAGATCAATCAGGACTTAAACTATAATTCAAATAGAAAATGAATAATAATTATTTATTAAATTCAAAGTAAAGCATATTTTTTATTGGTGGAAAGCTGAGAATCTCCTTAAAAAACCCTTTTCATTTCATCAATTTTGGGTAAAAAAAATGTCATCAGCCACATGGGACATCATATCAGTTACATATCACCACTCTTTGGCCCATCATGATCCTGCACATGCCCATAAAGGAGAAAGATAAATTGATTCAAATGGGAATTATTAAATCTTCTGAGTCTAAAGCCTTGATTGCAAAAAAAGGCACTAATAATAAAGACAAGAAACAAAAGAACCAAGGAGATAGAAAGAAAGATTCATATCAATCTCCATCTACTTTTAAAGTAGACTCTAAATTTTCTTCAAAAGAGGATTCATCTAAGAAGAAGAAGCCCACTTGTGCATATTGCAAGAGGAGTGGACATGAACATTCTTGTTATAATAAGGATATTGATGAACTAAAACATATTCTTGAGAAGAAAAAAATCAAATTTCCTTCTCGAATGGTTGATTCAACTTCTTATAATTCCAAAAATTCAAAACAATTAGAATCTAATAAGGAAAAATGCCATACTACTAGGGAAAGTAAATCAAAAGGTAAAGTCTTTGAGAATCTACAGGTCTTGTATTAGGGATATAGCTCCTAGATCTTAGAGCTTCTCATCATATGGCTTCTACACAGTCTATGTTCTCTTCTTTTGAGCCTTGTGTTATGCCACCTATTTTAATGGAAAAAAATACATACATGGATGTAATTGGGAAAGGAACTATTGATATTAGGGATGGCACCTGGTGGAACCCTCATAAATTTTCCTATCCCAGAGATTTGATATGCCTCTTCCTTTGTGTTCTCTTGTTCTGTCAAGGGTTAGGGTTTAGGGTTTTATGTGAGGAGTGGTTTACTTTGATGATTGTCTCCTTTGTCTAAACCATTGGTATTTTGGTCTCTTTTTTTTTTTATCTCCCATAGTCAGTTCCCAGTCGTGTTAAAACAACTTGAGCCATGGAAATCCATGAAGTTACTGGCCCTTCGTGCCTAGGTATGAGAATTTTTTTTTTATAAGGTTGATTGATTGACCTTGTTTGGCCTTTACATCCTTTGAATAAAATGGTTTTAATTCTTTTAAGGCCTTTTATTACATTTAAAAAACTTGCAAGTACATGTAGAATTGTTTCACTTAAGTTCTCATTCATCGCTTTTTCCCATTGCTCATCGTAGATAAATTTATGAATGCTTGACTTACATTAGCGATATGAAATGAGCAGTGTTTCCTTTGTATCACACATCGTGGATAGGTTATGGATCTTTATTTTTGCATTAGCGATGCGTGATATGTTTATTCTCTTTACTATCACTAGCTTTCTTTATCGCTAATAGCCTACGAGTTTTGTGTAGTGAATTGGTGATGCGTGATGACCCTTTGTGCCCTTTGCATTTGCTTCTATTTCTCATCATAGATTGGTTGTAGACTTTGAGTTCCAAAGTAGCAATAGGCGATGTGATTCTATATTCCAATATTCTATCACTGATTTAAATTACTCTTGTGAGCAATGTTTCCTGTGCCTTTGATTTTGAAGCAGCTACACATGGCTTGATCTTGTTCCATTGCTCCTTCTCTCCCATCACTGGTGTGATCTAGAGATTAAGGTCTGAATTAGTGATGTGCAATGGGAGATGACTGTAATCAAAGGAGGGCCTTGATTTAGCGGTCGATATTCCATCACGTAGGTACTCACATTGCTAATAGAGTTCGTGGAAGAAGAAATATATTAGTGATGAGCGATGGCCTCCAAACAAGAGATGACTAAGGTAAATAAGATATGATGTGGTTGCATCCTAAAGACATCATTTAAATAAAAAGAGAAAGTAGCGAGGTGAAAGGAGAGCCACTGATATGGTTTTAAAACGAGATGATCAACAACTAGATTTTAAATATGAATGACTAAGTGTCTGTCAGATCACGTGAGATTTCTATCACCCATTAATGGTGTTACACCCCATCGTTCTATCCAAAAAGAAGGTAGTTGGCTCATTTTCTACACATATGAAATCACTCAGGAGCAGAGAAGATAGTCAGGGTCCAAGAAAATAGTTCAGAGAGCTCTAATAAGTAATTGTAGAGGCATTAGCATCAAATTTTCACCTGGGTAAGAAAATTATCATATCTCTTCCTACCAATTGCATTAAATTATGCTAGTCTAGAAATTAGTAAGGAGTTTGAAAGTTAAATGTACTTATGGTTTACTCATTGTGCATTTTCAATTGGGTTAGTAGGATTGCATAAGGTCTAGGAGGGTTTTGTTCTACAAATTGTTGCCTTAGAATTAAAACTTGGTAGGTCTTCCCATTAATTGAAAATTGTAAGTCCTAGCCTTATTACATTATAAAAATGAGCGAGCCAAAACCAAGTGAGTGTAACATTAGGCCTGAGAGAAAACCCAAGCATAAAAGAGTTAAGAAACCCAAAGTTCAAGATGTCACATATGCACCTAAGCCAAAGGTGCCAAAAGCACCTACACATCCCAAAGATGAGAAGAGATCTTGTGACAGATTCATGGAAGGTGCAGTTGAGGATGTGAAAGAGGGAGGGTCATAGATTGGAAAGAGGCCCACAGTGCAAGTCATTATAACAAGCAGGTTGATTGACCTTGCTGGTGGAATTGAAGAACCAACTCAACGACAAAGTAGGTGGGAATTATTTCTATATGCCTTTAACATAAGGCATGCCAAATGGCCAACCAAACATTTGTGGAGTTTAAACCTTGGGAAGCTAGTTGTATCAAATGTATTTGCGGAAGTTGATATAATGGAGGCCCTAAGAAAAAAATATGATCATGTGGATAGGAAGATAAAAGTCATAATGAAACCCTAATCCTTGAAGTAATAAGGGATAAAATCATAGAGTTGTTCAAGTTGAACCCTAGTGTATTGGTATTAGGCGTGCAAAATCGTATCATGAATACGAGCAAAACATGTATGCTTTAAGGAATAGTTTGCTTGTAAGGCACAAAAAAATTAATAAGAGATTTGGTCCTATAGAATTGGAGCCCTTCGATTGTGAAGAATTTGTTGATTATTTCAATAACACTTTCTACTATCTAAATCAATTCTTGAGCTGCAATTTTGATGCAAGAATAGCTCTGCAGACTTACTAGTTATGATAGTTGATATATAGAATTGGAACCTTAATAGGGGATTTGACTACACTACTTATCTTGTAGAAGAAATGCATAAGAGGCTCATTGCTTTGAAGAAAGGGACAATCCCATTGCTCATCTATCATTACTCTTTGTTTATGCATATGCTTTTGTATGTTGGACAAGACAAGTGGAAGAAGATGGTAAAGTTGAGGTAGTTAGATAATGAGAACAATCCTTTGCCTATCTAAATGTGGACACATATTTGGGATCAAAATTGTCCCACTTCACACTATTTTTTTTTTGCAATGTCATCAACTTTGGTATCTTGGAAATTTTGGGTGTTCCACCAATTTAAAGGTTGGCAAAGGTTATCAGGGATATTATGTGCCCTAAAGATGTACAAGGGTCATCGATGAATCATAATTGGGATGATTGGTTCTTGCACTCAGAGTATAAATTAATCAGGGCCTATGGAGTTAGGGTGGCACCTTATTTTTCCTTTGTATGTTTAAGATAGATTGGAATTTATGGAGCTAATGTGGTAGCTTGATTTTATGGACCAGGAATTGTTCAAAACTCTTAGGAAGGGTTTTGTAATTGTGCCACAATGTGCTTTTGGCTACTTCAAGACTACTACTAAGGAGGCATATCAGATGTTTAGAATAATGGTAAATAACCTCAGGATTCCTATTGATGAGATTAGGAGCTTTGACCCAAAGGGCTTTGTGAATGAGAAGAGAGAAGCAAAGGTGTCTCTGGTTTTTCTCATGTTTTTATGTATTCTAATGACGTGCTTAGAAATCTAACATGTGGTGGAGCAGTCAACCAAAGATGGAAGAATTGGACTACTATTTGTGCTATGGAGGAAGAGATCATAAAAATAAATGCTTTTTACATAAGCTCGTATGATGAAATTGAGAACCCATTAAAGAGCGCTATGCAAAAACTAAGTGATTACCAAGGTGGAAATTTTAGATTAAAATGTAAGGAAGCTATTGAAAGAGCACAAGCTCTCCTAGAGCAACAACCTCAGGCTATGGATATTCCTGAGCAACTTGTTGGGATTCAGGGAGGAGGTGTTGAGGTAATTGGGGAGGAGAAAATGGCAGAACATATGCCTGATGATGAAGAGGCAGAGAGGAAATTCCCTTCTCCAAAAATCAATGATGTTATCAATGTAGAAACTGCTCAAGATAGAATTGTCAAATGGGAATATGATGAGAAGGCCAATGATGATCCTAGGATCAAGGCGTATGATGAGTTTAGTGTAGATGACACCTTTGCACAAAAAAAAGAGTTCAAAGAATTCATTATTCATCAGAGTAAGAGTATAAAAGAAATAATTGAGCAAGCTAAGGCTGTTGTGGACCCCTCTCAATAGGAGGAGGTAGAGAGAGTAGAGGAAGAAAAAATCATGGCTGAGATAGAAGCCATCACTCCTGATGAAGCCAAGAAAATTGTTGTTGAGTGGAGTTATGTTGCTTCTAGGATGTACCCTTACTTCATCCATTACACTTGATGCTATCAGGAGAGAACCATAGGTGTCTATATCAGAGGAACACTTTGATGATCGGTTGTTTGGATTTGGGTATAGTCCTAAATTTCACACCCTTGCAATTTGGTCCATGGCACCCAACATTGGAAAGCATGAGGTTGCTAGGCCTATAGAAGAGGTCATTGGTGCAATGGTGGTAAAGAGGGTTGCAGATATAACCCCTGTTCAGGTAGCAAAATTGACTCTACATGTTGCAATGCTTAGTGTTGATACTACTCAAATCTCCCAAGAAAAGTATGATGTACTATTAAAAGATTACAATAAAGTTTTAGATGAATGCAATAAGCTGACAGCCATAGATCAAGCTAACCGATCTATAAGGGTAGTTTCTTCACCATCCTCTTCTTCTAATTTTTCTATGCAAGATAGAGATACTCTGTCTCTAAGGTGAAACATAAAATTGTTGAAGAATAAACCATAGTCAAACCAAAGATGGATGGGTAGTGCAATGGTAGAGCACCCAACAAAAAATGGGTGGCCCCAATTTTGACTCCTAGTTAGTCCATGAAAATGTTTAACATGGTATTAGAGTTAGTTTAGTAGAGCCACACCTAGATTGAAGATGTACTAGTCACCAAGTGAGCTAGTAGCTTGAAATGATAGAGCACACTAGCAGCAAATGGATGGTCCCTTTTTTTTCCCCTTTTCTTAGACTACAAGAATCGAGTAGCTCCCTTATAATGGATGGTTCTAGGTTTGACTCGGTCTATGGATTTTTTAACAATTTTTTTTATATTGTTTCACTTACCTTCATTAGCTTCAATTTTGAGAATGCTTTGAATATGCCCCATGCCATGTGGTGGTTGGTGATGAACATTTGATTCTATTTGACCTTGGCATACATCTATTTGATCCAATCAATTTTTGTTCCAATACTTTGTAGCAAAGGTTGATGTAGTGGACAACTCAAGGTTTCCAAAAGATGTGTGAATAATGTTCCTCAACCACTAACTAGTTACTCTATAGCATTTTATGTTGTTTGTTAAATTACTTGGACAAGGTTAGAGTTCCCAATTCCTCAACGACCACTATGCAAATGTTAACAATAAATTCACCATTCTTCACTTGCACCTCACAATCCATGGCTCCCAAAAACATTACACTATAATCATATTGATTAAGGGTGAATTTTTGGTATCATTACATCCTTGGAACTAATATACACCCTAGTCTTGGGTCATAAATCTCTTATGGGATTTAATTAATTTTATACAAGTTTCACCTCCTCCAATAAGGGACTACACACCTATAATATTATTTTATGCATAAATAATGAGATTGTTTTATATAGATAATGGGAAAATACTTTCAACCTAAATTAATTATAGTTTTAAATTGGTTTAGAGTATTAAATTCAAAACTAAAGAAAATAAAATAAAAGGAGAAGAGGACAAAGGAACAAAAATAACTATAGAAATTAATTCTTATTATTTCAAACATGTACTATATTAACATAATTTATTATATAATTTAATTAATAATATATAAAAAATCAATAATAGTGTATGTTTTAAATTATTTTCACAATTAAAAATATAAAAAATAATTAGATAAAATTGAAAATCAAACAACATATATATGATAATAAAATAATAATTCTTTCTTTCACCTTTTAATTAATCTTATTTTATTTACGTGGAAGGCGTGTCCTATATGAACTTTCAGAACTCATTTTGCCTTCAACGGTCCAAAATGAAGGATAGGGCTTGGTTGACATTAAAACAAATTTCAGCCATCCATCATTTCATCGAGTAAATTTGCAACGATCCTAGTGTCTCCCTGGTGCGTCGTTTGTGATCATTTTCCCAAACACATCAAAATCACCTCGGGAAGATAATCACAGTGGATGCAGACTGGAGCTTAGCTGTTGACAAGCGCAGAGAAACCAGAAAGCAATCGGACTTCACCTTGTCAAAGCTTTAAAACCACTCATTTCTTCTGAGCCTTTGACAAATTCAGAGGAATGCGCTCACTGTGTATACCGCTTCCAACAAAATAAATAATCAGCGCACCTGTTCGAATTGCAGCATAAATATACCTATTTTCCGTCACGGAATCATATATGAGGCGTAGATTTATTCCAGAGAACCGAGAGCTCATTTAAACCCTCCGTAGAACAGTTATTTGAGCCTTCAAAATTCCGGTAATATCTTTCTTAATTGTAAAAATGAAATCATAATTTTTTTAAGATTGCCAGGAAAATTGAGTAGGACGGGAGTGACTGCAAATCATAGTTAATGCATGTATCTTTCAGTTATTTGGAGTATGATTTTGTTTTTTAGGAAAGATTTAATATCATTGAGTCTCTCTATTTAGTATTTAGTCTCTATTTAGTATTTGATATTTGTTTTTTAAGAAAAGATTTAATATCATTGAGTCTCTATTTAGTATTGATAAAGTGAGTCAATGATTAAAATATTAAATATTTTTTTTTTTTAATTTCACAAATTGATTTTAAAATTTGTTCTTTTATTTAAAAAATAATTAAATACATTTATTTTCATTTATAATTTATTCATTATTTTATAGTTTTTTTTTATAAATTAATTTCTTTTATACATTAGAATACATTTAAATAAATTTTAAAGACAAAATTTTAATTTATATAAAATAATTTAAATAATTGAAAAAAAATATTGATTTTTTTTTATTTAGATGAATGATTAATATATTTGATTTTAAAAGTCTTTATTAATATGTAAAAAATTCATATCTATAATTTAAAATAATGGCATACCCATTGCACACCAAGGTTACATAAAATAATGACATAAATAATAAATATTTATATAATAATATAATAGTTAATATATAAAATTTAAAAAATAAATATAATAATATTATTCTTTTTAAAAAATAAAAAATAAAATTATTAATAATATTACAATTTAATAATATTACCAATTGATCTCATACACTACACAAATGTGTGCAAAAAAATAAACCAAATTTTTCCTAATTAACCTTCCACACCTCTTCGGCGTACCCATTGCACAAGGTGCCATAGCTAGTTATTAATTTTTTATTTCTTCTAAGCATTAGTTATTTTTTCTACTTAGATTTCTCATTCTTACAACATATATTAGTATTTTTTTAAGTCTTGCCATAATCTATTTTATTTTAATATAGTATGTTATTAATTGCAAATAGGAATATTTAAGACTATTTCTTCCCATAATCTATCTTAATTTTATTTTATTATAATTTTGAAATATTATTTTTATATTAATATTAATATAATATTAAAAAATGATTTATAAATTATTTAATATAAAATAATCATTAAGGAAGAAATTGTTATGGGTTTGAAATGGACAAAAGGTGAAAAAATATTAATTAACTAAAAAAAATTATGAGATAAAAATAAATTAATTAAATAATATAAAAAATGAGTTTGATTTATTTATTATTTAATATAAAATCATCATTATAATAAAAAAAAAATAATGGAAGAAAAGGATAAGGGGTTGAGTTGAACAAATTGTGAAAAATTATATCATAAAATTAATTAAAAAATAAAAAATAAAGAGATACGAATATTAAAAACTAATTGAGCTAAATTACATTATAATACAGGCAATCGAGGACACTAGGAGAAAAGAAACAAAGACTACTAGGGCAAAGGGGCCTATAGTGGGTAGGGATCCAATGGTGGGTATAGAAGTAGGTCTGAGTGGGCCCCATAATAGGTAGGCTTAATATCCAATAAACTTACACTTAATATCCAATTTCAAAAAAAATATCCATAAAGTACACAATTTGACAAATCATGTGATGCCACATTAGCGCACCAATAATACATGACTTAGTTTTTTTGGGTGTGGCCCATACGACTCCAGGGGTGTGCCTTTTTACAACCCATCTTTTTTTGTGAATATGTACTTATATTAATTATTAATATAGATAGCTGCCTATTCATTAAAAAAAAAAAAAAAAAGCTTGTACAAATTTGGGAGTGATTAAAAAATTTCACATAGAACTTTGAGAAACTCAAAGTTAGGGTGGCCCACTATAGGTCCCTCTCCCCTATAGATAATATATAGATAAGAAAAAACATTTTTATTATTTGTTCAATAATTATATTAATTTAAATATTATTTATTTTATTTTAAATTAAAAAATTATTATTTTTTCAACAATTATTTCTTATAATAAAATACAAATAATAATGTAAATAATGAAAAACTAATTAAATTAAAAATCAAAATCTATAAACAATTGAATGAAATAAAAATTTATTGTTATTTTCCAAATAATAATTTTTTATTTTTTTTATAACTTATTGATGAAAAAAAATAACAAATTATTATTTTATTTTTATAACTCATTGCTGAAAAATTTAGTAGGCCAAACAATACTTTGCACAGTGTACAAGAAAAAAAATTGTACTATTTATACTTACTGCGCAGCATCTTAAAAAGACAAAATACTATGTAACAGTAGAATGTACAAAACCTATGCCCAAAAGCAGTAATATTTCTTAGGGCCTTTTAATATGGGTCTGCCATGAAATAATATGATCTAATTATCTTTGCTTTTGTGGATCAATTTATGCCGTTTTGTGAATCGGGCTTCATTATCTTTATCGTGGGAGTTTATGAGTGAATATTAAAGACACCTCTTTGAGCTTGGAAGGGGAATATGCCAAATCAATAATATTTTCTAAGTTTATCCAAAATTTCTGTTGAATTATTCATTATTGCTATCGTGGATGACAGAATTGTTTTATGAAGGGGCTTCAGAAATTATTAAACATCTAATATATTCAAAGCAATTTACTTGTATTTAAGTAATCTAAATATGAAACAAAATTCTGATGATAGAAGAACGACTGAAAAGCAACTTTACATTGTATTAAAAAACCTGAAAAAAATTTCAGTCCAAAATAAAACAAAACATAATCCTGAGAAAACAGAAGCGTGGAAAAGGGTATTCCACTTCTCTCTTGAAACAGTAGAAACAATATCTCCCAGAAATCAAATTTTCATACGAGCTACTGAAAATTCATAGCATTTGAAGTTTGCACCATTGGTAAATTTCCTCCTCCTCCCTTTAGTCTGCATCCTTGGGCGCTGCCCTCCTCCTGGTGAAAGCCCTTGGTGCCCTTCTTCTTCTGGGGAAAGCCCATACACTTTAAATACCGTGTCCTGAAAAACATTTTCACTCACAAATATCTTGTCATACCACAGTTTAGCACACTCAACAAAATCCAGACTAGGAGAAAACAATCCTTTCACCCTCACCCTCACCTCTTTTTGAGGAACTTTATAATCTCCAACTTTATAATACTGAAAGAAATACGAGCTCTCACGTTCAGATACAAGTGGATTGACTAGCTCAAAGTTTACAGATGCCCACAGCTTTGTGCAGGAATCATATACCTGTGCATGCCCTGAATATAAACTTATAACAAAAAACTTGTCATCTATAAAAGCAGAGCTACAGTTGTCTACATTTGTAGGCATGGGAGGAAGAAGGCTCCACTGGTCTTCCTCTATATTATAAACTTCTGCTTCAAGTACCCTTTTGTTATCTTTGTCTATTCCACCCGCAATGTAAATCAGTCCATTAATGGAGTCCAACGCACAGGAGAAACGCCGGCGACTCACAAGCATGTTGGTGCCACGCTGCCATCTACAAGACCAAAAATTATAAACAAAAGTGGCTTCCTCGATGACCATGTTATCAAGCCCCAAACCCATCAATATCAATCTGTGAGCGAAAGGAACACAGTGCGAGTGGACATATCGATGGTAGTATGCTAATCCCAATTCGGTGGGGATAGGAGGGAGTCTTCCACAAGAATTACTTGGAGAGTGATAGATAATTAATTGGAAACAAGGAGTCTCAAATTTCTCAACTATAACCAACAAATCCTCTGCCTTCCCAAGCCTCTTTCTATCTCCATAGAACAGAGGATTGCTCATCACATTCCTCCAACTTCTGCAAACAGCTCTGAGATTAAAAGAATATGTGCACGGCACCCTTAGCAAGCATTCTACAACAAGATCCTCTGGAAGCTCAGAAAACATCTCCATTACCCCTCTCTTCACTGTGACACTCTTGATACTACAATTCTCTTTGACACTCTTGATAATAGTAAGAAAGATTATTTTTCAATTAATGCCAGTAGCTAAGTAAGGATGTTTACTGTCTTTAATTCAAAATAATAAGAGAAAACACCGCTTCCAATTTGTCAGCAATCCTCTTTATCCACTGTGCTTTGAACTATCCAAAATTGGCCTAAAATTTATAGGAAGTCGAATATCCTTCCCATTTGCTTTTATTGCATGTAAGAGTTGACAACAGACGTTACCACAGGTGCTACTGCTCATTTTTTCTGTTAATGGTGCTGCTCTGCAGCCAACATTTTCTGCTGTATATTCTGTTTTTTTTTTTTTTTCTGCTATAGACATTTGTAGCTGCTGCTCTGATGCTACTTCTGTTGTGCAGTCAACATTTATTGTAATGCCTATTTTCTTGCTGCTGCTGTGCAGCTCTATGTATTTGTAACTTTTTTTCTTATTCCAATAAAAAGAAGAAAAGAAAAAAGAGTTGACAACAGTGGTTGGTGGCTGCATTCTTTTTAAAATAGTTTTTGTTATTGTTTTTAAAGATTTAATAAACGGTCCAACTGGTTGACAGTTACAATTCAAATTAAAAATGTTAGATTCTGTTTATTTATTTCTAAATTGTTAATGGGTAGATATATTAATGATCTACTAAATAAAGATATAGATAAATGAATAAAAGAAACGGTAAGTGGATTTTGTCACTGGAAAAATAATTTTAATTTTATTTTAGAAGATGCATGGATATAGTTTAGATTAATACACCAATATTATTATGGTGTTATATAATTAATTATTATTTAGATATTTTAAATATCTTTATTTAAAAGATATATTATTGATAATAATATTAATTAGATATTTTAAATATACTCATTTAAAAAATATTTGAAGGGTTTATATTAATTTTTTATTTAGTATGGATTATGTTATTAAATGAATGTATTTAAGATAAAAATATATAAAATTGATTTCTATTTATGAAGAGTTGATTTATTTAATACATTTTTTTTTTTAAATGATGTCATTAATTTAGTAAGGTAATGAATGGTTTGGCATGGAAACCAACAATTACAAAAGGAAATTGGAGCTCACCATCTTTTAACTCAAGAGCTCATTGACAATAAAATAATTAGTATTTAATACTTTTATTCATGTTACTATTTAATTTGATTATTAATATTAACAA
Organism: Sequoia sempervirens; assembly: GCA_007258455.2. Lineage (NCBI taxonomy): Eukaryota > Viridiplantae > Streptophyta > Pinopsida > Cupressales > Cupressaceae > Sequoia > Sequoia sempervirens. The sequence goes on from VDFB02058242.1 coordinate 469,867,268, forward strand.
TTACTTATAATATTAAATAAATATTTGTGATATTCTTTATCTTTGCAACTTCATTTATATATTATTTAATTGTTATATTATTTACTAATATTTATTTCATATATTTAGGTATTATTATACATATTTAATTTAATTACTTTTATATAAATGTTTCTTATTATAAACAATTATTACTTATATAAAAATGTTATTTCTACCTAGTTGTTTTTTAACATATACTCGAAAAGATTTAAATTTGTCAAAGTTTATTTTATTTCATTATTTAGCACTTATTATTAATTGCTTAATCCAATCACATGAAACTAAAACTTGCAACATATTGCATCCATACCCACCCATACACAAACACTACTCTCTAACATATTAACATACATATAATTTTCTATTAGCGTGATCTTGAACCTTTTTAGGTGCAAGTGCTAGTTTTGTACTCATTGGTTATGAGGGAATCATTAAAGTTCAATTTTTTTAGATAGAGGATATGTTTTTATTTATTTATTTTATTCTTTCTCATAATTTCAATTATATCCAAGATCTGAACATGCAATATGGTAATATCGTAATTCTACAAAAATTCCACTTCTAAAATTCATTTTAACGAGATAGATTAAATTCTCAATTTAAAGTACATTCTCTCAGATTGTATTATTTTTTCCATATTTAATTTTCTTTGAAATCTTTTTAAATTTCATTAAACTTAAACAAAATTTTGACCTATTAGATATGATTGTGTGAAGTTACTCTAGCAAGATGCTTTGTATGCCATTTGTTATACTTAATCATTGACAAAATAAAGTGTTTGCTACAAGCCATATTGATGGAAATATATTGATCTCACTTGGAAAGATCTATGCTATTAATTTTATTTTATTTGTTCATTTTATATTTTCCTTTTGTGGTAAGGGAAAGTGAATATACTAACTTGCTAGGGCTCATTATCATTACTCTAATAAAATAGTAGAGTATATAAATCAGGGCAAAAGGTTGATAAATATGATTGATGTTTACAAGTTTAAAGATGTAGATGAATTTTTCCCATTGGTAGCATTTTGATCAAAACAAAGCTTGTTGACATGGGCTTCAAATTCAAGTACACCGGTCATTCAAAGTCTTCTAGAGAAAGGTATTTTTCCAAAAACTTGAATTAGGGAACCAAGAAGCGTCCTCTAATAATAATAGTTTCAATTCTTTGTTAAAAGAGTTTAACTTTATAATAAAACCTTACATAGGAAATTAGGTTATCTTTTTAGGAGAGTTTAAAGTTCAAGATTTTAAATAGCAATTTTAATTTATAATAGAATGTCATATAGAGAGACAACAGCTCTAAAGGAGCTAGAGTCCTTGTTAAGGAGAAGTAGATCAAGATTTTTGATATTTGCAAAAGGGGAGAAAATGCAGTCATTGAGCATGATTGAATAGTTGTGGTAGTAATTGTTTATATAATGTCCAATAGTTGTGAGTTGAATATCCATAATTCAAGAAAATGTATTCCTTTGATGTAAGAAGAAACCAATCATGTGATGCCACATCAATGCTCAACTTTCAATGATGTGAATGCAGAAGTATTAGTCACATATTTTATTAGGACATTTGTTAACATGCTGAAAAGAATGATGCTAGTGTGGCATGATACTTGTTAATGTGGCCCCGAAATGAAATTTATTCATAGTGGACCTGCCGAGTCAGGGTCTTGTCCCCTAGAGGTTGGAAAACAAAGTTATCAATTAGAAATCATGGTGTGAAATTTATATTGACTAGTGAACTAGTAGAATATGTATATTTTTTGTATGTTTATTTGTATATATGCATAGTCATATGTGTATTGTATGTATGTGTAATGGCATACATACCTATAAAAATTGATATGTTTACACATATATGTATGTACATATATATACACATATATACATATCCATACATGGTTACATACATGGATACATACATGGATATCTATGTGAATACATATGTATGTGCATACATATACAAACATATATATACATAGATAGATCTTTGCATGATACAAAGGGAAGACATTAGTGGATTTTAAACAAACAGGTTGGAATGGATATTAAACTAGATGGTAGATAATTTGGCATATTAGTGGCAATAGAAAATATTACATAATGTAATGCAATGTAGTGGCAGGAATGAGATGCTTGCAATGATTGAATGCATATATATTTATGTACTAGTGATATTTAAATTTAAAGAAAATTTATTGAATTGTAATTGTAGAGCATGATTGATCATTTTCAATTTGTCTTTTTTAATGTAGAATGTTGATGAAAAGCACATGCATCTCTCTCTCTCTCTCTCTCTCTCTATATATATATATATATATATATATATATATATATATATATACATGCTAATGCACACATATATACATACATACACATTTTTAGAGAATTTATAGATAATAGATGCATTTATCTATATGCACTATATATGTATCTGTATTATTCATAGTACAGATGTGTGTAGATGCATCTATACCTGATATATAGATATATACAAAATAGCAAAGGAAAAATTCATTATTATTCTTTTTTTGGGGTCTTCTAAATTAATAATTTTAGCACAAGGTTTTGAATATGTGAGTGTGTGTGTCTATATATATAGTATGGATGTCTAATTACATAGACATGTGTACAGGTTTATATATATACATATATATACACATATATACATAGACATATATGTATATACACATGTAAATATATATACACTCAAACATACATATGTACTTAGAAATAGACATGAGTGAACTGTTTATAGTAGACAAATTGAATGAGGGATAGTTGGACATATCAATGAAAAAAGAAAATATTGTCAATATTAGATTGAAAATTTGAATGCGCAAGCAAGGAGCTAGAAAAGACACATAACATATTATAGTAAATTAACATGGAAATAAGATGCTCATTATCACTTTGTCCATAACATAAGTGAATGACCAGAATCAAGTGTTGTTAGTATTGATCTCGGCTATGCATTTTTTGTCTTGGGGAGCTTGATTGATCATTTTTGAATGTCTTTGGAATATGAATATTGAGTAGAAATTTTTTTAGGCTAGATATATGATTCATCTTGTAAGTTTGAAATGATTATATATATATATATAAGGGAAAAATTAGTATGATATATCATACAATTGGAAAATAATTGAAATCAAGACTTCCAGAAATGGCTAATAGTACAAGTTAAAAAGGGAAAAAATTAATTTTGTCTCAATTAATTTGCCTTTGTAAACGATGTGTCATTGGAACCAATTCGCTAGTAGTTTATACTATAATTACAAATATTAATTAAATTCGCCAGTAATATTATATTACTACCATTAATCTTGGGGCAATATCGCCACAATAATAAATTAGCATTTAATTTTAGGGATACTTTAGACTTGAATAGGGCTTTTATTTATTGTCATCGAATCATCAATTATCTTTTTAATCAGATGGGTATAGGTTGATTTCATGCCCTAATATGCATGTTCCTTTTAAAAGGCTTGTTGAGACCCAAAATTCATTTTGGTCCACACGATTAAACCTAATTGTGTAGCCCAAAAAAAATTATGGGCCTCAACAAGCCTTTTAAAAGGAACATGTGTATTAGGTCACAAAATCAACTTGCAACCATTTGATTGAAAAGATAATCAATGGTCTTCATTGTCAGCCTATCACCCAAAACTTGAACCTTGTAACCTATGTCGTGGTGTTCTAGAAGTTTGAAACTAGGTGATAGTGTGTTGTTCGAGGGATCACTGACTTCTCTAACCTTGGAACCTTGTCGTGGTGTTCAGAAGTTTCTTAACTTCCTGACTAGTCGACGTTCTTTGTTGTCACGTCATCTTGGAGTTTCCTAACCTCCAACTGGAGGTCATGAAGTTTGTGGTTTCTTTAAGTAGGCAACAAGCCGATGGATGGTGGGACTAGTTTGTGTGGATGGTGACGACCGTATACAATAGTGACTTTGATGTCGAATTGGAGGTTGGGAGTTAAATATTTAAGTCTTTTTTTGGGAGACTTATTGCAAATATTGTAGATTCCCATCTTGATTTTTCAGAATTGCACAAGTGGTGTATGCGTGTCTTAGTGGAGACCACAAGGAATGGCTGATAGTTCGGTGTGATAGTCTAAGGCGATGGATGAGTGATGTGTCAACATGTGGCGCAATTTCATTTGTTGATTTTACATCACTATTGTAAATCAACAATCATTAGAAAATTTTAAAAGGAGAGATTCACCATTGTAATTAATCTTTTTAGTGATTATTTGCTAGGATTTTCCACTATGATTATTATTTTTACAAATTATTCATTAATATTTTCCAATATTTTATAATTTATTTTAATAATGAGCATAGATTCACCGAGAAAATTAATATTTTTTTCAAATAAAAGGAAAGATTCACCAAGATTTTACACCTTCACCAAGGGGGGGGTTCTTAAAGTTATCCCTAATTTATATATATATTAGGATCTTTAAAGTCCTTTTAAGATATTCAATAAAAAACCATACGTATCAAGTGACTGACTTAGTCATGGTCAATTGATAGTGTAAGACAATATAATTAAACCAAAGTCAAGTGAGCTTCATAGGTCCAACGTTGAACCTAGTTGCTCTGATACCAATGTTAAAACCCATCAACCCTGTTTAGAGCTCGTCTACAATAGAAAAAAACCCTAAACCAAGTCACCTGTTCAATGCCCATCACAAGCACAATTTTTTTTAATAACAATGCATAACTGCCTACTTAACCAACCAAGTATTTTCCATATAGATTAGAAGTGTTAATTTTAATAGCTCAACATTCACCATGGTGGCATCAACTCATTATTTCCAAATATAGGCTTGCACAAAAAAGTGTTAAGGTCCCAAAGTTAAGGTCTTTCCTAGACCTATGGCCTAAGCCTCGAGGGTTCATGTTGACCCATCTTACATATCCCCTCGTGGGATTCAGATGCATCATAGTTCACCTCACAATGACAGAGGGAGTTCAATCTCTCCTCTTATATGAGATCTATTATCTCACCTTTATCTCATAACTATTAATTTAGTATATGTAATTGTCAAAATAGTTAATTATAATATAATGATAATAATCTTGCCATAAAGTATTGGGTCCATACCAATTGTTATTACCAAATGTTAGTTTACAATCATTCACAATATTCACAAGAGGTCATTCATACCATAATCTCAAAGATTATACACCATGGTCATCATGAGCATACCCCCATATACACAAGCTATTAGTTCATACACTATATGAGTACAATAGTGACTGGATCATGTACATAGATCACAAGTGCAACATTGACTAGACCAAACAAAAATCTCAATTGTAACAATGGTTGGGTCATACCCATATCACAAGTATAAAAATGACTGGATCATACCCAGATCACAAGTATAACAATGACTCGATCATATCTAGATCACAAGTACAATGGGATTAGCTCATTCACAAATGACAATCACATTAGTGATTGATTCTAGCATATATTCCAAATACACAAAGACAAGCTCCATCATACATCACAAATACATAATGATGATCTCCAACATGTATCACATACACATAGGCAAGCTCTAACATACGTCACAATACATAGTGATGAGATCCAACATACATCACATCCATAATGGATGGTTAACACATCACACTAGCTAACATATCACAATGGCTAACACATGTCCATAATGCATCCTAGATAGAAAGAATATCGGTGCATTGCACACTACACTGTGGGTCCCTACTTTCCACTAGTCTTCTACACCATTGGACAAATGGGAAGAGGATGCGATGCATCCCTTACTACACCATAGGTCTGTCCTCAATCCCACAAGGATAAGCATATAGTCTAACAATTGGGAAGGGGATGCAATGCATTTCATACTACAACGTTGGTCTTTCCACCATCCCAAGGGTTTCTCCAAGCAGTGAACCTACCAAACCTCATGGATTCTGACTTCAATCGCCTATAGGCCACCGATGACAAGTCTATCCACCTAGGATGAAGTAGCTCCTGACATTTACCACCTTGTGACTGTAGTGGTATTGCCAATTATCTTCTTCTCAATCTCAGGTAATACCTAGCATCAATCACTTTCATGCATACTAATGATAGTCAGTGAACCCTTTCAATACACAGTTAGCCCCAAATTACTATTACCCACATGGATGGGTCCCTACCTGTGCAACTGCTATGACCATATCATAACCAAGGTAGCCTGCTACCTTCACGTCTGTGAGCCAAGTGAATGCTGACCAAACCCTAGCAATAGCCTAGACATCAATCATTGGAACGGTCCAATGATTGCCTATCACTACTCAAATATCCTAGAGGTTCACTCTTGGGTAGGTAATACATAACATGAATCACAATCTCAATCCATAGATACACGGGCCTATACATAATAACATAGATATCAAGTTGAATTAAACAGTCACCTAAGAGATACATGGAACCAACATGAGATGGAATTTTCCCATCATATACATATAATCAAATACCCATTATAAAGTAGTCAATCTTCGCTTATTATATAAAAACATATTATGTATTAAATACACAATATTAGATTCCCTTAACTCATTCATACCAATCTGGTACCCATTCAACCTCAAACTGAAGCCTACTAAAGAGAGGAGGTCAAACTAATCAGGAACAACCCTGACATCTAGGAGTTACTCCCCCCTAGACCTTTCCCCTACGAACTAGGAATCACAAGGGAATCCTTCACCCAAGGATCACCTACGTTTCTGCTTCCAAATGGGTCAAAGTCACACGTAGTTCTCCTCACAAGACCATCTCTTAAAGGGCCTACACACAAGTTTCCCATAATCAAGGTTTCACTCCACCTTAAGTATATTGAGGTCTTGGATCACAGTTAGCCCAATTTAGTTGTAATCTTGTTTGAACATCTCATCTTTTATATTCTCATCTCATTCACCTAGTTCGACTAGGCTCATTACTTAATACCAAATTATCTTGGTTCATGCAAACCCATAGGAAATCATTTCCTTTTGATACTCATATAATGGGTTGAATATTGTGGCCCTTATACACAAGGGGTCAATTGATACCTTTAGACGATAAGAAATAGAAATTAAGATTTTGTCTTAAGTCATAATCAATGCCTAAATCATTCTTAAGTAACTTGACAATGCTATGCCCATTCAACCAATACATGAAAATATAACCCATTAATAATATTAATAATAATATTCTTGATCTTCTAGTTTTCATTTACCCTATGGAGCAACCCATATTCTTATAATAGTCTAGTTCATTGATTGGGTAATTCATGATTTATACCAAACACGATCGTGATGGTCAATAGTAAGGTCACAAGAGATGTTAGATAGCATGATTTCATAGGTTTATCTATTAACTTAATTTCAACAACATAGTCAAAGTAAATGATAGTTATCTTCCACCTATAGTATGTGACCATATTACGGTTCACAATAGATCTAATATCCTTCTTTCATTCACATAATATTTCCAGTATCAAGATTCTCACCTTTAAGAGGTTGATAAACATCATGTACCCAATTAAAGCCTAACATATTAACAAAAGTGTTCATTTTCAACAATAAAAACATGTCTAGTAAAGTGTGGTTGTAGTGCCACTAAATGAGGCCATCATTCCATATATTATTGTGCAACCAAGAAAAAAGGCCCATATTAATTATAGTGGATTCTTGGTTCATAATATATATATATATATATATATATATATCAGGAGCTTAAATGCCTTTTTAAGATATTAAATAAAAAACCTTACACAAACACAGATATATATATATAGACATACAAATAGACATGAGCGAACTAGGTGCAATAGATAGATCGAATGAGGGATAGTTGGGCATATTAACGACAAAAGAAAATATTGTCAATATTAGATTGTAAATTAGAATGTGAAAGCAATGAGCAAGAAAAGACACAATACTTATTGTAGTATTAATATTGAAATGAGATGCTCATTATAACTTTTTCCATAACATAAATTAGTGATCAGAATCAAGTTTTGTTAGTGTAGATCTTGGTTACGCTTTCTTTGTCCTAAAAAGCTTGTTGAACCAAGACTAATGACGATAACTCTTGAAATAGTGAAAAGGAAGGCGGTGGAAATGGTAGGAAGTGGTGGGAGAAAAAATTGAAACACATTAAATGAACATTTTTCCTTTGGTAAAATCTTCGCATGTAAAAGAAAAGCTTCCTAAATCAGTGACACGAAGTTCAAATCCGATCTTCTTGAGAAAAAATATGGCCATGTATAGATAGTGTAGCTTCACACAAGTCTAGGAACTTTAATAATTTGGAATATATAGTCATTAAATTAACTCATTAAAAATATAGTAGAAATTAACCTAAAAATGATGGAACACAACAATGATGATTATGAGCAATTAAATGCTAATAAACAATGATAATTTATTGAAATAAGCCACCATCTATGAGGTTCACATCAGAGTACATTTATAGGTAATAGATATGTATATCTATAAGTGTTATATATATATATATATATAGTTCATAATATACATGCACAAATGTGTATCTATAGATAATAGATAGATGTATACATTATCACAAGTTTGTTAAAACAATTCATTTTTTGGATTTTAATTATTTAGTCACAAACAATAGACATTAACCTATGAAGTGCAAATATTTAAAAGAACTGTAAAACGAGACATTAAGAGAGATACAAACTTAGCAAGATAGAAATTTTCAATAAACACAAATTAAATGGTTCTATACCCAGACATTTTCCATTTAGTTAGAGTTAATTTGTATTTTCATTTGATAAATTAAGTCACATTTGGAATGCATGCATATGGAAAATGCAATAAACAAACAATAGGAATTAATCCATGAAATACAAAGTTGTAAAATAATATAAAACAACACTGTAGAAGACCTGGGAAGTTATAGGTGCCTCATTTTTTTCTCCCAATATAGTAGACATGGATTTAATGATTCCATACACAAAAAATTTCCAATTACTTAGATCTAGTTTTCATTTCCATCTAATAATTTCAAGTGTAGTTGCAATGCAAGCGTGCAGAGAGAATATTACTTCCATTGTTAATAATGACCAACACACTATTGTGTTAAGTATTTTTCAAGACAATGCAAAATGATTAAGTAAAAGAGTAAGATAAATAATATAAATACATGTAAGAGAATGCACAATGTTGTACAAGAGCAAGATGAAGCCAAATAAATTTTGTTTCAACAACTATATTTAAAAAATATATGTGGTAATTTGGTTTTTGTTCAATAAGTGTTATCTAAAGAGAGGAAAATATCCTTGATTGGATTGTTCAAATTAAAAATATGGCATTTGATACATTACAATGAATTAAGAAATTTATAATTTATAGAAATCCAAATAGTTCTAAGTACATAGAATCATTCAATTTGATGCATGTGGAAATGATAATTTCATTGTGATTATAAAGTGGCATGAATATCACTGGCCATCAAACTTTATTGATTTAGGTAACTACATGCAGTGATTAAAAGTACTAATTAGTTCATGCAAGAAATAGTTAAAAGAAAAAATGCATTGAAATATTAGAAATAGAAATTCGTTAATATGAAATAGAAGCAAGATATAGGAACTTACAAATGGTTCCACTTTGGGTTCAAGTACCATAGATACAAATCTTCTCAACAGACATAGATTTGATAGACATAGAAAACTACAACCAACTATTTCTTTGTTTCCAATATGAGAGACATAGATCTTGTCAACAGACACATGTCTCTCTCAGCAAAAACAATCCTAGGCAGTGAGTGAACAACATGAAAATGATAGTGTAAAAGATAAAGGAACTTACAAACCTCTTGCTTTTTTCTTTGAATATGAAAGATGTAAAGTGGTTGGGAAAATGAGAACGTAAAGAATGAGAAAGATAGATTATTTAATCTGCATGTATAGGTAGAGAGAAATGGAAAGTGGAATGGAGAATGCAGGTGGTATATGTGGAAGCAATGATGTTGATTGAATTGGAACAACATACTACAGTGTGGAAGAGATTGATAATTGAGTGATAACAACTGCCTTTTTGCACAAGACTTGAGTTACGACATGCAAGAGGGTGGTTGCTAAATTTTTGCAATGACGTTTGTAAAAGCATTTATCTGGGTAGGAAAAGTAGATCAACTTCATTCCAATTCCCCCTGTTCTCAACTATGATAGATATAGACTATGTGAGTAGAAATAGATGCCATCCTTGGTAGGAAATCTAAGCAAATGAATAAATAGTGCAAATAATTGAACTTTACACCATAAGCAATTAATGACAGTTGCATTACACTCTATTGACATTAAATAGGAATGACAAACTATATATGCATAAAACCATTATTACAATGGTATGCTATAACTAAGAACATTAAAAAGACATGAAACATTTCTAGTATTAAGATATACATTGCACTTACTATTGGGGAGTTTTCATTTATTGTGAGTAGATTGAGCTACATATTTCATTGGTGGCTTATGGTATGAAGTTATAAGTCGGTCAAGCAAAGTATTACTTGCCTTGTTTGTTCATTTGCTCAAGTTTTTTGGTGAGGCTGAAATTTGTGTCTATGGAGAGGGTTTAGGTCTACCATGTTAGGAGTGGAAAAGATGGCATTTGTAAGTTCCCGTATCTTTTACACTTTCACTTTTTGATTTGTGTATTGTCTACCTCAAAATTTTTGATGAGAATGTGATTGATATCTTTTCTAGAGGGTTCATGTGTAGCATTTTGGAATTGGAAGAACAAAGTTTTTTTAAGTTGCTACACCTTTTATAGTGTCGTTTCATGGTTGGCTGCATTTTTGCTTTTTTATGAATTAATGCCTAGTGTTCCCTATTTTTGAGTGCATTTATGGGTTAGCCTCTCTTGTTGAGTTAAAGACTTGTCTCCATTTTGTGTGTTAATATCTACTAGTGTTTGTTGTTGAGTTAGAGGCTTAACACTGTAATTTATGAAGGTTGATTTTTGTGGCATGCATGATTAGGAATGAAACTAGCTACTTGAATTTCAATTTATTTGATGAAAATAATTATTGTTTGTATTTAAAATATTTCTTTGGCTTGAAGTTTCACCAAAATTTAATAATGCAAGGTGTGTTTGAGCCCATTGACAATAAATCAAGAAAAGGCAGGAATGAATAGTAAACTTCCTTGCAAGAATAGGAGGCATCGACAAAAACAAGTAGCAAAAAAGCATTGCAAGTTGATGAAATGAGTTTGATACATTCAAATGCAGTTGGCATACATGTGTGAAGAGAAAAAAATACTGCATTTGAAATAGTGGGCAAGACAAAAGTTGACTTTAATGAATGCAAGCTAGGCACTATATAAGCACAATGGTTTTGTTAGAATGGAATGCACGAACAGGAACATTCATTACAATTGTAGGTAGAGGAAAAACTATCAAACAAGATTTCAAAGGGTCTAGGAACTTACATATGCCTCATGGTTTTATTGCAATACGATAGACATAATACTTGTGAGCAGAGAGAGATTTTACTGTCATCAAACAATGTGTAGTAATGAATATGGAGGGTAAGAAAATGACAATGCAATAGATATTGGAACTTACATATTCCTTGGTCTTTGGGTTGAACATAATAGCTATGAATTCTTCCAATGCACAATGATTTCATTTGCATGCAAGAATGTGAGGAAATCAACAAGAAGCGATAATGATTTTTGGCATGGGTGTTTAAAGAATTGATATTATAAACTATTCATCAGTTGTAAATGCAAATAAACAGAAAACACATATATTAACAGATTTTAGTATTTTCAAAAAAGTGGACAAATGAGTAGGAAACATACAAAAATGATAGTGTTGTAGATAAAGGAAGTTAGAAATGTTTGATTATTTGCATGTAACATAATAGACATAAAAATTTTAATAGAGAGAATTAATTGCCATGGGAGGACTGGAGCAAATGAAGAAGAAATGCGAACATTATTTTTTTTAACACAATGAAGGCTTCACACCATAAGTCATAAATGAATTGAGAATGCATATAATCTATAAAATAAGATTGTAAAAGATATAGGAAGGCACACATTCAGCAGAAAACTAAGTCTGTTGATAGTAGCAAATGTAAATTTTTTATAGAAATTTCTAAATGCTTATGCCATATATATAGTCCACATAATTCTCTATCTTTGCATATTGAGTAGCTAAAAGAGGAGGGAAAGATATGGATTCTCGACATAAATTTGTTAAGATTATTGTTTAGTTATTTATAGATAGAAACATGCAATATTGAAGCCAAATTTAGATGCACATGTACGAATTATATAAACTATAAAATGACATTGTGAAAAGTATAAGAAAGTATGCATACATGTCTTGTTTTTTATGCATTAGCAATCAACGAAAACTAGAAATAAGTAAAAGCATAGTGTCCTTGGACACAAAAGACATATTATCTTTTATCACTAGGTATTATCTATTTTGGAATGAAATCGACAGATTGAAACTACAATGTACATGTCCCCATCATCCTAGTGATTTTTCTATGAAGATCTCTTCAAACAAAAATCAAGTTAGATTCAAAATGGAATTGCAAAGAACTTTACAAACTTTCTTGTAAAAACATAACACTTGGGAGGAACATATAATGCTGATGCATTTTGGAAACCAAAATGTAGATTGTTCAGAACAAGATAACAAACAAGGCCACTTATCATTTTTTAAAATAATTTTTGAACAAATACAGTGTTGTATGTTAAAGCACCAAGTATTTCAGTAGATATTTTCTATATTAGATAAAAGAAGTCTTTAACTGAACAAATTTGTTTACAACTATAGTATATATGTTTCAAATAGATGAATAAACAAGTTTTGAGTTTTGTCACTAGTACAAAAAAAAATGACTAAATAAACTACTAAAAATTGCATATAAATGATTAATTTTGGTCACGTGACCATTAGTAGTTTATTGCCTAGCATTTATAACTGTCATTTATAACGCGACCAAATTTATGACTAAACTATTTTAGTCATTTATCTAGTCATTGATTCAGTCATTGATTTAGTCATTAATTTAATCATTGATTTTTGTTAATTGGTCATTTATTTAGTCATGGTAGTGATTTATTTAGTCATATATTTAGTCATTAATTTAGTCATTTATTATTGTTAACTAGTCATTTATTTAGTCATAGTAGTCATTTTATTTAGTCATAGTAGTCATTTATTTAGACATGGCAGTCATTATAGTTATTTATTTAGTCATGGTTTAGTCATTTATTTAGTCATGTTAATCATTTATTTAGTCATTTATGAACTAATGCTTTTAGATGTGTATGAAAACTCTTATGTTTGGAGAATGTTATTACAATAACTAGTCAATGAAATTGAAAACCAAGAGAAAATTTTGTTGTGATTGAATAATATAAAACTTTAAAGCTCTTATGTTATTAAAACTTCAAAAAATTTTGGATTGAAACAACATTGAAAAATAATTCTCTATATATTCAAATTGTATATAAAATATGTTACAAAGAACTTTATATATAGAGTTTTGAATACAAAATCTTTTGTAGTATACAAACTGCTGATTTATTATACTTTTAAAATTGAGAAAAAACTAAAACTAAATGGTGTGAATGTATATCTCCAGTGATGCCAGTATTACACATGAGATGGGTAGTAAATGCATCTAGTAAGGCACTAGTTTTGCATTTTCTCCTTTCTCTGTACTTATCCACAATCAAAAAATAAATATATTACTAGGTAGCATAAACAATGAATATCTTAAAAGCAGATACCCATAAGCATTAGAGTAAGTCTAATAAATAAAAATGCATAGAATTAATGATATTACAAAAGAAATGCATTTGCAAAAGAATTAATATCAAAGTGATATCTTAAATATTACTAATTTATGTACTGTCCATAAACATATTACTAAATAGTTGTAAACAATGAATATCTTAAATGCAAATACCCATAAGCATTAGAGTAAGTCTAATAAATAAAAATGCATAAAATTAATGATATTGCAAAAGAAATGCATTTGCAAAATAATAAATATCAAAGTAATATCTTAAATATATTAATAGATTATCAAAATAAGTCTAATAAATAAAAAATTCATAGAATTAGTGATATTGCAAAAGAAATGTATTTGCAAGAGAAATAATCTCTACTTTTTCAATTTTGGATTTCAATTATTGTATTATTCTTTAAATCAAATCACCACAATATCTTGAAAAATTAAATTTTATTCTAAATTTAAATTAAATTCTAATTTCTAATTTAACAATTACTAATTTAGATATAAAAACAACCTTTCTTTTTTAGTTTTTCCTTTCTAATGAAAAAACTAAAAAAGAAAGATTACTTCAAAAAAACTAAGCTAGAAATAAAATTATTTTAGAAATTTCATTTTGAATTTAAATTAAATTCTAATTTCTAATTTAGCAATTACTAATTTAGATATAAAAGCAACCTTTCTTTTTTAATTTTTCTTTTCTAATGAAAAGAAAAATTAAAAAATAAAGATTGCTTCAAAAATCTTAAGCTAGTAATAAAATTATTTAAGAAAAACTAAAAACTTCAATTTTATTCTAAATTTAAATTTCATTCTAAATTTAAATTAAATTCTAATTTCGAATTTAACAATTAATAATTTAGATATAAAAGAAACCTTTCTTTTTTAGTTTTTCTTTTCTAATGAAAAAGAAAAACTAAAAAATAAACATTGCTTCAAAAAAACAAGCTAGTAACAAAATTATTTAAGAAAAAGTAAACACTTCAATTTTATTCTAAATTTAAATTTCATTCTAAATTTAAATTAAATTCTAATTTCTAATTTAACAATTACTAATTTAGATATAAAAGCAACCTTTCTTTTTTTGTTTTTCTTCTCTAATGAAAAAAAAAACTAAAAAAGAAAGATTGCCTCAAAAAAACTAAGCTAGTAATAAAATTATTTAAGAAAAACTAAAAAAATTATTAGAATGTCTCTTGATAACTAAAATTATATTGTAATCAAATTATTTAAGAAAAACTAAAAACTTTAAAAAAACTTAAATGTATATTATCAGCAGTGAATGGAAGATACACTATGAAGCTGTGAATGTGCTCGAAATTATTGAAAGCACTATGAGAATAAAATGGGTTCAAGAATACAAGCCTCAATTATTTAAAAAATCTACTTCAAGAACGAAATCTGAAAAATGAATGAAAATAGGCCAGATATTTCAAGAAATGTCAAAAATTGTGATATTAAGTGGAAAGAAGCTGAAACAAAGCCCTCTATTAAAATCATGATTTCCAATAAATATAATAATTCTCTTAGTTATGAATCTCTAGGAATTCAGACACAATTTGGCTACTCCTATCCAATCTGTCATTCATCCCATTCACAATTAGACAGTTTACTTGGATGAAGAGCATAAAAGAAAATTAAAGAAAGAATTTCAGGGCATGTCATTTATATAATTTTTGGAGTTTTTTTTGTGGAAACGTCAAGTATACAAAAGTTTTTTTTAATTGAGTATTGGGTCTCTACCACACAACCATGAGGAAGAGAAAATGAACATAAAGAACACAAAAATCACTCAAAATAATGAAAATAGTAAGTTGAGAGTGCAAAGTTTTACATTTTCTATAGAAAGAAAGTAACCCATCAAGATTTGTGAAGGGAGATACAAGGGTTTTTATCATATTTTCTCTATTGAGCTCGAGTTGAGCCTATTCTCATAGAAATTTAAGAGATAAGAATAATGAAACTTACACAAGATTTTTGTAAAGGAGACACCCTCCAAAGTCTTTAGAAATGAGACTCAAAGATACTCCAATGGCAGTCAAACAAAGAGGAGAGATATAAACAAATGGTAAGCAAAGGAAATACAATAGAAAAATACTCAGTAGCAACCAAGTGAGCTCAATAAAATGCTTCAAAATGGAGAATACATTTCAGTTTCAAAACCAAAGACTTACCTCTGCAAGATTTTTTTTTCAGGAAATCATCAGAAACAATAGAATGCCTCACCATTCCACTCTCAAACCCTACCAAGGCATGGCGGTGTTGAGTTTTCTCCAAAAATACAAGTGAAAAATGAATTGAGATTAGGGCTCGGTTTCTTTTTTATTTAGGGTTTTTTCATTACCCGAGGCCCAATGGTTTATTTTTCACATTGTATTAAAGAAAATAGGTACCTTTTATGTTTTTTATTAGAAAAATCAAATGCCATCACCCACTTTCCCACTTCTTTACTTCATTTGATTTTGATTTCAAAATTAAATCTCTCGCTTTTAAATATATTATAATATTATATTTATATTATAATATTTATATTATATTATATTTATATTATAATATTTATATTATATTATATTATAATATAACAGTTATATTATATTATTATATAATATACTATATATATAATAATAATATAATATAATATTATTATTATATTATATTATAATACAATACACTTCCTCAATTCAATTTTTTTTAATTAACCACTTTAATATTATATTGTCTAATTTTTATGCGTGACTAATTATTTAATCATTTTTATTTGTGTTACTAATTATTTAGTCATCTTTATTTGTGTTTTGAAATGAAAGATAGCCCTCAAAATGCAATTGGATTGTTTAAATCAAATTTTATTAGTGAAATTGACCACAATTGCTCTTTGATACATTTGACATGCTAACACAATAGGAAAATCAAACTGGCTTCAAGTCATAGTTAAAAGCACTAATGATTCATTAACATAATGAGTAATAAAATTTAAAGAATGTAAATGTTAATTTTTTATATAAAATATGTGAAGGCCTTAAGACTTCATTGAGAGCCAATGCCTTCCACGCAATAGGTATTTTTGGTGCATCAAGCAACCTAGGTGGCCAAATGGCCCGCTTAGGTAGGGGTCCCATGATGGGGGCTTAAGCTCTATGGATTATGATCAAATTCAAATTCAAAAGAATAGAGTAATATTCATTTATTTAGTCATTAATTTATTTAATTACTTAGTCATTTATTTAGTCATTTAGTTGTGATTTTACTCGATGACCAGATTAGTCACTTATAAATGACCAAATTAGTCATTTATTTTTCAAATTATACTAGTGTTAGTCATGTGACTAAAATATTTAGTCACATGACTAAAAAATTTAGTCACATAGTCATTTATTTGCCAAATTCTACTAGTGTGTGTTGCACATAACAAGTCAAAAAAACTAATACATAACTTATAACTGCTTATGAAATGGAAAGCAAAGTTGTTCACATCTATACTATGTACATCTCAAAGAGATCAAAATGCAATTGTCAAGTTATGTTGTAATACCCCTCATGTTGTTGTTACTCTTATGTGTGGACTTTATACTTGGTTGTGTGGGTGATTAGTTCACCATTTTGGTTGTGCATGGATTTATAGTTTGGTTGATTTGCTACACTGGATATTACATATGTTGCTAGATGATACATTTCATGGTGAATATGATATATGGCTATGTTGTGGTGTTTCTTAATATATATGGTGATGTTGTGATTTTTATGCTATGATGGTGTTTGATGTGTTTGCTAGCGTGTCTTAGTGAAAGGACGAGTGACATCACTTGCTTGCAAGTGCCTTGCTACCCTGCGATTACCTTTCACGGTGTGTCTGCAATGGAGATTTACATACTACTTGACGTTTGTTTCTATGCATAATGTAGGTACTGGACATTGACTCCACCTGCTTGACAAGTTTGAGTGTGCCCCATAAACTCAACGGGTTTGATGTTGAAAAGGGATTGGTTAAGAAAGTGTTCTCATCCCAAGTTTGTCACCTTTGCGTCCAATGTTGTTTTTGTTTCAAACTTGTCTTTGTTTATGATTTTGTTAGTGTTGATTAATATTTTAGTTTGTGATTTAATTAATTTTAGTTGTGTGATTAATTAATATATTTAATTGATATAGTTATTATAGTTAATTATGGTTAAGATAATTGAATAATATTCTTGATTAAATGGATAGTTTAAATAAAATAAAAGTTGTTTTGTTGTTTATTAGAACATTAAATTTGTTTAAGGTAATGGTATTGATTTTTGAATTCTTAAGTTAATTAAATAACTCATAATGCTATATTATTATTATTAGAAAAATAAATAAATAAAATGATTAAAAATTACTTAATTCTTTTTATTAGAGGATTTACGGGAATAAGTGGGTAACTAATGAAATTCTTCTTAAAAAAAATTCTCAGAGAGAATATGAGCATGGGGGTAATAGAAATTTCTTCACATAAAATTTTGGGCTTAAGAAAGTGTGCAGGTTTTGGGGGTATTTTTCTGGTTTTATTTTAAAAATCTAAGAAGGGTTGCTCGAAATTCTGGACTTGTATTTTGTTTCAGGTTGGAAGTGAAGCTTCTGGGTAGAGTTTAAAAGCTGGAAGTTTCAAAGGTAAAACTTTGAACAACTTTTGCTTCTTTAGGCTTTAGAAAAGAGGTTCTTTATTTTCTTTTGTTTAAATGCTTTCTTGCTTTGAAAAGTTTGTCCGTTATTGTTTGTGTAAGAGAAAATTGTTGTAAACTCTGTAGAATTTAGAAGTTCCTCTATAGAAAATTGTGTTCCCATTTGCAGAATTTTTTCCATTAAAATTTTGTTACCCCTATAGAAAAATTTCACAGTAAAATTAGAGAACCCCATTAAATGAAATTGTAATTGTTAAAACAATAGCTCTATAAGCTACAGTAGAAACCTATGTCCAAAATTGAGGAATTTGAAAACTTTTGTAGATTTATTGAGGAATTTGAAAACTTCAGTAGATTTATAAATAAAAATTCTCTGGTTAAATTCAGGAAATTAGAAAACCTCTATGTAATTTTCTAAATATTATGTGTAGTTAAATATTGTGTTTTTCCCCAATTTATTCCATCTATTTGGAAAATAAAATCTCAAAAATAAATTATGCAAATAAATTTATTGTTCATGAGAACTCAATTTTGTCTCTGTATTAACATATATATATAATTTAAATATATATATATATATATATATATATATTATATATATAAATATATATTATATAGATAAATTAATTTAATAAATATATGTATTAATTTTTTCAAATATGTGTTTTGAAAATTCTCTGTGAAATTGTTTTTATTTTTCCCATACGAAATTTTAAAAAAATATAAAATAAAATAAAATAAAATATAAAAAATAATTTAGGGGAGGGGAGGGTTAGCTGAAGCCACACCTCCCCACACCCCATGGGGTGGTGCGTAGCCACCAACGTTGTGGCCTCCCCTCATAAGGAGGACGTAGACTCCCAGCTGCGCAACATATGTAGTCTTGAATAAAAATTTACTATGTTTCATTTAATATTTAAAGATTTTAAAGCCTTTAAATTAAATTTGATTAAAAATTTTATTTGGTATTAATGTGTGTGTATCTATGTATATATGTATATATATATATATGTATGTATATATATCAATGGATTAAAGTATTGTTAATATTTTTATAATGAAAATTTAAAATAATGAATTAAAATATATATTTATAAATGAGAAATATATGTATATATATATACATGTTCTAAATTTTTTTTTTTTTTTTTTAAAGTTATTTGTAATGATATTTATGTTGTTATGGGACATATTGGAAGAGAATATTTTTTCAAGTTAAAAAATTTTAATGAATGAAATGGTTGGATTAACTAATACTTGAACTGTTATGATGATTTTCGTGCAAGTGTTATCTCAATGTGATTGTTAAGCATAGTAAACTTGTGTTCTTAAACAAACCTTGATGTTGAATAATTAGTTATTTCTTGATTTTCTTGAGTTCTTCATTGAGTTTCTTTAGTTGGGTTATCAACATGTGGGGATCCTTAAGTTAGATAACCTTTTATAGGAGATAAGGTTATTGTTAAAACTTCTAGAGACTTAGGAAATTGGTGTTTCAAATTATGTGGCTTTTATAATTGATACTTGTATCCATTTTGCTTATAGTTGTGATCTTGAGTATAGTTTGGGTTGTATCATTTTGTTTAGGGAATTAATTTATATAACTTTAGCAAGATGGTTTTGCCTCAATTTTTTTCATTATGTGTATAGAGTACTTGTGGCTAATAACCCCTTTGAATTTGATGTTATGTTTTGGGTTCTAGGGAGAGTGGCTCTATGTGGGCGCTGAGACACAAAGGGGCTGTCAGGATAACCCACATTAAAGTTTGAGTAAAAATTGAAAACCTAACTAATTAATTAGGGGATGGGTAGTTAAACATTAATAAGATAATAATAGATTCCTTGTCTACCTGTTAGGGCTTCCATAGTCTATAGGTGACTGAGAAGGCCATGGTTGGCATAATCGTGACCTCATCTTCATGAAAAATTCATGATTCCGCATAAGTCACCCTATGGAGTGGCACCTTGAGATAGGTAGTCAAGATAACCATATATAGGGGTGGAACCTTGTGATAGGTTGTCTGGCTAATCCATGTAAGGCCATGCAATGACACTCTCCTATAGCATTCCCTTGAGTTCTTTTTGTAAAATCCTCTGAAAGTGGTTTATTGAAATGTTTTGGTGATTTAAATATGATTGTCATGTTTAGGTAGTGATCCTTTGATGCTATGATTTCCCTTTGTGTGGTTTATCTTTCCATGCTTGAAGTTTAGTCTTATGTGCTACCTTAGATGTTCTTGGTTGGGAATCCTTTCTTATCTACTCCTAGCACGAGGGTGGTCGGGTGGAACACACCATTGGGTTCCCTATTTTGTAGATGTACCTTTAAATGCAGAGTTTATTGAGATAGCTTGATCCAGAGTTATGTACTTCCAGATGTATATTTGTACTTCTACCATACTTTGCATATTGATATGTTGCTCTCCCATGTATTGGGTAGACTTATGTTGTAACCTTGGATAATTGTTCAATGAGATTTATTTGTAGAATGATGTATTTTATAATCACATTTTGTAATTCAAACTTTATCCATAATAGTAAATATACTTGATATTGTATTATTTTTGAGTAAATAAGTTCTTATTATTTCCAAGTTTTATTGGCTATGAAATCTTGTATAGTTTTCTTTATGGTTCATTCTTGTCTTAATGCTTATCTTTTATAAATGTTTATATGGAAGACTTATGTTAGTAGAAATGGAAGTTACTTTTATCAAATTTTCTATTGTGTAGATTATGTAATGTCACCTCGTGTACCCCAAGGGACTTAGGTTTTTAACTTGTATTCATAGTTATGTTAGTTGCATTAGTAAACATAGTGTTTATACTTTATGTTCAAAAAAATAATTGTTGCGTTCTTAGTTGTCCTTTGGGGTTTGTGCAATAGGGCATTACATATGTAGTGCATATAAGAGTACCAAAAAAAACTATTAGAGTAGTTTCCATAAAAGAATTAACACTATTGTCTTCTCATTGAAATTATGAAGAATAGTTAGATTGTGATTGTGTCTAAACAGTTTTCTTCTTGATATTGTTTTATGTTGGAATGTTGCACTTCTTGGATCCTATTTCATATTTAGTAAGCATTATACTACTGATAATGCAATGTGTATGACATGCTATCAACAAATAGAAATAGAAATTGTAATAGTGCAATGTAAGCACCTAGGAAAAACTACAAATATCTTTTCAAGTTGGTGGAGATTCCATGTTTCTTACTTCACTCACAATTCATAAGATCTAGATACCCTTTTGGTTGAAACCCGTTCCAACACAATTTACCCAAAACTAGACTGATTCACCTAGCTTGGTGTATGAGTCCTAGTTAGTATAATTATAGTATATTTTCTAGGATTTTAGACCTCCATTGTTCCTTCTTCAGTTTCCCAAGTGCACATTTCCAATTTCATAACTTTTATTACATTTTACTTGCATTTCTAGGTCATTTTGCATATCACACTATGTTTTCCAACATTTTGTGTTTTCCAAGTTTACACTTGCTGATGAACCTCTCATTAGACATCATTCAACCCTAGGACAATCCTCTTTGCAAGATTTCAATCTCCTTTGCATTGGAATCTCAAGGGTTTGTTCTTGAGTGAAAGGTTGAAAATTGTTGTCTCTCCTTTTAGGTCCAAAACCCTAGAAGTAAAAGAGAGCCCCACCCTATAATATTTTATTCATTTCACTCTCCTCTCTCTCTACCTAACACTATCTCTCTATCTCTCTTTGCTTCTATCTATCTCATCTACCCCTCTTTACCTCTCCCTCTCTCCTCTCTCTCCTCTCTCTCCTCTCTCCCTTCCTCCCTACCTCTCCCTCCCTCTCTCTACTACTTCTATCTCTTTTTTCTATCTTTCTCACCTCTCTCCCCATCCCCACATCTCCCTCCATATCTTCTTCCCTCTCTAATTCTATGTATCTCCCCTCTCCATCTCTCTACCTACCTTTCCCTCTATAACTCTATAACTCTCTCTCTACCTCTATCTCCTCCCCCCCCTCTACTTACCCCCCCTCTCTCTCTCCATCCGTCCCTACCCCAATTTTCTATCTCTTAGGTCTCCTTCTCTCCCTCTCTCTCCCTCCGTCCCTACCCAAATTTTCTATCTCTCAGGTCTCGTCTCCCTCTCTCTCCCTCCCTCCCTACCTCTCCCTATCTCTCTCCCTCACTCCCTCCCTCTCCCTCTATCTCTCCTTCCCTCTCTACTCTCTATCTCCCCTATCCCTCTCTCTACCTACCTTTTCCTCCATCACTCCCTACCACTCTCTTCTCTTTATCTCTATCTATATCTCTCTCCCTCCATCCCTTCTTCCCCCCCCCCGTCTTTCTATATATCCTCTCCCTCTCTCTACCAACCTTTCCCTCTCACTCTCATTTGGCCCTGGCATTCTAAAAATGCATTTTCATTTGGCTAGTGCAAAATTTGGTCCTCACCAAATAATTTACATTAGGAAATACCAACCCTTTGGATTGGATTTTCCTTGGGCATCCAACACAAAGGGTTAGATGACCATTTCATGCCAAGGATGTGTTTTTTTTTAAAGGTAAATAATTTTCAATAATTTTTTGTCATTCTCTCCATCAAGTTTGCACATGTTTCAATACAAATTTATAAATATTTCATAAAGATGTTAATCTCTCTCTTAGCTATCTAACCATATTTTTTTTTTCATGTTTTGATTATATTAAATTTTTCATCTTTAATTTATTTTTTAATGTGTCTATTTTTTGTCAAAAACCAACACGTGGTATTTTGTGTATAGTTTTCTACTCATTCATCAAAATTTGAAAAAATTACTCTTTTATAAACTATAATCCATTTTTCATGTATTGAAAAAAAATGATTTTCAATGTTTTCAAAAATTTTTGGGGGGCACACTCAAATTTCTATTTTTCAAGATATGCCCACTTCAAAAATTAGAAAAAAAAACATATAATTCATTAAAAAATTAGTTGAAAATCCAACATAAATTACATGGTGTAAGCTAATTTCTCTTTGACTCTATTTTTAAAACTCTATAAAAAAAACATTGTAGAGGGAGCACACCAGATGCCATGTTATTCTTTTTTGAAAAAAAGGACCACTTTGTGTGTTGCTCCTTTTAAAACCCTTTGTCTTCACCATTTAAAAAAAAATACTAGTTTTGAAAGTAGATTGAGAGAAATGAAACTCTTGTTCTTGTTACATCGTCAAATTTTGAGTGTAACTATGTTCATTTTATCATCAAATATTAGACTTTGCTAATTTCAAAAAAAGAAAGTGGCATCTTAAGACACCGTCTTTGTATCAAATCTTGGTGCACTTACCCTTTTGTTTTGTTCAATTGGACATATGAGCCTGCTATATCTATGAGGGTTTGAAGAAGAAGAGTAGTTGGTAGATCTAGGAGGTAGTTGCAATTTTGGATCACTTTTAGTAAAAAAATACCCTACCATTGTGTTTAGAAGGCCCAAAAACCATAACATTGATTGTCAAATCATCAAAATCTGAGCACTTTTCCCTGGGTCTTACAAAAAAAAATATCCATTCAAACATATAGTCATACAACTCTATTGTAGGGAAAAATATTGATGAAGGTGAAAAAAATAGTCATCAGTGAAAGTATTATTTTAAAATATTAGGTTTTTTAAATATAATTTTATATAATTTAAAAATAAAATTAAATATAGATTGCTATATTCTACAACAACCCTAACATAGAAGGGTACCATAAAAAACTATCATCATGCCATGTGGTGTGACATCATATTGGCCTCGCAACTCCTCGATAGAGTCGACCACCATTAACACAACACCCAATATAAGAATATGCTAGTAGAATATAAGCCATGCGGGTGTAGTCACAGTCAGGCCCACCAAGTGGGAGAATATACCAGTGTATATCTAGAGATTCCATCACTATTTTAGGAATATTACATGGAATCTCAAAGATATTGTTGCTTGACATTAGCAAAAGAATATTCTTTCAAATATTTTGTTGCAAAAAATACTCCATCAAGGAAAGTATATTCCAAGGTGATGAGAAATCGAAAGTCAATTTTAATCACATCAACTATGATGTCAACAATGTGTCACCAGTAACAATAGCCTTTGAAAAAATTTCCCCCCCTATCCAATGCAATTTTTGTTTTTGGTAGTTCAACTTTGAAAGGGCATATCCTGATCAAATAGACTCCTTTTCTCATGTGCCTTTTTTTATTTGAGGAAAATTTTTGTTCTCTTCATAGTGGTGCAATTATTTTTTATTTTTTGGCTTGTTTTTTTTAGAAATTATAGATTCTCATACGTTTTATTGAGCCATTCTCATTTTGGGAACTTTTGAGGCTTTGTTCTTGCTCCTACAGTAACATTTTTGGGTGAATTTATTTTGGAAAGTGCATAATTTTTAATTTAATTTGTAGTGGTGTGTTTATATTGATCCCATTCTATGTAAAAACTTACTTTGACCTTGTGGCCAAATTTAGCATCTATAAGCACTAAGATTGAAAGTCCACTTCATTGTTTTTGACAAGTGGCACCTATAATCACATTAGGTATAAAGTGTAAAATCATATATTGTTTGGGGGTTTCTTTATTAAGTAATTTTTGGGGGGTAATCTTACAATGGTTGGTTGATTTTTTTTGCTTGTTGTGTGTTATTGCATGGGTAAATCTCAAATCTAAATCCTAACTCCATATAATTATGTTTCATAAAGAAATTCAATATGGAATTATCTCATGGGAAAAGGTTTCCTAGGCTATCTAAAGGAAACCTTCGGTGCTGTCATAATAGTGGTTTACAATTCCTGAGAGGAACGAATTTTAGCTGAAATCACATATTTTTAGAAAATATAATGATTTAAACGTTAAAAAGTTCCATTTTAAGGATTCCAATTGAAGAGGGTTTGATCAAATCACCTTAGATCAAACCCCCTTGGATAGAACCTCACTAGTTTTAAACCATACCTATAAATGTGTCTCCTTTACACCTATCAAAATGTTGATAAAAAATAACTTTTGATTTAGCTTTTGGGGGTTCAAATGAATTCATTTAAAATTTATTTCAAATGATTATGGTATTCCTCAGAATAAGCTATCCAATTAATATAATTTTAATATTTTTTAGTTTTGTTATGTATTTGTTTTTTAAGTTTTATTAAACATAAGTTTTTCATCGAAAATGAATTTCTTTGTTCTTCACATGTAGAAAAATACAAGATTATCAAAAAAAAAAATTGAAAAATATGAGTGCACCAAATATTGAAGTCCTTGATCCAACCAAAAAAATAAATTAAATTTGACATATACAAAAAAAGTTACGTGTTATACGGTCGCGCTGTGTCTGAATTGTAATTCGTTTGACTTTGAAACTTGATTAAGGAAAAAAATATTCAATAAAAAACTATCTAACCAAGTGGAAGCACTAGATATCAGAGTTACAAATCTAAATTTGAAAGAATTAGAATTTTATCCTTCATGGAAAAAGTTATGTGCTATACTGTGCATCACTCTTTTAAAAATGTTGTTTTCTCAAAAAAATCAATTTTCGTGGGAGATGGAAAAGAAGTGCAATTTGATTCCAAAAATTTTAAAAAATATTTTAGAATCTGCATACAAAATTTGATGAGACTCTAGTTTGCACCATCTTCAAATTCCTCACAGTTTAGCCACTATAGGTTCCCGAATGTGAAGATTTAGTTAAAAATAATAATTTCAGTGTCTAGTTTGGCCAAAAATTTTAAACCACTATTATGGGATCACCCCCTTTCCTCAACCTACTGATGCTAAATAATCAAAAAAATGGGAGATTCATAGTGAGAAAACACTTAGATGCATAAGTTCATTAGTCTCATTTGATTTATAATTTCATGTTGAATCATGCAAAACACCTAAAGAGGCTTCAAAGACTTTTGAAAAATTATATGGTAAAACTAATAAGAAAGGGGATATCAAATTGATAATGATTTCATGAATCTTGATCCTAATTTTTTTTACCACATCCTAGACTACATCTCTAAGATTAAAAAACTAAGAACATATTTGAAATATTACAACATTGATAAAGAGAATTTATAATTGATTCTTAATGTGTTATCTAAGCTTAGTCCTAAGTACTTATTTTTTGTTTCTAGCTTTCATACCCATTGGATTTCTATGGGAGCATCATATGTTGATCCTAAGTTGGATGAATATTTAAATCTCCTAATCCAATAGAAACAAAAGTTAATAAATATGGTTTAATCAAGTCTTCCAAATTGCAAAAACTGTTGGCTAGTGAGTCTAAAGTATAGAAAGAATTAGGAATTCCTAAAAAAGAAACAAAACAATAAAAATAATAAACCACATAAATAATCTTAATTCTCTCCCTTTAAAGGGGAATCATCTAAGAAGAAGAAGCCTACATGTGCATATTGCAAGAAAACCAAGCATGATGAAAATCAATGTTATTCTAAACATATTGATGGGTTGAAGCATCTTAAGAAAAAAAAAATCCATTTTCCTTTAACAACAAATGGCTCATCATCTTCTTCTTCAAATTATGATAGATATAATGGGAAAGCACTTGTTGCAGTTGCATATTTTGAGTCAAAGAGGTGGATACTTGATTTAGAATCCTCACATTGTGTGGATTCATCTAAGAGTTTATTTGCTTCATTTGTGTCTTTTTCATCACCATTCATCTTGATGGAGCTTGGGTGATCCCACAATACTGGTTTACAATTTTTGGCCAAACTGGACACTGAACTATTTTTTTCTAACTAAATCTTCACTTTCGGGCACCTATAGCGACTAAACCGTGAGGAATTTGAAGATGATGCAAACTAGTGATTTATGAAATTTTATCTGTAGATTCTAGTTTTTATTTTTTTTCAAAATTTTTGAAATAAGATTACACTTCTTTTTCCATCTCCTTCGAAAACTATTTTTTTTCAATAAACACCATTTTTAAGGAGTGATGGTCACCATATACAACATAACATTTTTTCCATGAAGGATAAAATTATTTTATTTTTAATTTAGATTTGCAACTATGATATCTAGAATTTTCATTTGGTTTCATACTATTTTATTGAATATTTTTTCCTTAATCAAGTGTTGAAATCAAACCAATTACAATTCAAACATAGGCAGACTGTATACAACATAAATTTTTTGTATGTATTGAAATTTTTTTTTATTGGATCAAGGACTTCAATATCTAGTGCATTGATATTTTTCAAATTTTTTATGATAATATGCTATTTTTTCTACATGTGTAGAATAGAGAGCTTGATTTTTAGTGAAAAACCTACATTCACAAGAAATAAATAATAATAATAATAATAAAATTAAATTTATTTAAAATTATACTATTTGGGAAGCTTATAATAAGAACGACACACTTATAGAAAATAAATTTTATATGAATTCATTTGAACCCCAAAAGGTAAATCAAAAGTGGTTTTCTATCAGCATTTTGATAGGTGTAAAGGAGACTCCATTATAGGTATGGTTTAAAACTAGCGGGGTTCTATCCAAGGGGAGTTTGATCTAAGATGGTTTGATCAAACTCTTTTCAATTGGAATCCTTTAAATCAAACTTTTCAAGGCTTAAATCATTATATTTTCTAAAAATATGTGATTTTAGCAAAAATTAGGACCTCCCAGAAATTGTAAATCAATATTGTCAGATCACCCAACTAACAATAGATACATGCATGTGTTTATGGGAAGGGATACATTGACATGGATGACAAAAAATTTAATGATCTTTGTATGCTTTCATTGTCAACCAATACCATTTCTATCTATCAAATCACTCAAGGTGGAGCAAGTAAAGTGTTGAGTTCAAAATAGATTCTATCATAATCTATGATCTACATAGTAGAAATATAGTTGCAATTGGGTATGCTGATTACCAATCTTGAGTCTACACCCTCTCACGTTTTGCTCTTGATTATTCAAAAAATATTCACATTCAGGAATTATGTGTGGAAACTTTTGAGGAGATTCAATATGGTCATTTGAATAGTGGTATTATTTTTTAGGATCTCATGATATGTGTTTATATCCCATCTCCTTCATCTAGTATTGCTTCTAATGATGCTTGTGATTCCATAGTTTTGGCTCGTTGTGATTCAGTGTAATAGGACATACATCATCTTCTTGAGATGGCTACTTGGGATAAGTACTTGATAGACATTATTGATTTTCTTTGTGATTCATGTATTTCAAATTTTGGATACACCATTGATTTCATTCATATTCTCTTTTATGGATATGATCCTTCTCTAGGTTTTGTGAGGGAACACTTTGACCCTCTTGTTCATTTTTTACATGATTATCTTTCACAAATTGAAATGAGTGTGGATTCTATTAGAAATTACTTGGAGGAGGCTTCATTTTTTTTAGAGGAGGTATCTTTGTATTTGGATTATGTTCTACAATTATTTCTAGGAGATTCTAGATAGTCCTCTTCTACAATGTAGCCTATAATGCATGTTTGGAGTGGGATAGCTTTCAACATCAACATGGAGATATTTGTGCATTACTCAGAGACATCACTCATCATCCATATTCATGCATCTAATTTTTTCAAAATGGGAATACGTCCTATGTATACTTTCTTAGTTTCTTCTCTTCCTAAAGGTAGGAACATTGTTTAATAGTCTTGGATCATTTTTTGCATTCAATATCAAGCATCTACCCTCATTATAGGAGACTCAACATTGAGGGGGACTTGTATGGTCTCTCTTATGGGGGGTATTTTCCCATTGGATTTTATCCTTCTCTTTATTTGTGAGATATTGCATTTTACATGGGTACATAACATGGCCTCATAGTTGGGCCCCATCTGTATTGCTCTTTGTATAATAATTTTCTTCTCTCTAAGTTGCACTTAAGGGGGGTATTGGTGTAAATAGGTGTTTTACCTAACTATATCATTAACATCCTATTTACAACGTATTAATTTTATTTACATCCTAGTTTCTTTTTCTATAAGTCTTAGAACTTGTCTAGATAAGATCTTATCATATCTTATATAGTTGGCTTTTATTTAATTCTTTTGTCCTAGGTCATTTAATAAAGTTGAGGTAGTTGTTTTATGACATAGGATTAAAACACTTGGCATAATATTGTTTAACCCTATGTCTCACCATTCCTATATAATTAGGTTTTCCAATGTGTACAACATCAATTCATATCATTGATGTAAAATTCATCAATCATATGATCATAATCTATGATTTACATCCTTTTATAGAATAATGTTTTTCTCTCATAGTTAATCTCTCTTGTTCTTCCATGAAGTTATCTTGGCTGGCTATAATTGTCAGCCAAATCTAGCATGTTACAAAGTATTCTATACCAATTATTAAAAACAAGTTCTTATCCTTGACTGGTAAAATTCATGCAGCCAATAATTTTTTTATTGAAACCCATGTGTACTAATCATCTTGTTGGATGCCATCTAAGAAGGGATATGAAGAATTGAAAAAAAAATAATTAGAAAGTTTCTTTGGTTTAAATGGGATGGTGGTTTTGGAATCACTTCTTTTTTCTTGGTCTCAATGCATTCAACCAAAACATAAGGGTGTTTTAGGAATCATAAACCCAAAAAATTAATCGTTATGCATGGTTGTGAAGTGGATTATTAAAGTTGCTAAAGGGAATGAACCGTGGAAAATCCTTTTTTATCATCTAAACATCCAAGCTACTACAAATAAAAAATGGAAATCAATGTACTAGCTAGATAAAATCATTATGTTTCCCTTCTTTAAAATCAAGGGTTCCTTTCCTTTATATTCCATTTGGAAAAAATGACAATAGATTTTTCAATTTTTTAAAATGAAATGGTTTATAAGTAGGAGGTATTTTCCACATGTCAAATTATGATATATTGCTATTAGGATTCAACTATGTATCTTTACAATTCAAACTCATTGACCCATGTTTCATGAGTAGTAGTTCATAAGAACCCATCTCTCATGATAATGAATGGATCACTTAGCACTCATTACATCTAGGTTATGTTCATAGAGGTGAAGCATTAGACTTTCCCAAGAGGTCACCCATCCCAATACTAGTCCAACTCAAGCATGCTTAACCATGGAATTTTCCCCAAGGTTAAGCCCACTTAGCTTGTAATCCCATTTATAAAACCTTAAAAAAGTGTTGTCTCTTATAAAAAAATCATTATAGAGCCCCTTTAGCTCATCGATTGATAAGTATGAGGTATTTTTAATTTAGTGTGTCAAAAATTATGATATTGCTATCAAGATTCGATCATGTAGTTTTTCAAGTCAAACACATTGACCCAATTATCTTTAGTGGTTCTCAAAAACCCATTTCTCATGATAGTGAATGGTACACTTAGCACTCATTGCATCTAGGTGATGCTCATAGAGGTAAAGCATTGGGCCTTCATAGGAGGTCACCCATCCCAACACTACTCCAACTCAAACACATTTAACTATGGATTTTTCTCCAAGGTTAATCCCACTTAGATTGTGAACCCATTTACAAAAGCTTCAGCTACCTACTGGTAGCTTGTTATTTTCATAAATTTTATTTGCATTAAAAAAAAAATAGAAACTTTAACATATTTTTTTATTTTAAAATTTTTATACAAAATTTTAATTATAGTGTATTATATATATATTATAATTAAAGAAAATATATAATTATTTTCTTTAAAAAAATTTAATTTGTATATTCTAGATAAAATATTATAATAAATTAAACTTTTTAATATTATTTTCTTTTGCATCCAAGGTAGCCAAGAAAAGTAGGGAGGGTGTGTGTTGGACCTTTCCTCCAAATGGTTGGTATAAGGCCAACTTTGATGGCACTACAAAGGTTAATCTGAGCATGGATGGAATTGGAGGTGTGTTAAGGGACTCAAATGGTAATTTTATGGTGGTTGTGGCCATCTCCCTAGGTCATCAAACCAACCATGTAGTGAAGGCTATAGGAGCTTTTCAAGTTTTAAAGTTAGCTCATAATTTGAATATAAAAAATTTATGGCTAGAAGTGGATTGTAAAAATATCATTGATTGTCTCTTAGGAAGGACCTTCCCTCTTGGTCAATAAATAATTGGATTGATGAAGAAAATTCTATTTTAGACAAGTTCGATAAAGTAAAAGTCTCACATGTCTATAGGGAAGCTAACAACGTGGTGGTTTACTTTGTGAATGAAGGGGTAAGGAAGCAAGGATTGAACACATGGCAGAATTGTAGGGACTTAAGAGTTGAAGTCAGGGCCTTACTAGATTATGATGTTATGCATGGGAAAGAGGCAAATACATTTAATGATTAAAGGGAAAGGGCCTAAGTACATTGAAATCATGAGATTTGATTGGGCCGTGTCATATTACTTAGCTGGGAAGAAAACTAGGCATGCTTTGTGGGTACATTGGAATGGTTGTGTAAATATGCAACAGGTGCTTGACATTTGTAGAGACTGCAATAAGGTGTAAATGAAAAATGGGGGGGATAGGAAAAGAGTTGAGCCAAAAATCTATGAGGTGCACATGAGGAATGATAGGGTCTAGAAATAGATTGTAAGAGGTGGGCTAGTTCCATTTCTAGAAAAACTTCATGGGCCTGATACTATGGCCACAAACTATTTTGAGAAGAACTAGAACAATGGTGAAATAATCCTCTTTGGGAGAAAGGTGAAATTGGATGCGAAAATTATAGGGGAGGTGACTAGAATGTCCACTGAGGGTGTGAAGTTTTGTCATGACAGAAGGTTTTCTGATGAGGTGGTAATCAAATTCCCTAAGAAGGATAAGGAGAAATTGAAACTGGTTAAAATTTCAAACAACTATTTCAAAATTGACACCATCAAGGCACTATGGAGAAAGGTGCTTTGTGTTATTACGGAGTATATCACCCTAGACTGGAGATTCACCAGAGTTTGTGATCATCATTTTTTAATTCTTAACCACTTCCACCATAAGGTATGAATTTCTCTGCCTCACTATCTATTTTGTTCATTGAGTAATAGCCTTAAGGACCATCAGAAAAATCCAAGGATATACCCTATTCTTCATCCTAGTCTTATTAGGCTAATATATGAACACTATCAAACCATGTTGTCTTTATCCAAACATGTTTCCTCCACAACATCTGAGGAATATGACATGGACAATGGGGTTTCGAAGAATCAACCTTACCAGGAGAGAATTGTTGAAGCCCACCCATCCTCTGAGATGTCTGGTAAGAAAACCCAGCCTAGAAAACCCCAACTTGCTAAAGTTAACCTTGAGACCTACCCTGACTACCTTGTCCCCTTAAAGAATCCTACTCTCAAGGGTTCCCCTGCCAACAAGTTGGTTTCCTACTCTGTAGACAATTTTGAGGACAAAGTTGAGAACACTAAAGCTAGCAAAAATTGTGTTCCCTCTCCTCCTACCTCTTTCAAAGCTGATGGCACCAAATTTCCTAGCTCCCCCAACCCAAATGATGTTAGCCTCATCTTAGACCAGGTTCAGTCTAGCGATATTCTTGCCTCTACAAGAAATGGCATTGGTGACATTTTCAGGGTTTTGAAATAGGCCTATCAAGAAATAAATGATCTTAATCAAAGAAATAGGGCTCTATATAGCAAGTCAGAGGAGTTGGAACTGAAGTTGGCCACTCTCAACAACAAAGAAGGAAAATGGAAAAAAAATAGTACTGGAACAAGAGAAGGTGACACTAAGGATAAGTACAAGACTCTAGAAGCTAAAATTGTCAAAATATAAAATAACATGAAAAATATTGTGGAACAAAACTATAAAATGGCTAGGCACAATGCCATCATCATCAATGCAATGTCTGAAAAGATGAAAAAAATGCAACAGGGATCATTGGTCACTGACCTAGAAGAGGACAAGGATAAAAGCAAGAATGAGGACCAAGGTATTTCAAAAAGGACCTATGCCAAACTTAAAAGGAAAGCACCTCCTATTACCCAGATGGTTCATATTTTAAAGAGGGGGGTTCAGGATATGAACAATTTGGAAGCTGAGACTGCAGATTTATTAAAGGCCTAAATTTAGTTGTTGCTGGCATTTTTTCTGGTTTTTTGGTTTTGTGGCCTTCGCTAACCTTTTTAGTGGCTATGGACTTGTATTTTTCTTTTTATATACTTTCTACTTTTGGTATCTTTAATTATCTTATCTTTTGTTTGTAAACTTTGTGGTTTCGGGTCCCTATAAAACCCATTTTTTCCTCTTTCAAAAACAAGGTATATGCATATAAAATCTATTTCCTATATTCATTTTTTAAATATATTGTTTCTTGTAATCTTGTCATAATTGAAATTTATATTTCTTTTTTAACATAGGTGGAAATAAATTGTGAAAATCATGGTCCAATGGAAGTACATTTCCATTGTAATTGAGATGGTACTAAGAAACTAACTAAATTGTACACTTATTGTATAATCCAAAATTTAGAGGGTTTCTTTTTAAAACATTTTATGTTACCACTATAGAATTTTTATAAAAGACCTATATCCAAGTTTGTTATCAAAGATCTTAGCCTACTATAAGAACACTAGAGGAAGTGCAACATGAACAATGTCTTAAATTTGTGTAGCTTGATGTGGATATTGGCACAAGTTTATAAGTAAAGACATTTCAAAGGAATATACAATCTTCTTGCTAAGTTTTAAGGCCTTGAAGAGTTAAATTAATGGTGATAACCAAAATTTATTAGTTCCTTGTTCTATTCAAAGTGGCTTCATATTCTCTCACAATTCAACAAGTTATAAGGAGGAACTATGATTCCTATTTCTCTAAACAATTGTAAAATTTCTTTCACATGCACTTAAATTATTATTTTTTAAACTAATATTGTATACTGAACCAAGTAGGTTATTAACATATTATACCAATTTATCAGTATCCAATTCATGGTGAATCAATCTAATAAAAATATTTTGGAACTATTCAATGTAGCTCAGGTTACAATTAGCTTCTTTTGTTGAAAGTTATACAACTTTAACAACTCAAATTGGTATTCCACTAGTAGGAACTTGTCTTTCATATTTTCTCACCATCCTATCCCACTGAGTAATATTTTCTCTATCATTTCTCCTTCTTTTAGCCTACACCTCTTTCCACAAAAGTGCAACAAATCCCTTTAACTTGTTGTGTTCCACTCTTACTCTCCTATGATACTATATTTCATTACATTTAAAATATTTTTTCATTTCAATCAATCAATTAATCAACTCATCAAGTTCCAAACTACTTGAGAAGCATAACAATTCCATATTTGCTCCATCCCCAATTTTTAGAATAGTCTTGATGAGTCCCTTTTATCCTAAACTTATTCCATCACATGCATCTTTATCTTCTTTGACCATGGTTTAACTTCTCTTTTCTCTTAAGTTTTAGTTTCATCCCATTCATGCTTCCCCTCTCCTCCCTTTTTCTCAAGTGCTTCCACTCTAGCTTGCATTCCCCTTATGACTTCCAATACATCATCATTTCTTCCTACAAATATTGTTTCTACAACAAGCTTTATAACTCAAGTCTTATCAAAGAAATATCATTTTCTTGACTCTCTCTTTCTTACCACAATAAATCTTTCTTAATTTCAATCCCATGTAAGAATACACACACTCAGTTATTTGCACAAACCAATATCTCGTTAGATTCTTTCTAACTCTAAACCAAGGATGATACACTCCTTCCCAAATTTATATTTCACTTTAATACTAATTTACATTAGGAAATACCAACCCTTTGGATTGGATTTTCCTTGGGCATCCAACCCAAAGGGTCAGATGACCATTTCATGCCAAGGATGTGTTTTTTTCTAAAGGTAAATAATTTTCAATCATTTTTTGTCGTTCTCTCCATGAAGTTTGCACATGTTTCAATACAAATTTATAAATTTTTCATAATGATGTTCAGCTCTCTCTTACCTATATAACCATATTTTTTTTTCATGTTTTGATTATATTAACTTTCTCATCTTTAATTTCTTTTTTTAATGTGTCTATTTTTTGTCAAAAACCAACACATGGTATTTCAGGTATAGTTTTCTACTCATTCATCAAAATTTGAAAAAAGTACTCTTTTATAAACTATAATCCATTTTTCATGTATTGGAAAAAAAATGATTTTCAATGTTTTCAAAAAGTCTAGGGGGGGCACACTCAAATTTCTATTTTTCAAAATATTCCCACTTGAAAAATTAGAAAAAAAATCATATAATTCATTAAAAAATTAGTTGAAAATCCAACATAAATTACATGGTGTAAGCTAATTTCTCTTTGACTCTATTTTTAAAACTCTATAAAAAAAACATTGTAGAGGGAGCACACCAGATGCCATGTTATTCTTTTTTGAAAAAGAGAACCACTTTGTGTGTTGCTCCTTTTAAAACCCTTTGTCTTCACCATTTAAAAAAAAATACTAGTTTTGAAAGTAGATTGAGAGAAATGTAACTCTTGTTCTTGTTACATCTTCAAGTTTTGAGTGTAACTATGTTCATTTTATCATCAATTATTAGACTTTGCTAATTTCAAAAAAAGAAAGTGGCATCTTAAGACCCCATCTTTGTATCAAATCTGTGTGCACTTACCCTTTTGTTTTGTTCAATTGGACATATGAGCTTGTTATATCTATGAGGGTTTGAAGAAGAAGAGTAGTTGGTAGATCAAGGAGGTAGTTGCAATTTCGGATCACTTTCGGTAAAAAAATACCCTACCATCGTGTTTAGAAGGCCCAAAAACCATAACATTTATTGTCAAATCATCAAAATCTGAGCACTTTTCCCTGGGTCTTACAGAAAAATTTATCCATTCAAACATATAGTCATACAACTCTATTGTAGGGAAAAAAATTGATGAAGGTGAAAAAAATAGTCATTAGTGAAAGTATTATTTTAAAATATTGTGTTTATTAAATATAATTTTATATAATTTAAAAATAAAATTAAAATATAGATCGCTATAATCTACAATAACCCTATCGTACAAGGGTACCATAAAAAACTATCATCATGCCATGTGGTGTGACATCATATTGGCCTCGCAACTCCTCGATATAGTCGATCACCATTAACACAACACCCAATATAAGAATATGCTAGTAGAATATAAGCCATGCGGGTGTAGTCACAGTCAAGCCCACCAAGTGGGAGAATATACCAGTGTATATCTAGAGATTCCATCACTATTTTAGGAATATTACATGGAATCTCAAAGATATTGTTGCTTGACATTAGCAAAAGAATATTCTTTCAAATATTTTGTCACAAAAAATACTCCATCAAGGAAAGTATATTCCAATGTGATGAGAAATCGAAAGTCAATTTTAATCACATCAACTATTGATGTCAACAATGTGTCACCAGTAACAATAGCCTTTGAAAATTTTTCCCCCCTTATCCAATGCAATTTTTGTTTTGGTAGTTCAACTTTGAAAGGGAATATCCTGATCAAATAGACTCCTTTTCTCATGTAGCTTTTTTTATTTGAGGAAAAATTTTGCTCTCTTCATAGTGGTGCAATTATTTCTTTTTTTTCTGCCTTTTTGTTTTTTAGAAATTATAGATTCTCATACGTTTTATTAGCCATTCTCATTTTGGGAACTTTTGAGGCTTTGTTCTTGCTCCTAGGGTAACATTTTTGGGTGAATTTATTTTGAAAGTGCATAATTTTTAATTTAATTTTTAGTGGTGTGTTTATATTGATCCCATTCTATGTAAAAACTTACTTTGACCTTGTGGCCAAATTTAACATCTATAAGCACTAAGATTGAAAGTCCACTTCATTGTTTTTGACAAGTGGCACCTATAATCACATTAGGTATAAAGTGTAAAATCATATATTGTTTGGGGGTTTCTTTATTAAGTAATTTATGGGGGGTAATCTTACAATGGTTGGTTGATTTGTTTTGCTTGTTGTGTGTTATTGCATGGGTAAATCTCAAATTCAAATCCTAAGTCCATATAATTATGTTTCATAAAGAAAATAAATATGGAATTATCTCATGGGAAAAGGTTTCCTAGGCTATCTAAAGGAAACCTTTCCTCAACCTACTGATGCTAAATAATCAGAAAAATGGGAGATTCATAGTGAAAAACACTTAGATGCATAAGTTCATTAGTCTCATTTGATTTATAATTTCATGTTGAATCATGCAAAACACCTAAAGAGGCTTCAAATACTTTTGAAAAATTATATGATAAAACTAATAAGAAAGGGGATATCAAATTGATAATGATTTCATGAATCTTGATCCTAATTTTTTTTTACCACATCCTAGACTACATCTCTAAGATTAAAAAACTAAGAACATATTTGAAATATTACAACATTGATAAAGAGAATTTATAATTGATTCTCAATGTGTTATCTAAGCTTAGTCCTATGTACTTATTTTTTGTTTCTATCTTTCATACCCATTGGATTTCTATGGGAGCATCATATGTTGATCCTAATTTGGATGAATATTTAAATCTCCTAATCCAATAGAAACAAAAGTTAATAAATATGGTTTAATCAAGTCTTCCAAGTTGCAAGAACTGTTGGCTAGTGAGTCTAAAGTATAGAAATAATTAGGAATTCCTAAAAATGAAATAAAATAATAAAAATAATAAACCACATAAATAATCTTAATTCTCTCCCTTTAAAGGGGAATCATCTAAGAAGAAGAAGCCTACATGTGCATATTGCAAGAAAACTAGGCATGATGAAAATCAATGTTATTCTAAACATATTGATGGGTTAAAGCATTTTAGGAAAAAACAAATCCATTTTCCTTTAACAACAAAGGGTTCATCATCTTCTTCAAATTATGATAGATATAATACGAAAGCACTTGTTGCAGTTGCATATTTTGAGTCAAAGAGGTGGATACTTGATTCAGAATCCTCACATTATGTAGATTCATCTAAGAGTTTATTTGCTTCATTTGTGTATTTTTCATCACCATACATCTTGATGGAGCTTGGGTGATCCCACAATACTAGTTTACAATTTTTGGCCAAACTGGACACTGAACTATTTTTTTCTAACTAAATCTTCACTTTTGGGCACCTATAGCGACTAAACCGTGAGGAATTTGAAGATGATGCAAATTAGTGATTTATGAAATTTTATTTGTAGATTCTAAATATTTTTTTTTTCAAAATGTTTGGAATTAGATTACACTTCCTTTTCCATCTCCTTTTAAAACTTTTTTTTTGAATAAACACCATTTTTAAGGAGTGATGCTCACCGTATACAACATAACATTTTTTCCATGAAGGATAAAATTATTGTATTTTTAATTTAGATTTTCAACTATGATATCTAGCATTTTCATTTGGTTTCATACTATTTTATTGAATATTTTTTTCTTAATCAAGTGTTGAAATCAAACCAATTATAATTCAAACAGAGGCGGAATGTATACAACATAAATTTTTTTTGTTGGATCAAGGACTTCAATATCTAGTGCATTCATATTTTTCAAATTTTTTTTTATAATCTGCTATTTTTTCTACATGTGTAGAATAGAGAGCTTTATTTTCAGTGAAAAACCTACATTCACAAGAAATAAAAAATAAATATAATAATTAAATTAAATTTATTTAAAATTATACTATTTGGGAAGCTTATAATAAGAACTACATACTAATAAAAAATAAATTTTAAATGAATTCATTTGAACCCCAAAAGGTAAATCAAAAATGGTTTTCTATCAGCATTTTGATAGGTGTAAATGAGACTCCATTATAGGTATGGTTTATGTTGATGCCAAAAATTGACAAGGTAACAATGTCTTATGGGAAACACAGTTTAAGGGGAACTTTTTGTGCTAAACTGAGTAACCTCCAGATTTTTAAAGAAGCTGACTTCTTCTATAATGGGTTTAAGAAAGGGAAAAGGAAGTTGATATAATAAAACAAAGTCTAACCTAAGGTGATATGCCAAGATCTTCTTGTGGGCATAATGAATCATAGATTTAAGGGCCCGAATGGTGTTGTATTCTGAAACATCAAAGACTTAAGATTATAGCATAGACAATCTATTTATTGACATAAAATAATGTTGCATAGATTCTCACCACTAAGAAGTGTCATTAGACATGATTTAGATAAGCAAAATAGTATCCAACATATATAGAAGTTCTTCAAATGAAGTGTCACAACAATAAAGGGCACAGCTCACAGTTTTATAAAAATATGAAAAAATAGAAAGGCCAAACAATTGGCACAGTCTGACAGCCACAATCTAAATAAAACAGTAATAGAGGTCTAAGTCCTTTTGCTAAAACCAACATGCTTTCTCTCCAAAAAAAAATTTGGGTCCTCTTCTCAACAATAGAGAAAGTATATATAGCAGGGAAAAAACTCCCACCGCCTGGGAGGACAGCAACAGAAAAGATCACATAATCCTTAACAATGATGCCTGAATTAGAATATTCTCAAGGTTGTTATAATGGCATCAAGTTGGAACACAACATCCGATCATCCCAGGTGCAAGTGCATCTTTCGTAATGATGGCGGTGGTCCCAACTAGGTTCAAGGCGACAAGTGTTATCCATCGCAGCAAATGATTATGACGAGTGGCGTCTAATAGCATTATCTCCCTCAGCCAGCCTATCGCTCGCTTTACAGATCAATCATAAGGCACGTGGCAGCCTTTCGCTACCCACATGAAACTTTATCCCATTGCTACTGAGAGTTTGCGAAGATGCAACATGTGTCCAATGGGCAGAGATCCTTATCGCGGCAGAGGGAAAGTTCAATCAGCTCATCGTAAAGGATGCGTGGTAGCATTTTGCTACCCGTGGTTGTTTATTTCATCCCTACATGAAAAATTTGTGATATACCACCACATAGCATGATCTAGGGCCCTCTAACACTCTTTAGGAATGACGGCTTCATTGAAGCCTTTCACAACCTGAAGAGACTTTAAGGAAATAAGAAATAAAACCTCTTGCAAGTGCGACATGTGGACGCCCAGCGTAGCTCCTCAGGACCTAAAAGGAAATTCGTTACTTGATGTCGTGAAGAGAAGGTACGCAAAGTGGTAGATTAAAAACTTGATAAACAGCCGAGCAAAAATTAGCAATGCATAGAGTGGTGCATGCCTAGTGCAAAAATAAACCCAAAGGGAGCTGTTCAAAATTTATTTAATAGTTTTTGGCGACTATCAGGGGTGTTTTGACTAAGGAATGAAGAAACCAAAAGTTCTCTGGTTCTAGAGACCAGTGCTTTATTCAAAGGGCTAATGAAGTTAGAGATTGGAAAGAGCCACCTACAAA
This sequence comes from Sequoia sempervirens, assembly GCA_007258455.2. Lineage (NCBI taxonomy): Eukaryota > Viridiplantae > Streptophyta > Pinopsida > Cupressales > Cupressaceae > Sequoia > Sequoia sempervirens. Next base: position 469,907,955 of record VDFB02058242.1, read on the forward strand.
GGTGACCACTCATCTTCGGACGATCTCACTATGTTGCGCAAATTCTCCTATGCCCTACAAAGGTCAATAGCTTCTTTGTGAGGCAACACCTCAGGTAAACTGGCCCCTATTTGAATATGAAATAGCAGTAGAGAGAGCAGATGAATGACTACCTCAATGTTGGCCGCCGTTGGAGGATGGTTGAACTCCTTGAAAGCCTCTAGGTCATTTTCCTTCTCCTCAATAATTTCTGCAATCTATGCAGTAGTGGCAATGGAGCCATCTTCGAGGAATGGGGATGGTAGCCCAATCTTGCCTAATTTAAAGAAACTTCCCCATATGCCATCTAGTGTCTTACATAGAAAAGTCACAGCTACCTTAGTGCACTGGAAAGCAGAATGAAAATGAATGAATTTATATGCTATTTGAGCAGTAGCGTCTCGATTTTTGATACCTGCCCCAGCAAGGATTTCATCTGAGATGGAGTATAACTTATTGAGCAAGTCTTTTGCCTCGGGAACCTTCTCCAAGATGAATCGTGGGAATTTTTTAATTGTATCATGGGCCTCCTAGCTAAGTCTTAATGCCTTGTCGATAAATCAGAGGGTAGGCTACAAAGTTAGGCAAAAGGTTTTGATTTTCTCCCAGTGAGAAATGTATAATTTCCTAACTAGCAGAATGAGATCAGGCTGTTCAGGGGAATGAAATAGAGAGGCTTTAAGCGAAGTAATCTCTACGTCTCTTGTAATAAGGGCCTCAACTACTTCTACCTTTTTCCTTTTTTTGGACGCCAGCTGCTCCCTATAATTGCTTATTTCTTTATTCCAATTATGCTTAGCTCGGGAGTGGTTCGCTGATTGCTCCTCTAGAGAAGCCTTTGTCTCTCAGAGTTATTCCTCCAGTTTAGCCTTCAAGCCTTTAAATTTGGCCTCTTTCTCTTGTATTCTTTGCTCATATTGAGCCTGTAGGCACTCCAATTCCTCACCTTTTTGTGCCATCCCCTGACTATGCTTGAGGTAAAGGTGTTCAAGCTCTTCCTCTTTTAACTGTAGGTTTTTTCACACTTCTTGGTTCTTACTTTGCATCTCTTTTAATATGCCTGGGTCAGCAACCTGGGTCTTCGCAATTTCGCCCTGAAGCTTATTCATCTCATTCTCTGTTGTCAGCGCCCTTTCAATCATTCGGGCAATATCTACCTCTAAGGATTTCTCCTTTGTTTCTGGAAAACTCACCCTTTCCCTAGCTTCCTTGAGCTGCTCATCATTTTTCTTTAACTAGCGACCAGTTTTGAGAAAGTTGAAAGTGACTACCCATTGCGTTTCCTCCATGATTTCAACCTTATCATGTGGCTGGACTACCTTCATGTCGAGTCCGACTACATGTATCTCATAGTCTTCGAGTTTCATTTCTCCCTGAGGCTTGTTTACCCTTGGGTACATGGTCGTGAATTTTAATTCTTGTCGAGCCTCATCATAAAAAGCTTATACTTTTGGCTCAGTAGGAGCATTGTCATCCTTTTCCTTGTGTTTTCTTATTCTATTCGCGTGTTCCTATTTTCCACAATCTATCTATGCTATGAATTTGGCTGGTGATGAAACTAGCCCACCTACAAAAGGAGCACTAGAAGGCAGGGCATAAGGATAGGTAACCTTCATAGGCACAGACATTTAATTCTTCTAAAGAGTGACTATTTATGGAGAGAAGTGTGACACGTTCCATAGTTTGGTCTAAGAACTATCAGCAAGGCTAGACATTTGTGGCGACTGAAATAGGGAATTAGCCATAAGGCTGATTGGTCGGGAAAGGGGAGTTGCTAATGGGATGTCAGCTTGTTGCAATGGAAGAGGATTTGTAAGTATAGTGGAAAAAGAATGGGCACCGACAGGGGAAATGCCTTCTGAAAGTAAGGCAAGGAAAGTCTAAGCGGTAGTGGTAGGTGTGAGCATACTCGGAAGAGTAATTACAAGTAGGTGGGCCTGCAAAAATTGGGAAAATCCAACTAAATAAGTTGGACCAAAAGCAGAAGGTAGAGGGCTCAAACTTATGGTAGGAGTCACTAGTGAAGCAAGGGTGGATACAAAGGAATGAGATGCGAGAGAAGAAGGAGCAAAATATACCTGTTGATTGGTCGACAGTGGTTCCAAAATCGCTCGTGATTCCCCCTCAAACTCTAGTATCTGGCTAGCAGCGGGTGTTTCTCCTCCGATGGGTTCTTGTGAAACCCCTCCAATAATACTTTATGTGCGCTGTCTTTTTGCAGGCGGACACTCACTAACTTCGGCAGCTGAATCCTTTTGTTGAGGTGTTAGCCTGGCTAGTTTAGCGGTTTAAGTGAGTGTATGCAAGCCTCTTGATATATTAAAATGTATGTTTGTGGCCACATAGGTGGCATCCCTAGAGACCTTGCCCCTTTGCACTAAGGAGGATGATGTTGTTGCTTCCTCTTCATGCTCCTCAAATTCATCCCTTTCTTCACTTCTATCAATACTAGAGCTTGGGCTAGGATGGCCCTCTTTCCACCATTTCTCAAGTTTCTGGTCCTCCCATAGTTGGTTGTAAGGAGCATCTACTTGTGCAACTTCCTGGCGATATTTTCAGAAAGTTTTTATTTTTTCTTCACTCCATTCTTCACCCCTCTTCAACCTATTGTATATGCTACGCTCCATGGGAACATTATCCTTGGCCACAACCATAGGAAAGTAGAACTTGTGCCATAGACCTCTAGTGTCTAGTGTAGGGATTTGTACTAATTGAAGAAAATCTTCATCTATATCCATTTGTGGATTAAGCCGCTTCTCTCAGTATAGTCAGGAAACATGGGTAACTTTCATATGTGGCTCTGGTAAGTTTTTGAAAGGGTTGTATTCCCACTATCATTTACCAGTACCAACCCTAGATGTGTCAGCTTGTCCTCTAACAACTGGTGCGATTATTTTTTTAGCAGAGTTACTGACTTAAAATTCTTCGAACAAGTGAAGAATCCCTTCCTCTTGACCTTTCCGCTGCTACAAAAAGTGAAATCAATGACACACATGTGCTGGAATATTTCTAGCATGAGCACTCTATCGATAACGTAAGCTAGGAGCAGCAACGGTTTGCCAGTAAGACCCCGCATTCAGAGGATAGTAAAATCTCTGCCTAAGAACTAGTCACAAGAAGGGATGTAGCTCTGCATAAATCTAGTCTGGTCCTTATCGCGCTAGACAATATCACATTCTCTGATTAAATCATTCAAAATCAAGGCTATGAAATAGTCCACAAATGCATAATAGTCATATGATGTGGAAAGGAAAGGTGTCCATGTAGACACCAGCTTCCTTTTATTTTGCTCATCAAAAATTGATAGAGGAAAAAATCAGGTGAAGAAATCCAGATTCTGATGTAGAAACATGTGGACCAGGTAGAAAAAAAACCTAAAATTTTTCTTTGCCTAATAATTCTCAATTTTGTATTTCATTTCTTCAACTATGAACTCAGCAAAATCATACCAGAAGAGTTCATGCTGCTTGTGAAATTGCATTGCCGGTCCCAACTGAAAGCTTTCTATCTTCTCATCAGAGTCTTGGCCACAAAAAAATGTCAGCATGGTCATGGCATCTTGGAGATCATCGTGAAATGTACCACACGATAATGGGATACTTGACACCTTAGTGGCCGAGATACCCTTCTTATTAGTCTCTTCTAACAAGAAATCTGAGCTGGTTTTCATCTTCCTCCATATTTTCTCTCCCTTGCTTGGGCAAAAGGGCTCGATGTTCTCCTTCCTCTTACTTGGATCTGGGATACATAACATGTACCAGATGGCCTCTGGGCTGATATGCACCCTTAAGTTGCAGCCTTCAATGTAGTGGGTATCAGGATTATAACGCTGAATAGTAGCATCGACCACTTCTGGGCAATAGTTCACCAATGGAACCATGTATTGTGGAAGACCACTATACCAGACTCCACTTGCCATGGATTGGTCCACCCTTGGTGCCGATAACCTTGCACAAGCTGCCTCTTTGAGGGACTTAGGGTTTTTCGTGAGCCTTAGGTCATAGATATTGTCCTATTTTTTCTCAACCTTTTTCTAGTTACTCCATTTCTGGGGTCTATCCAGCTCCTCCGTGTAGGCTCTTCTCGTCTTGCTGGGTATACCAGGTGTGGCGTATGCCACATCCTCATAAATATATGCCTCTACTGAAGAATGAATAGCTATGAATAGTTCTTGGCTAATTTCCTCTTGCATTGGCTGACCTGAAGATTCTGAGATTCACCTTCTCTGAAGATTTCTGCAAGTTCCTGGTTGATTTCAACTATGCTCAGCTCTAGATAGACAGGCAAAAACAACTCTGCACTTATCCTAGGCATTTGTAAAAAGACTTTGAAATATTAAGCCTTTTCATGCAATAATAGCAACCTTTCCCAAGGTGGTAGGCGAAAGCAAGCCTTTTGCATTTAATTTGACATGTACTGTTAATCTTGCAACTTGTGCAAGATGAACTGATTGCTATTTCGAGGCAGCCGGAGTTCATTATTGCATTTGGGCGACCGTGTGATACACCCTGATCTCCTTGGAACTTGAGCCTACAACTAGCCTGCCAACCCTATGTTAGCATGCGCTGTCAATTAATATCTCGGCCGAAATGATTACGCCAAGCAAATGATCACCACTTGAAAAGATATGAATATTGCTTTGGGCTCTAGGACGCGCTTGAGAGATGACACAATAGCCTACGGCCATAAGTCTCTCCACCAAAAATTGCCACTTTTTTAAAACTAATTAATCAGCTTCATTTAATTAAGCACGCATTGAGCCATGCTATCACAGATGCAACTGGCCTGAAAATGTGACCAAACACAGACTCACCTTTCGAGATAGCAACTAGCATAACATCACATTTTTTAGAAGTAGATTAATATGAGTCTTGTCAATTTTTCTATAAATAGGCCAATAAGTAGTGAGCAATTTATACTTAGCATTTGAGAAGTGATAGGTCACTAACAAAGTTTTAAGCAAGCCCTCTCATAGGTTAGGTGGTAGATAACTCAGAAGCCTAGGAATAGTATTAGGGCAATGGATACCCCAGTTCGCCTGACTTCATATAAATCATAGACAGCGTTCCTAAGCGATATCTCAACTAGGAGACTAAAAAAGATGATGAAGAATAAGCATTTTCTCGTCCTGGTAGCTATAAAATGGGTTTTAAGCAAAGATTGCATAGAATATGAGGATAAGTATTGGGTGAATACCAACGTATGCTCCCACTTTGTGGTATCCATGCTGGACCTTTGTGTTCCCCGACCACTTATCCTGAAGCTGGTTAAAGAAATCTTCCCAAAAAAATACCTGAATGGTCTTCTTGAGGTCATTACTCATGCAGCTTATGGGGTAGGTCTACTATCAGCCAGCAACCTGTGTCGCTTCATTGAGGAAGAAGCCATTGTTGTTTGGCTGCCATTCCTCAATGGATTCTGCCTACAAACCTGTGATCAGCACCATTAGAGAGTTACCCAAGCTCTGCACTTCCTGTTTCACAGCTACAACGTGATACCTTTCTACAACATAGACTGGTATACTGACTTCAAGAACCTGGTGTTTCCCTTGCCAATGGCGGTCATGCCAAATGATGCTACCAGTGTTGCCGAGGAACTTGTGGACAAGGAAGAAGTGGACACTACTGTGAATGTGTTGATTGCTGCCAGCCATGCCTCTAGATAACAAACTCCTGCCACTTGCTCAAAACATGTTTGTCCTACTACTCAAAATATGCTTCCCTGCCTGCTTGAAATATGTTTCCCTGCCTATTGTATATAAGCCTAATAAAAGGCTATCGTATATAATATACCTTAGTATGCTTTGTAAATTTGAAAAATGGCTTCCCAGCCATTTTGTAACAAAAAAACATATATATAAATATATATCTCTCATTTTAAGAAAAATCCATGCTCTTTCTTGTTTTTGTGCTTAAAATTTTTTGGGTTTGCAAGTTTTATATGCTATTTCTCTGTACATGAGTGTATTTTGTGTAAATAAACTCTGATATTTCACCTGCCAATAATAATGAGTTAATTTCATAGAATAACAACTGATTCTAGAAAAAGAAATGACCAAACAAACAGAAAAGAAAATAAAAGTGTTATTTATATATGTACAAAGTAGAGCTTAATGCCTAATGGAACAACTTAAGATGAATCTCATTGACCGAGATTCCTAACGGTTCCTGTTCCATATTCTCTAGCTCAAAAGCGTTATGTTGTTTGCACTGAATGATTTTAAAGGGTCCCTTCCATAAGCTATCAAATTTACTATGCTGACCTAGCTTTGCAGCCCTGCTGTCATACTTTAGCACTAAGTCTCCACTTTTTAAACCCTGGTCAGAAGCCTTCTTGTCAAACCATCATTTGATCACATGTTGACGACTTGTCATTGCTATTAGGGAATTCTCCTTTTTTCTTATACTTCCAACAGTTTGGCGAGCTGAACCTCCATGGCTTCATTTTGTTCTATTTCAAGGGATTTCAATAACTGTATTGCTGGGATCTCCATGGAGATAGGTAACAGTGCCTCTTTCCCATATACCAGCTCATAAGGTGAAGTCTTAAGGACTTGCTTAGGAGTTATGCAGTTTGCTCAGAGTGCTTTTCAGATATTTTTATGCCATTCCCTCTAGTGTTATGAGCCAATCTTTTTAAGGAGTCAGACTAAGCTTTTGTTTGTTGACTCTATTAGACCATTTGCCTATGGATAATAATTTGATGATGTTTTAAGAAATATGCCATTCTTTAGTGCAAAGTGACATACCTTTGCACCTAGAAATGCTCTAGCATTGTTCGAAATGATCATTTTTTGGAGGGCCAAACCTTGTCACCAGTTCTTCGAGGAAGTCTACAATCTCTATTTCTGTTGCACCCTTAAGGGGAACAACTTCCGTCCACCTTGTGAAGTAGTCCGTAGTGGTTAAAATCCACTTATGTCTAGCACTAGAAACCGGGTTGATCATTCTAATGAAGTCCAGGCCCCATTGCGCAAACGGTTCGTCTACCACTATAGGTCTGAGGGGCATTACTGAATTCTTCCTTCTATCAGTGAAGAACTGGCATTTTTTACAAGCCCTTACCAGAGAGTGGGAGTCACTAAAAAGTGTAGGCCAGTAATAGCTAGCTTGCATGATCTTGATGGCAGTAGTTTTGGCGGAGAAATGTCCACCTTTGTCGCTATTATGGAATGCGTCAAGGATCCTCTGCACCTCCCCTGAAGTAACGCATCACAGGAGAACACCATTGAAATTCCTTTTGAAAAGGACTGCTTCTATTAGCGTATACCCATAATTTTGAAGCCAGTAATACCTTCTTTTTGGGATGAGAGGCCTAGAAAATACCTTCCGGCTTGCATGAACCTCACTCTATCAGTCAGCCAACTACCTTTCGATCCTGAGTCATTTATCAAGACGAGCTTTGGCTGCTCCTCCATGGCAGGTACCTCCTCGTTTTGTGCCATATACTCACATAGTTCTATTCCTTTAATAGTCTTAGTAGGCTTGACTTCAACGTCATATTCAAGGATCTTGGTGATCTAATTAGCCCTTTTTTTCTGTTATCTCCTCTTCCATGGTGTATTCATGCACACTGGAATGTGCGACATATACAAGAACTTTGTTGCAGAAAATTAGATGGCAAAATTTTTTAAGTCCCTTTACTATTGCAAAGGCCTATCTTTCGACAAAGTTATAATTCACCTCATATTCCTTTAGGGTTCAGGAATAGAACGCCACTAGATGTTCACCCTTTCCTTCACTATCCTTTTGGGTTAAAATAGTAGTGATACTAGACCTGCTACTAAAAGCATACATTATAAAATTGTTGGATTGATCCGAATTAACCAACACCGGGGCTGCAGAAATCACTTCCTTGACCTTTTCAAAAGCTTTCCGAGCTTCCATCGTCCATTTGAATGTCTGATCTTTTTTCAACATTAGGGTGATTGGCCTAACCATTCCCGTGAAATCAGAAATGAATTTGCTAATGAAATTTACTTTTCCCAAGAAAGAATGGACACCCTTCTTATTTACCTAAAGGGGAAGCTCTTTGATTGCCTTCACTTATTCAGGGTCAATTGAAACACCTTCCCTGGACACAACATGCCCCAACAACTTACCCTGCGGTACTCCGAACACACATTTATTTGGATTTAAGGAAACCCCGAACTCCTAGAACTTTTGAAAAACTAATTCCAAATGATCAAAATGATCCTCTTTAGATTTAGAGAACATATTAAGGTCATCCAAATAGTTTAGAATAAACTTATTGATTAGTTCGATGAATGCGACATCCATTGCCTGCTGGAATGTTGCCCTTGCATTGGATAAACCGAAAGGCATCTTAGCATATGCAAATATTCCCCACTTGGTGGTGAACGTAGTCTTATGTTGATCCTCTTGTTTAACATGGATTTGATTGTAGCTGGATAAACCATCTAGTAGAGAAAATATTTTTGACCCTACCATAGTTTGTAAGATTGATTCCATAGAGGGCAACAGATAGTGGTCCTTCAGAGATGCTCTGTTTAGGTCTTAGAATTCCACACATAAGCGGATATCCCCATTCTTCTTTTAGACTAGGACTAGATTCGATACCTAAGTACTATGTTTGATTGGGAAGACAATGCATGATTCAATGATCTTGGTTAGCTCCTGCGCCATTAGGGCCTCAATTTTAGGATTGACTGGCCTCTGTTTCTGTTGGATTGGTTTCTCACCTTCTGTTAACTCAATAGTGTGCTAAATGATGCTAGGATCATAGCCCTCCAGATCATCGTAGGACCAAGCCACCACTCCATACTTTTTGTAGAAACCGATGAGCCTTTCTTTATCATGGTGTGGAACATTTTTTCTGACTCGAAGATTTCTACCATCGGAGATCTGAAGGTCTTCATAATCACTTTTGTCAGCCATGAACTTCCACTTATCATTTCAGGTGTCATTACAATCAAAAATGTTTTCGAGAGTAACCAATCCTTTCATAAGTTTATTAGATTTGAGCTGCATAATTTGTCCTTCATAAGCCTCGGTGATCTTTGGCTAAAGCTGATCAGCGAACTCCCCTGAGTGCTAGATAAATGAAGTGATGTGTTCATTGCTTTCAAAGACTTTCCAACTCTGATCATTGTCGGGGATCGCTGGTCAGACTAGCACTCATACTAAAGATTCATTCTAAAGCAAGTTAGAGACAGGATCAAACTGAGCACCAATCACAGCCATACAGTCTGCCTCACTATTTTTTCTTTAAGGAATGGTCTAGATGTTAAAAGCTTCAAAACCCTCAATCAGGTCCCATACTTGGTGCCAATAGGATCTCATGCGGACATTCTTTACTGCAGAAATTCCCTGGACCTAGTTAACTACCAGTTCGGAATCTCTGAACACAATCGATTGCTTAATGCCCATTCATTCCACAAGGCTTAGGCCTTGAACTAGCCCTTCATATTCAGCCTCATTGTTTGAATAGGTGAAGTGAAAATGGAAGGACCTCAACAACTTTTCATTCTGTGGGGATATTAGATATACCCCTGCTCTAGCACCTACTTTGCTTCTTGCTCCATCAAAGTATAATGTCCATAGCTCATTTGCTTGGTTACCATCAGATTCTTTGGTGACCTTTGGAAGCCCCCGGTTTTCATCATAAATTACATATGTGCCCAATCCTGTAGCATGATAATTTCAGAAAGGGTCATTGTTTATGTCCTCGCTCAAATTAGCATCTTCTTGATCATTCTGATATCCACTCACCTTCTCTTCCTCTAGCAATTCAACACTATACATTTCTTGCTTGGTGATAGAAGTATGCACGGCTTCAAAATTGGTCAAAACCTCATCCGCCACATGTTCAGAATGTAGAGCCTCTGATTCTATCTTCATTTTTACACCATGCTTGGTCCTAAGTATCATATGTGACCAATCTAAAGACAAATATCCACCCACCTTTGAAGTAAATTCTTAGGATAGACAAAGACCAAACTTAGGAGGAACATCTATGATCACCGTATCTTGCGGGATCGTGATACTAGGGCAGGAAAATAGAGTTAAAGGAAGCACTTTGATGACACCTATAGTATCAACTTTATTTCCATTGAGCTGCATCACCCCCTTCTTCATAGGTTCGTAGCTAAGGCCCAAAGCTTCGGCTATCTGTTTTGGCATAACCATTGTACTAGCACTAGAATCAATCATAGCATTGTGTAATAGTTTCTTTCCTACAATGAGAGTTAAGAAGAAGGGATGAGGTTTTGACCTAATTCTATTTTTCACATGGGATTCCTTCACTTTGTCTATAAGAACCTTAGCTAGTGGTATTTGATAAACAACCTTTGTACTGGCAGATGGCTCTATTGGTATTGAGTTGATCTCTTGTTGAAGTGCCTTCTATAATATAGTCTTCTGTTCTGGGATAGCTATAATGTCCCGCAAAAACACATTAGCAGATGATTTCTTCAATTGCTCCACCACATTGAAAGGTGGCAAACTTGGAGATTTCTGCTCCTTGGTTCTTGCAATAATAATTTCCTTCTGCAGTTGAGAAGGTGAAGGGATGGTTGAAGCGCTGGGAATTTGATCAAAAATTCCTTTGAGTGGCAGGCTATCTATATGTGAAGCCACTGGCTCACCGATGAATCTCCTCTTTGGGCGTGTGTTGTAATTAGACTGTACTTGCGGTGTTTTAGATATGAATGCATCATTGGCAAACACTGTTTATTCTTCCTCCATCCAGGAGAAGAGCGCATGATTAGGAGCAATATCAGACTCCTGTTCTAAAGACATTCCTTGCATTTGTGTGGTTAGGACCGCACCTTCCATTGGTGAGGCATATATGTAACCTCCATTTTCTGTCATTGTCTCTTGACTATGTTGCTTGACCACTTTCTATTATAGATTTCCACATGGACAGTTTCAGGGCATATGAGCGTCGCTACAAGGGAAACACCATGGATTGATGTCATCAATAAGGTTATTCTGCCCTACTGTTAACTCTCTGCTCAAGCTTGGTGATGCACTTGTCAGTAGAGTAGGCATCGACACCATTTGGTTTGCTGTCGGGGCTGGTGGATTGTTGCGAGTCGCACCTTGGTATTGGTTCTATTGATAGGAGGGCCACCCACCTTGATAGTTTTGATATGCAGGATTAGGAGGAATTGCTTGGTTCTGCTTGAGCTTGGTTATATCATTTGACATGGTTCGCAACATCTCTTTGAGGTCACTTATTTCATCTTTGGAAGATCCTAACGTAGAAGCTATGTTTTCAAGTGCGGCTGCATATGAGTACCTTGACTAGGTAGCTGCGAGCGCACTAGTCGACGTGACCTCTTGTGCAGTGATCAAAATTTTAGGGAATATCGACATAATAGATCGAGTAGGCAATTTTCCATAATCTGTCAAATGATTCTTAGCTTTGATAGCGGTACCATAAGAATCTAGTAGAGTAGCTCCCCCCAAAGACTTGATCATTACGGAAATGTCTGAATTGATGGACTTCAGATAGAATATAAAGGCCAACTCGGGAGTCGGGTGGATAGTAATAGGGATCCTTTGCTAATTTGTGTGAAATCAGGCATTGAAGTCCATCAGAGACTCATGGGGGACTCATTTTATGATGGATAGCTGATAATATAATGAAGAACGATCTCCGTCATTAGAGAACCCTTCATAGAATGTTCTTCGAGCTCATCCCAGGTGTGAATTGAATTAGGAGTTAGCGTACGGTACCAATCTAGAGCCTTGCCTTTGAAAGATGCAGTGAGGAGCCTTAGGGCCACATTCTATGCTCTAATACTATGTACGAGACATACGTCCGCCACATCTTGCAAGTATTATGCTGGCGTTCTTGAGCTGTCTCTGGCAAATTTGGGGATAGCTTTCATGGCCGAAACCAGTATAGCGCCCAAACAGCGGGTGCTACTGGGGCTACCAGGGGACTTGTAGTATCCCATGCTACGTAGTTTTTGTTGGTAGCCAGCAACATGGTGAGAGGAAAAGGTGGTGGGAATGGAACGGTTACCAACTGATTTGCAGCCTAGACTGTCCCTAGCAGAGGCACTAGTAAACCTGGGTTACCTACAGTTTGGGATCTAGTTACAGGCTAATGGCTCATACACCCCTCTCTAATGCAATTTCATTAAGTTTAGGTCCCACTGGGCATGCTAGAAAAAGAACAAATTATTGATGCCAAAAATTGACAAGGTAACAGTGTCTTATGGGAAACTCAGTTTAAGGGGGACCTTTTGCACTAAACTGAGTAACCTCTAGATTTTTAAAGAAGTTGGCTTCTTCTATAATGGGTTTAGGAAAGGGAAAAGGAAGCAGATATAATAAAGCAAAGTCTAACCTAAGGCAATACGCCAAGATTTTCTTGTGGGCACGATGAATCATAGATTTAAGGGCCTGAATGGTGTTGTTGTATTCTGAAACATCAAAGACTTAAGATTATAGCATAGACAATCCATTTATTGACATAAAATAATGTTGCATACATTCTCACCACTAAGAAGAGTCATTAGACATGATTTAGATAAGAAAAATAGTATCCAACATATATAGAATTTCTTCAAATGAAGTGTCATGACAATAAAGGGCACAGTTCACAATTTTATAAAAAACATGAAAAACAAAAAGGTCGAACAATTGTTACAGTCTGATAGCCACAATCTAAATAAAACAGTAATAGAGGCCTGCAGTCCTTTTGCTAAAACCAGCGTGCTTTCTCTCCAAAAATATTTATGGGTCCGCTTCTCAAGAATAGAGAAAGTATATATAGTAGGGAAAAAACTCCCACCACCTCGAAGGACAGCAACAAAAAAGATCACATAATCCTCAGCAATGATGCCTGAATCAGAATATTCCCAAGGTTATTACAATGGCATCAAGCTAGAACACAGCATCTGGTCATCCCAAGTGCAGGTGCATCCTTCGTAATGATGGTGGTGGTCCCAGCCAGGCTCAAGGCGACAAGTGTTATCCACCGCTACAAATGATTATGACGAGCAGCACCCAATAGCATTATCTCCCTTAGCCAGCCTATCACTTGTTTTACAGATCAGTGGTAAGGCACGTGGCAGCCTTTTGCTGCCTGCATGAAACTTTCTCCCATTGCTACTGAGAGTTTGCGAAGATGCAACATGTGTCCAATGGGCGGAGATCCTTATCGCAGTGGAGGGAAAGTTCAATTAGCTCATCGTAAAGGACACGTGGCAGCATTTCGTTGCCCACAGTTGTTTATTTTATCCCTACATGAAATATTTGTGATCCGCCACCATGTAGCATGATCTAGGGCCCTCTGACACTCTTTAGGAATGATGGCCCCACTAAATCTTTTCCCAACCCGAAGAGACTTTAAGGAAATAAGAAATAAAACCTCCTGCAAGTGCGACACATGGACGCCCAACACAGCTCCTCAAGACTCGAAAGGAAAGCCATTACCCGAAGCTACGAAGAGCAGGTATGCAAAGTGGTATATTAAAAATTTGATATACAGCTGAGAAAAAATTGGCGATGCATAAACTGGCGCACGCCTAGTACAAAAACAAACCCGAAGGGAGCCGTTAAAAATTTATTTAACAGTTTAAAACTAGCAGGGTTCTATCCAAGGGGAGTTTGATCTAAGGTGGTTTGATCAAATCCTCTTCAATTGCAATCCTTTAAATCAAACTTTTCAAGGCTTAAATCATTATAATTTCTAAAAATATGTGATTTTAGTAAAAATTAGGACCTCCCAGAAATTGTAAATCAATATTGTCAAATCACCCAACTAACAATAGATATATGCATGTGTTTATGGGAAGGGATCCATTGACATGGACGACAAAAAATTTAACGATCTTTGTATGCCTTCATTGTCAACCAATACCATTTCTATCTATCAAATCACTCAAGGTGGAGCAAGTAAAGTGTTGAGTTCAAAATAGATTCTATCATAATCTAGGATCTACATAGTAGAAATATAGTTGCAATTGGGGATGTTGATCACCAATCTTGAGTCTACACCCTCTCATGTTTTTCACTTGATGATTCAAAAAATATTCACATTCAGGTATTATGTGTGGAAACTTTTGAGGAGATTCAATATGGTCATTTGAATATTGGTATTATTTTTTAGGATCTCATGACATGTGTTGATATCCCATCTCCTTCATCTAGTATTGCTTCTAATGATGCTTGTGATTCCATAGTTTTGCTCATTGTAATTCAGTGTAATAGGACATTCATCATCTTCTAGAGATGGCTACTTAGGATGAGTACTTGATAGACATTATTGATTTTCTTTGTGATTCATGTATTTCAAATTTTGGATACACCATTGATTTCATTCATAGTTTCTTTTATGGATATGATCCTTCTCTAGTTGTTGTGAGGGAACACTTTGACCCTCTTGTTCATTTTTTACATGATTATCTTTCACAATTTGAAATGAGTGTGGATTCTATTACAAATTACTTGGAGGAGGCTTCATTTTTTTTAGAGGATGTATCTTTGTATTTGGATTATGTTCTACAATTATTTCTAGGAGATTCTAGATAGTCCTCTTCTACAATGTGGCCTATAATGCATGTTTGGAGTGGGATAGCTTTCAACATCAACATGGAGAGATTTGTGCATTACTTAGAGACATCACTCATCATCCATATTCATGCATCTTATTTTTTCAAAATGGGAATATGACCTATGTATACTATCTTAGTTTTTACTCTTCCTAAGGGTAGGAACGTTGTTTAATAGTCTGGATCATTTTTTGCATTCAATATCAAGCATCTACCCTCATTATAGGAGACACAACATTGAGGGGGCCTTGTATGGTCTCTCTTATTGGGGGTATTTTCCCATTGGATTTTATCCTTCTCTCTATTTGTGAGATATTGCATTTTACATGGGTACATAACATGGCCTCATAGTTGGGCCCCATCTTTATTGCTCTTTGTATAATAATTTTCTTCTCTCTAAGTTGCACTTAAGGGGGGTATTGGTGTAAATAGGTGTTTTACCTAACTATATCATTAACATCCTATTTACAATGTATTAATTTTATTTATATCCTAGTTTATGTTTCTATAAGTCTTAGTTGTCTAGATAATATCTTATCATATCTTATATAGTTGGCTTTTATTTAAGTCTTTTGTCCCAGGTCATTTCATAAAGTTGAGGTAGTTGTTTCATGACATAGGATTAAAACTTGGCATAATATTGTTTAACCCTATGTCTCACCATTCCTATATAGTTAGGTTGTCCAATGTGTACAACATCAATTCATAGCATTGATGTAAAATTGATCAATCATATGATCATAATCTATCATTTACATCCTTTTATAGAATAATTTTTTTCTCTCATAGTTAATCTCTCTTGTTCTTCCATGAAGTTATCTTGGTTGGCTATAATTGTTAGCCAAATCTTGCATGTTACAAAGTATTCTATACCAATTATTACAAACAAGTTCTTATCCTTGATTGGTAAAATTCATGTAGCCAATAATTTTTTTATTGAAACCCATGTGTACTAATCATCTTGTTGGATGCCATCTAAGAAGGGATATGAAGAATTGAAAAAAAATAATTAGAAAGTTTCTTTGGTTTAAATGGGATGGTGGTTTTGGAATCACTTGTTTTTCTTGGTCTCAATGCATTCAACCAAAACATAAGGGTGTTTTAGGAATCATAAACCCAAAAAATTAATCATTATGCATGGTTGTGAAGTGGATTATTAAAGTTTCTAAAGGGAATGAACCATGGAAAATCCTTTTTTATCATCTAAACATCCAAGCTACTACAAATAAAAAATGGAAATCAATGTAGTAGCTAGATAAAATCATTATGTCTCCCTTCTTTAAAATCAAGGGTTCCTTTCCTTTATATTCCATTTGGAAAAAATGGCAATAGTTTTTTCAATTTTTTAAAATGAAATGGTTAATAAGTAGGAGGTATTTTCCACATGTCAAATTATGATATTGCTAGTAGGATTCAACTATGTATCTTTACAATTCAAACTCATTGACCCATGTTTCATGAGTAGTAGTTTATAAGAACCCATCTCTCATGATAATGAATGGATCACTTAGCACTCATTACATCTAGGTGATGTTCATAGAGGTGAAGCATTAGACTTTCCCAATAGGTCACCCATCCCAATACTAGTCCAACTCAAGCACGCTTAACCATGGAATTTTCCCCAAGGTTAAGCCCACTTAGCTTGTAACCCGATTTATAAAACCTAAACAAGTGTTGTGTCTTATAAAAAATTCATTATAGAGCCCCTTTAGCTCATCAATTGATAATTATGAGGTATTTTTAATAGTGTGTCAAAAATTATGATATTGCTATCAAGATTCAATCATGTAGTTTTTCAAGTCAAACACATTGACCCAATTATCTTTAGTGGTTCTCAAAAACCCATTTCTCATGATAGTGAATGGTACACTTAGCACTCATTGCATCTAGGTGATGCTCATAGAGGTAAAGCATTGGGCCTTCATAGGAGGTCACCCATCCCAACACTACTCCAACTCAAACACATTTAACTATGGAGTGTTTCCAAAGGTTAATCCCACTTAGATTGTGACCCCATTTACAAAAGCTTCAGCTACCTACTGGTAGCTTGTTATTTTCATAAATTTTATTTGTATTAAAAATAAATAAAAAGAAACTTTAACATATTTTTTTATTTTAAATGTTTTTTTTACAAAATTTTAATTATAGTTTATTAAATATATTATAATTAAAGAAAATATATAATTATTTTCTTTCAAAAAATTTAATTTGTATATTCTAGATAAAATATTATAATAAATTAAACTTTTTAATATTATTTTCTTTTGCATTCAAGCTAGCCAAGAAAAGTAGGGAGGCTGTGTGTTGGACCTTTCCTCCAAATGGCTGGTATAAGGCCAACTTTGATGGCGCTGCAAAGGGTAATTCGAGCATGGACGGAATTGGAGGTGTGTTAAGGGACTCAAATGGTAATTTTATGGTGGTTGTGGCCATCTCCCTAGGTCATCAAACCAACCATGTGGTGGAGGCTATAGGAGCTTTTCAAGTTTTAAAGTTAGCTCATAATTTGAATATAAAAATTTATGGCTAGAAGTGGATTCTAAAAATATCATTGATTGTCTCTTAGGAAGGACCTACCCTCTTGGTCAATAAATAATTGGATTGATGAAGATAATTCTATTCTAGACAAGTTCGATAAAGTAAAAGTCTCACATGTCTATAGGGAAGCTAACAACGTGGTGGATTACTTTGTGAATGAAGGGGTAAGGAAGCAAAGATTGAAAACATGGCAGAATTGTAGGGACTTAAGAGTTAAAGTTAGGGCCTTACTAGATTATGATGTTACACATGGGAAAGAGGCAAATACATTTAATGATTAAAGGGAAAGGGCCTAAGTACATTGAAATCAAGAGATTTGATCGGGCCGTGTCATATTACTTAGCTGGGAAGAAAAATTGGCACGCTTTGTGGGTTGGAATGGTTGTGTAAATCTGCAATAGGTGCTTGACATTCATAGAGACTGCAGTAAGGTGCAAACAAAAAATGGGGGGGATAGGAAAAGAGTTGAGCCAAAAATCTATGAGGTGCACATGAGGAATGATAAGGTCTGGAAATAGATTGTAAGAGGTGGGCTAGTTCCATTTCTAGAAAAACTTCATGGGCCTGATACTATGGCCACAAACTATTTTGAGAAGAACTAGAACAATGGTGAAATAATCCTCTTTGGGAGAAAGGTGAAATTGGATGAGAAAATTATAGGTGAGGTGACTAGAATGTCCACTGAGGGTGTGATGTTTTGTCGTGAAAGAAGGTTTTCTGATGAAGTGGTAATCAAATTCCCTAAGAAGGATAAGGAGAAATTGAAACTGGTTAAAATTTCCAAATATTTCAAAATTGACACCATCAAGGTGCTATGGAGAAAGGTGCTTTGTGTTATTATGGATTATATCACCCTAGACTAGAGATTCACTAGAGTTTGTGGTCATCATTTTTCCATTCTTAATCACTTCCACCATAAGGTACAGATTTCTCTACCTCACTATCTATTTTGTTCATTGAGTAATAGCCTTAAGGACCATAAGAAAAATCCCAGGATATACCCTATTCTTCATCCTAGTCTTATTAGGTTAATATATGAACACTATCAAAGCATGTCGGCTTTATCCAAACATGTTTCCTCCATAACGTATGAGGAATATGACATGGACAATGGGGGTTTGAAAAATCAACCTTACCAGGAGAGAATTGATGAATCCCACCCATCCTTTGAGATGTTTGGTAAGAAAACCCAGCCTAGAAAACCCCAACTTGCTAGAGTTAACCTTGAGACCTACCCTGACTACCCTGTCCCCTTAAAGAATCCTACTCTCAAGGGTTCCCCTACCAACAAGTTGGTTTCCTACTCTATAGACTCTTTGGAGGACAAAACTGAGAACCCTAAAGCTAACAGAAATTGTGTTCCCTCCCCTCCTGCCTCTTTGAGAGCTGATGGTACTAGATTTTCTAGCTCCCCCAACCCAGATTATGTTAACCTTATCTTAGACCAGGTTCAGTCTAGCGATATTCTTGCCTCTACAATAAATGGCATTGGTGGCATTTTCAGGGTTTTGAAATAGGCCTATCAAGAAATCAATGATCTTAATCAAAGAAATACGGCTCTATATAGCAAGTCGGAGGAGCTAGAACTGAAGTTGGCCACTCTCAGCAATGAAGAAGGAAAATGGAAAAATAATAGTGCTCGAACAAGAGAAGGTGACACTGAGGATAAGTACAAGACTCTAGAAGCTAAAATTGTCAAAATATAAAATAACATGAAAACTATTATGGAACAAAACTATAAAAGGGCTAGGCACAATGCCATCATCATCAATTCAATGTCTGAAAAGATGAAAAAAATGCAACAGGGATCATTGGTCACTGACCTAGAAGAGGACAAGGATAAAAGCAAGAATGAGGACCAAGGTATTTCAAAAAGGACATATGCCAAACTTAAAAGAAAAGCACCTCCTATTACCCAAATGGTTCATATTTTAAAGAGGTGGGTTCAGGATATGAAAAATTTGGAAGCTGAGACTGCGGATTTATTAAAGGCCTAAATTTAGTTGTTGTTGGCATTTTTTCTGGTTTCTTGGTTTTGTGGCCTTCACTGGCCTTTTTAGTAGCTGTGGACTTGTTTTTTTGTTTTTACGTCCTTTCTACTTTTAGTGTCTTTAATTATCTTATCTTTTGTTTGTAAAATTTGTGGTTTCGGGTCCCTATAAAACCCATTTTTTCCTCTTTCAAAAACAAGGTATATGCATATAAAATCCATTTCTTATATTCATTTGTTAAATATATTGTTTCTTGTAATCTTGTCTTAAATGAAATTTATATTTCTTTTTTAACATAGGTGGAAATAAATTGTGAAAATCAAGGTCCAATGAAAGTACATTTCCATTGTAATTGAGATGGTACTAAGAAACTGACTAAATTGTACACTTATTGTATAATCCAAAATTTAGAGGCTTTCTCTTTAAAACATTTTATGTTACCACTATAGAACTTTTATAAAAGACCTATATCCAAGTTTGTTATCAAAGATCTTAGCCTACTATAAGAACACTAGAGGAAGTGCAATATGAACAGTGTCTTAAATTTGTGTAGCTCAATGTGGATATTGGCACAAGTTTATAAGTAAAGACATTTCAAAGGAATATACAATCTTCTTGCTAAGTTTTAAGGCCTTGAAGAGTTAAATTAATGGTGGTAACCAAAATTTATTAGTTCCTTGTTCTATTCAAAGTGGCTTCATATTCTCTCACAATTCAACAAGTTATAAGGAGGAACTATGATTCCTATTTCTCTAAACAATTGTAAAATTTCTTTCACATGCACTTAAATTATTATTTTTTAAACTAATATTGTATACTGAACCAAGTAGGTTATTAACATATTATACCAATTTATCATTATCCAATTCATGCTGAATCAATCTAATAAAAATATTTTGGAACTATTCAATGTAGCTCAAGTTACAATTGGCTTCTTTTGTTGAAAGTTATACAACTTTAACAACTCAAGTTGGTATTCCACTAGTAGGAACTTTTCTTTCATATTTTCTCACCATCCTATCCACTGAGTAATATTTTCTCTATCATTTCTCCTTCTTTTAGCCTGCACCTCTTTCCACAAAAGTGCGACAAACCCCTTTAACTTGTTGTGTTCCACTCTCACTCTCCTATGATACTATATTTCATTACATTTAAAATATTTTTTCATTTTAATCAATCAATTAATCAACTCATCAAGTTCCAAACTACTTGAGAAACATAACAATTCCATATTTTTTCGCTCCCCAATTTTTAGAATAGTCTTGATGAGTCCCTTTTATCCTAAACTTATTCCATCACATGCATCTTTATCTTCTTTGACCATTGTTTAACTTCTCTTTTCTCTTAAGTTTTAGTTTCATCCCATTCATGCTTCACCTCTCCTCCCTTTTTCTCAAGTGCTTCCACTCTAGCTTGCATTCCCCTTATGACTTCCAATACATCATCATTTCTTCCTACAAATTTTGTTGATACAACAAGCTTTATAACTCAAGTCTTATCAAAGAAATCTCATTTTCTTGACTCTCTTTCTTACCACTATAAATCTTTCTTAATTTCAATCCCATGTAAGAATACACACACTCAGTTATTTGCACAAACCACTATCTTGTTAGACTCTTTCTAACTCTAAACCAAGGATGATACACTCCTTCCCAAATTTATATTTCACTTTAATACTAATTTTATGGTTTTTCCTACTTGTAGAACATAAAATCAAACATGTTGTAGGGAATGTAGCCAATAGAAGCAATGAAATTACCTTTTCTATAGTTATTTTGTAACCACTTTGTATAATTCCTACATAACCACACTAGAAATAACATTGTTGAAAGTAACTCTAACCATCTTATGCACTCAATATAGTTGCTACATAAAAAAAAAAACCACACATGCACATTTGCCCACTTCACCAACATGTAAAACAATCTTGCAAGAGCTAACCAATATTTAACAAGTGTCACATTAAGGAGTACAACTTAAAAACTAATACACATTAACAAGTCAAATGGAGCAACATTAAAATAAAGATTTCTTCTTCATTATAACCGAAAAAAGAGTTTTTGCATTCATTATACTATTGATAAAGTGTATATGTGCATATATTTTAGCCTTCTCTTATCTTCGGAGGGTAAGTTTTCCTTAAATTTATTTAATGTAATTCCCTTTCAACTTGCCACACCATCATCTCCACCTCTAAAATAAACCTCCTTAATCATTCACCCTTCACATGTTTATGTGTATGTCCCTTGACCATTCTCATTTGGTGCCTACTCTATTGACTTGGATAAGAGATAAAATTGTCTCATCCAAGCCTTTCTCACATGTGTTATGTCACATAATTAAAAATTAATTTTCCCTTACTCCATAGGAGCTTATCTTCATCTATCTCTTTACCTCTCTCTTTCTTTATGTGTGTTTGACCCATGCCCATACATGATATTTCCCTTGTCTAATGGTGTTTCAAAAAATTAAAATAATATCCTTTGTCTCTGCTTGTCATCTCTTTCTCCAATAGCTTGGCTATGTCCTAAATAAAATCGACTTATCCCTTGATTTAAAATCCCCCCTTCTCCTTTACCTTCATGGTTAAAATTTTTAGCTATTCAACCCCACTTCTCTCTCTCTCTCTCTTTAAAATCTCTAATACTCTACTAGTTGTCCCCACAACTAAAAGGAAAATAACATAACTATTTTGAATGGTACTCCTAAGTTCTCTACCTTCCACATGGCCTCATTACAATCTCTATTATTTTTTATCCAACCATTCCTCTCTTTTTACTTACGCATGTCACTCCCAATCAAACCTACACTAAGGAAGGGATCCCATAGAGCTACTAGAGGAAGTTATTTTGTTGAACATTAGGTCTCATGAGAAGAAGAAATTTTTTCTATAGGATAAATTCAAATATTGTCCAAGAAAAGAGAGGTCCCTTATTTTTTATATTTTATATGTTAAGGGTTTTTTTGGGGTGGGATTAAATTTTCCTCTCTCCCCTACCCCTTGCCTTCCTAAAAATCTGTTTGTTCTATTGGTTTTTTGTAAGTATTAATATTCTTTAGATTTAGGTATACAATTGTAGATTTAACTATTTCCTCTTCTAAAAACTAATCATTAGATCACCAACTTTCTATAGCTCAATGGCTCAAGTGTGTTTCCCATTAATAAAAAATCCATTGACCCTACTTATGAAAACTCTTAAATATTCTAAAAAAAACATTAAAATATTTTTGAAAACAAAAACTCCATAAAACCACAACCTAAAATTTTTCCTAAATTCTAGAGTTTTTTCGTCCCATCCAAACTTACCTCAAAGTCCCATTGAAATAGATTCAATTTAAGCACCAAAATGATCACCTCTAGGAAATGACCCTTGCAGGTTTAAATCACTAAATTCATGCATTCTGCCAAGCTAGAAACTAAGGTAGTTGGTTTTAAGTGAAATAGCTTCAAACAAAATAGATTGAAGAAATTCTAAATTTAAAAACATAAGTAGAAATTTTAAATTTAATAGTGTTGACAAGGAAAATAAATGTCATTGACATGTTTGTGTAGTGCCTTTGCATCAAATGTTGTTTGGTTCTTCAACATCTAGTTCCCCATACAAGAAAATAGCAATCAATAATTGTTATAGTTAGGGACAAACAACTTATCTTAAGCTAAAAAAAGATTGCTCCTCTAAAACCTTATTTGAGATATATTCTGAATATTAAACTATATGCACAATCATTGATTTTGATATTAACAGATGGATTCCCCTACTAAACATTGTATGGGATAAATTTTGAATACAAATTCACATAATTGAATATATAAGAAAAAATATCTAAAACATGTACAATTCAATTTTCTAACAAACTTGGATTCTAGTTTCCATTACCATCCATATTGTCTTAGATCTTGCATAATGATATTTATTTTGTTGCAACATGTTCGTATTATGTCAAAGTCAATAGAAACCTCTTGAAATATTTTCCATCTGATGATTAAAAAATAATATAAAGCCATAAAAAAGAGTCAATTCCAATGTGTGCATGAGGAAGGAAGAAATAAATTAGAAGTAAGCCACAACTAGAATGATTGTGGATTGGCCACAAAAGAGCAAGTAGCTTAGTTGGTAGAGCACTCTAGCAACAAATGAAAGGTCCTAGGTTTGAGTCCTAGCTGGTCCCTATGAGTTGTAGCTCAAAATATCATGGTATCAGTTCTAACCAAGCTAGGAGCCCCAAGAAACTATAGTGTAGATTAAGGGAGAGTGCTGAAAATAAGTCAAGCCTAGACCCATGTTGGAATGGGCACAAGGGGGCTAGTAACTTAGTTGGTAGAGAATTCTAATAGCAAATGGAATGACCTAGATTGAAGTCTACTTGGTCCATATGAGCTATAACACGCGTGGTATTAGATCCAAGCTAGGAGCCACAAAAACCTATAGTGTGGCTTAAGGGGGTGTTGGAAATAAGTGACACCCAAACCAATGACAGATTGACCACAAAGGGGTGACTAGCTTAGTTGGTAGATTAATCCATTAAAAATGGAAGGTCTTAGGTTTAAGTCCCAATTGGTCCATGTGAGTTGCAGTTCAACAAAAATTAATGAAACAAAATTTCAAGATGACATAAAAAATATGAGTTAAGGCATAGAGATGAAGAGGAAAGTTGAAATTGATGGAGAAGCTAGAAATGCATGATAAATGTGGAAGCATATACAAAGTAAATATTTGTTTGATATAATGGATCAAATAAACGTGGTCTCATGGAATTAAATAATTGCAACATATGCAAAAAATAGAATTTTTATAATTCATTACAAATTTTCAAGCAAATGCAATTTGTCTAGGTGTAAAGTTAAATTCTATGACTTTTTCTAGCATTCTGCATGCATGTACCAAAATTGTAGCTTTAGAACAAGGAATAAATATCTATCAAAAGATTAAGAGAGGGGATTTTTGTCAAAAAACTATTATTTCATCCATTACCCTATCTTCTTGAGGAAGATATTTATACCTCAACCTTTGAATAGACCTAAAATGACAATCAATTTAACTTTATCTCTTCCTTCTATCCAAAGAATTCTACCTACAAGAAATATGATGACTCCTAGAGAACATCCTTTTATTACATAAAATAATGGTAGTAATCTAGTTTTCCAACAATGAATCATATGCCAACTTCTACTATAAAAGTTCCACCTTATTGTTTAGCACAAAGTTCTATAACCCTATTGAACATTTTGAATGTACAACCATTTTATGTGTAGTGTATGGAAAAACAAATGGATGTGGCCTTTACACTATACTCTATTTTCCCAAGTAACATGATTATGGGAATCACTTGTTCTACCCTAGTTTCTTTTTGTATTTGTGAGCATTTAGTTGCTTTATTGTTCACTTCTCCACACTTGCAACATCCATCCATGAATCATCTACCTCTTCCTAGACCAAGTCTACCCTTTTATGCTTGTTGTGTATACTTTCTTGCTTGCTTTGAATTAACATATTTTATAGTTTTTAGAATTGTTGGCCTCTTCATCCTTGCTATACCTTGTTTTGGATATGCACATAATTTGTCCATCATCTTCCTTGTTAGGTTCTCTTTCTCTAGCGTATCTTTCTCTAATTCTAGTTGAATCCAGTTATTTTCTTGACAATTTCTCTTCAACCTTTCATGCATTTTGGTAAGCCTCATGTATAGCTCATAGCTTTATCATTCTTAGCTCATCTTGTATACTCAATATTAGGCCATTGAAATATTGTGCCACTTTCTTGTGATTTGAGTCATGATGATCAATCTCATCAAAATATTTTAGGACTCTTCAGTGTGGCTCATTAAACTCAACTTCTTTATTTGAAATTTGTACAACTTATTTAATAACTCAAGAAGAAATTGGTTTTCATTATTCTCACCATCCTATCCCATTGGGTGGTATTCTCGATGTTATTTCTTTATCTCTTAGCCGACACCTCTTTCCACCAAAGTGAAACATACCACTTTCTTCCACTCTCTCTCCTAGCATCCTCTATTTATTTATATTTAAATATTTTTCATTGTAGTCAACTAATCAATCAGCTCATCAAGTTTTAGACTCCTTGAAAAACATGACAACTCCATCTTCGTTCCCTTTCCAAGTTTTAAAATGTCCTTATTGAATCTCTTTTCTCTTGCATTCATTTCATCACCTACATCCTTATGTTCTCCTCTAATGACTTCAATTCCTTCTTCCTCTTCATTCTCACTTCCTAACCCTTTCATCTGCATAACCTCTTCTCTTCCTTCTATCCCAAGAATCCTACCTAGAAGAAATATGATGATTCCTAGATATCATGCTTTTGTTACATAGAATAATGGTAGTAATCTAGTTTTCCAACAATGAATCATATCCCAACTTCTACTTTAAAAGTTCCACCTTATTATTTAGCATAAAATTCCATTCTATTGAACATTTTGAATGTATAACCAGTTTATGTGTAGTGCATGGTAGAACACAGTTAACATTGCCTTTAGACTATACTTCCTTTTCCCAAGTAACATGATTATGGGAATCATTTGTTCTACCCTTTTTTTTTTTTGTATTTGTGAGCATTTAGTTGCTTTATGGTTCACTTCTCCAAACTTACAACATCCATCCATGAATCCTTTACCTCTTCTTGGACCAAATCTACTTTTTTTTTTTTTGTTGCACACATACTTTCCTTCTTTCTTTGAATAACACATTTTCTGGTTGTTAGAATTGTTGGCCTCTTCATCCTAGCTATACCTTGTTTTGGCTATGCACATAATTTTTCTATCACCTTGCTTGTTAGGTTCTCTTTCTCTATCATGTCTTCCTTTTCTTCTAGTTGAGCCTAGTTATTTTCTTAACAATTTCTCTTCAGCCATTCATGCATTTTGGTAAGCCTCACGTATAGCTCATAGATTTATCATTCTTAACTCATCTTGTATACTCAATATTAGGTCATTGACACATTGTGTCGCTTTCTTGTGATCTGAGCCATGGTGATCAATCAAATCAAAATATTTTAGAACTCTTTGATGTAGCTCATTAAACTCAACTTCTTTTGTCACAAGTTGTACAACTTCTTTAATAACTCAATTTGGTAGTCCATTGAAAAGAACTTGGCTTTCATTATTCTCACCATACTATCCCATGGGCTAATATTTTTTATGTTATTTTTTTATCTTTTAGCTAACACCTCTTCCACCAAAGTGAAACATACCACTTTCTTCCATTTTCTCACCTACCTAATCCTCTATTTATTTATATTTAAAATATTTTTTCATTGTAGTCAACTAATCAATCAGCTCATCAAATTTTAGACTCCTTGAAAAACATGACAACTCCATCTCTGTTCCCTTTCCAAGTTTTAAATTATCTTTAATGAGTCTCTTTTCTCTTGCATTCATTCCATCATCTACATCTTTATGTTCTCCTCTAATGACTTCAATTCCTTCTTCCTCTTCATTCTCACTTTCTAACCCTTTCATCTGCTTAACCTCTTCTCTATTTTTTCTCGGGTGCATCCACTCTAGCTTGCATTCTCCTTTTGACTTTTAATACCTCATCCATCCTTCTTCAACTTTTGTTACTACAATAAATTTGTCACTACAATAAATTCTAAAACTCGTCTTGTTTGATACATGTCGTCTTGATTCTCTTTCTTACCACTACAACTCTTGTCTTAATTGCAATCCCACACAAGGACACGCTTGATTCTCTACACAAACCACTATCTTGTTGGACTCATGCCAACTCTAAACCAAGGAGTTTCTCTCTCTCATCCCCACCCATACATAATTTTTCCCTGGTCTAACGATGCTTGAAACAATCAAGATAATCTCCCTTGTCCCCTCTTTCTCCAACAACTTGCCGATTTCCTAAATAAAATGCACTTCTCTTTCAATTTATAGACCCCCTTCTCCTCCACTAGACCCCGATGGCCAAACCCCTCAGCTGCACGACCCCCTTTCTCTGATGCTCTACTGGTTGTCCCCACTTTGGAATGGCGCTCTCGTTGTATATTTTCTACCTTCCACATGGCCTCCTTGCAGTCCCTGTTCTTTGTTATGCAGCCTATATTCTAACGCCTTTTTTCTCCCGTCCAAATCTCCCTCAATCGTCCCAGGAAAGTTTAAAACCACTGAATTTTTGTACTCTCCTTGGCTGGGCGTAAATGAGGCTAGTGGTTTGTAAAACAGCTCCAAACAAAATAGGCATCATAAATTTTTAATTTAATAGGTCTATGCAATGCCCCTGATTTAAATGTCACTGGGACCAGTTCTGGGTCTTTTTTTGAAAAACCATTTCCATCATAGGTTGAGAGTTCCACTGGAATTGGTTCTTCTTCCACAACTCTGGTGAATCATTCGAGGTCAGGATGTGCCTATTTCCTGGTTTTTGGGGGAGGCCACCTTCTCTATAACGGTTGAGATTGGAGTCATATCCATATTGATGTTCCACCATTCACCCACTTGGAACTTCTTTAATCTCTTCCTTTTGCTTAACAATCCAGACCCATATATTATGATGAGAGGATGCTAAGTGTGTGAAGTTCAACTGTCACTAAACCGTTATTCTTCTCCTTACTTTTTCATTTTCCTGTTGTCTCTACATATTTGGAGTCTTAAAAACATTTGTATTGATTATTATAAAATTGCGTCTGTTGCAACAAAACAAGCAGTAAAAGTATATTGATTTATTTTCTCCATGGATGTAGTCATATATTGGTGAAGCATGTAAGTCGATTTGTCGATGTACACTTGTCTATTCTGTTATTTCTTGATTGTTGCTCTTTATATCGTTGTTTTAAATTGTTCAACAAATGGTATCAGAGCTAAGTGAATTTGAGAAGAGATGGAGGATGCAAACAAGTGCAGGATTGAAAAATTCTCAGGCCAGAATTATGGAATGTGGAAGTTGTAATTGGAAGTGTTGTTGATTCAAAGAGATCTCTCAATCATGCTGGAAGGTAAAGAAAAGAAGCCAGCTGCAATACCTGATGAATCAACAACACTGTCATCAAAGTAAAGTATAAGTCAAGTTTATATGTCATCAACTGTCACCAATATCATCAACAGAAGTTCCTCAAAGCCAGAACAACTACTGAAGAATACCATCATCTCAGCATAACATCATTTACTCCCTCTTGCAATTCGCCATACCATTGGAAAACCTTAATGGAGATGTGCAACTCCTCTATGACTGAGCAAACATACAAGGAACTCACTAGTAAACTTGGACAGAAATTACTGGCAAACTGTGACTGAGAAAGCAGACAAGGAAAACACAAGGTCACTGTATTTGTCATGGCTCTAGAGAAAGAATAACACTGACAAAAGATCACTGTCAAAGCATCACAGACTAGCTAAGATCCATATTACATTGGCACAAACTCCATCATCTAAGCATTGTAACAGCTGCAAGATCCACAACACTATTCAATCACTAGAGGAGTAACATTTTCAAGATTTATATCACTGTCCAAACTACATGCTTAAAGCGCAAGCATCACTGTAAGACCACTGCAAGCTATCATACTTTTGCTGCAAAAATGCAGTCAAGCAAATATTGTCATGCAGTTGACTTGATGACTGAGAGCAAGAAACTGTCATTTTAGCCATGCATACCAACGACAATATTATGGCATATCAGTGTCACCATACCCCAAGACTCCATGTATTGTCTACATTAACCACTGTCCTTGTAAAAGATGTTTGAAAAGTTTTCAATATACTACTGAGATGTGCGAAAACCGATACAAACTGTCCATAACCATGAGTATAAATGCTGCACTTATATGACTAACATGTTGCTCTACAAACCACTGCATGTTTGAAGAAAAACAGGCAAGTGTTGCAAACCACTTAACAAATGTATATATCACTGCTCAACCATAGACACAAAGCTATAATGATGTGATCACTGTCACAATAAACCATTGACAAGAAGCAAAGCACACCTTGAACTTGAACTGAACAGTATGTAGGACAAGCATTCCAAAATGAGGAAGGCTCACTGTTACTCCATCAAATACTGTTTAAAGCATCATAGCATGAACCATACTTCACTGGCATGTATGGACAGAGATTACCACTGTGCATGAAACTTTCTCAATTGAAACTGACTGATCTTAAAAAAACACTACTCAATCTTGACTCATGCATACTTATCTCTTCCTTCATTAAGTTAAGACACATGACAATTTCTACTCCTTGATTTGCTCTATGACAGTCCAAAAACTAATAAACAGTATTTGCAAACTTTGACTTAGATACCACTGTCACTCTTGTGACCCTTGAACACCATGGCAACTCACTGCTATATAAACACTTCACAGTGCCATTGACCATCACTGCAATGAATCACCACCTTGTATTCCAAACCTAACTTTTCACTGTCAATAACATGAAGTCTGAAAGACCTTTGTGACTGAAAGATGGAGATAACTCATTGTCTTTTGTGAGACTGAGAAAGTAATGTGTAAGCATCACAACATCACTTTGACAGAAGGCAGCCACTAGATTTTATCATTTGCAAACTGTTATATCCTATAGATGCCTTTCTTGGACAAAGAGGAACTGTCACTGTGCATAAAGATCCCTAGAAGCCATTGGTAACACCCGACAAATCATTATACCGACGCTGTCACACTAACCATTGTCACTGCACCACACATTGCCTATAGTCATACCACTATCACTGATTATTGATATAATACTATCCCTTACATATCAAGACAAAACATAAAGCAACTGAGCATTAACGCTGTGATTACTGATACCATACCCACAATGTTAGCGGCCTCTATGTTTGTCATACAACTTACCTTATAAACTTAATGACCACCCTGTACTTTCTATGTCAGTTACCTGCCTTATAACATCATATTCTACTGTCTCAGTGCAACAATTGACATAGCCTCAATTGATAACCTTACTAGAAAGTTACCTTCATGTAGGTCTTCCACCTTAAAAGAGAATTATACCATTAACAAATACATTTTGATCTTATTTTCATTTTTGTGAGATCTGTTCTTTTCCAAATGTGAGCTTTGATATGCTATGTGACCTCTACCAGACTTCTCATGAATTGACTTAAATATGGACTGTCCTTTTGAAGATTGACATCCTCTGTTTATTCAAATTTCCCTACTTGCTCAGAATGTTGTTTCTTGACTGCCTTTTGAAACCAAGGTCACTGTTTTGAGAAATAGCATTGACCTAACATCAGAAGACTGTACAAACTCATAATCTGCCATTGTGGCATTGGCTAAACATTATTGGACACCAGTCTACTTTTCCTTCTACAAGATTCTGAAGCAGACAAACTTGTAATGAAACACCTTTTCTTTTGAACCAGCAGTGAGTTTTATTGATGACTGGGGAACATCAGACAAAATCTATGATGAAACATGCTGGACCAATGTGGAGCTTTGTAGGACTGCGAAAATGATTGGCTAGGTGAGACTATAATATTAAAATCCCATTAATTTTGAGATTATTTACAACTATGAAAATGATATTTGTCTATCTATATCATTTTTTTTAATCCAATAATTAAATAGGTATGACATTTGTCTTTCATGAAAAGATGTACGTCGTGTCAAAACACTTGGAGAAAAGGCTGCATGTGAGTTGGAAGGGAATAATAATGTTGATCTTATCACAGTTTCACCAACATTGGTTGCTGGACCATTTACAATGCAGATTGTGTCTCCCAGCGTGGGGGCAGCTTTGACACTTTTAACAAGTATGTAATACACCTTTTGGGAAACTTTTACCCAACGTTTGCCAACAGAATGTCAAAGGGCTTGCTTGTTTAACTTGCATTAAAATAATTATGGAGCATCTAAACCTAAACTAAATGAAAGTAAATATCAGGAAAATTTTATAATCCGCTATTTTTATTCTCTTATCAAACATCAAATACATTCAAAACAATTTATTTGTATTTAAGAAGTTTTTTAATCTAAATATAAAACAAAATACCGAAGATAGAAGAATGTTTGAAAAACAACTCTACATTGTATTAAAAATCCTGAAAAAAAATTCAGTCGAAAATAAAACAAAACATAATCCTGCGAAAACAGAAGATTGGGAAAAGTATTCCATTTCTCTCTTGAAACAGTAGAAACGATATCCCCCAGAAATCAGATTTTCATACGAGCTACTGAAAATTCATAGTAGTTGAAATTTGTACAATTGGTAAATGGTAACATCGGTTGCCTCCTCCTTACTGTAGTCGACATCCCTGCGTGCCCTCCTTCTGGTGAAAGCCCATACACTTCTGAGTGCCCTCCTTCTTCTGGTGAAAGCCCATACACTTCTGAGTGCCCTTCTTCTTTTCCTGGTGAAAGCCCATACACTTCTAAGTGCCCTTCTTCTTTTGAAAGCCCATACACTTGCCCTTCTCCTTTTTCTCGTGAAAGCCCATACACTTCTGAGTGCCCTTCTTCTTCTTCTTCTGGTGAAAGCCCATACACTTTAAATACCATGTCCTGAGAAACATTTTCACTCACAAATATCTTGTCATACCACAGTTTAGCACACTCAACAAACTCCAGACTAGGAGAAAACAATCCTTCCACCCTCACCCTCACCTCTTTTTGAGGAATTTTATAATCTCCAACTTTATAATACTGAAAGAAATACGAGCTCTCACATTGAGATACAACTGGACTGACTAGCTCAATGTTTACAAATGCCCACAACTTTGTGGAGGAATCATATACTTGTGCATGCCCGAAACTTATAGCAAAAAACTTGCCATCTATAAAAGCAGAGCTACAGTTGTCTACATTTGTAAGCATGGGAGGCAGAAGGTTCCACTGGTCTTTCTCTACATTATAAACTTCTGCTTCAAGTACCCTATTGTTATCTTTGTCTATTCTACCCGCAATGTAAATCAGTCCATTAATGGAGTCCAACGCACAGGAGAAACGCCGGCGACCCACAAGCATTTTGGTGCTTCGCTGCCATCTACACGACCAAAAATTATAGACAAAAGTGGCTTCCTCGATCCCCATGTTATCAAGCCCCAAACCCATCAATATCAATCTATGACCGAAAGGAACACAGTGAGAGTGACCATATCGATGGTAGTATGCTAATCCAAATTCGGTGGGGATATGAGGGAGTCTTCCAAAAGAATTGCTGGGAGAATGATAGATAGTTAATTGGAAACAAGGAGTCTCAAATTTCTCAACTATAACCAACAAATCCTCTGCCTTCCCAACCCTCTTTCTATCTCCATAGAACAGAGGAAATGTTTTCTCAGATTAAAAGAATATGTGCACGGCACCCTTAGCAAGCATTCTACAACAAGATCCTCTGGAAGCTCAGAAAACATCTCCATTGCGTCTCTCTTCTTCACTGCAATTTTCTTTGACACTCTTGATACTCCAATTCTCTCTGACACTCTTGATAATAGTAAGAAAGACTATTTTTCAATTAATGCCAATAGCTAAGTAGGGATGTTTACTGTCTTCGATTCAAAATAATAAGAGAGAACACCGCTTCCAATTCGTCAGCAATCCACTTTATCCACTGTGCTTTGAACTATCCAAAATTGGCCTAGAATTTATAAGAATTCCGATATCCTTCCCATTTGCTTTTTTAATGGACCTATTATTAGTTTTTCTTTTCTTGCTTTTATTGCAGTAAGATTTGACAACAGTCTTAAGTGGTCGGCGTCTGCATTCTTTTGAAAATAGTTTTTATTTTCTTGCTTTTATTGCATGTAAGATTTGACAAACAGTCCAACTGGTTGGCGGCTGCATTCTTTTGAAAATAGCTAGCGGTTACAATGCGAATTTAAAATGTTAGATTCTGTTTATTACCAGTTGCTGGGCCGACTGGATTCACTTGAGTCCTTTGCATGGAATGGAATAATAAATGAAAAATTAAATATGACATTTAAACCATTCTATTTGCGTCTTCTGTCATGCATTCCACACAACTTCTGTAATTCCCCGCGTCGCCACTGACGGACAGGCTAACAGAAGGGGATGTAGTTGTAAATTTGCAAAATCCCAAATAAATATTGTGATTTTTTCTTAATTGTAAATATAGAATTTTGATAATTACGAAATGGGTACCGAATGATTATTATTTGTTAGAATTTTACTTATTATTTTTGAAATTAATTATTATAGTTTTGAAAGGAAATAAAATGATCATTTAGTTATTTCTGAATTGTTAATGGGTAGATAAATTAATGGTGCACTAAATAAAGATATAGATATAAGAGTTAGAATAATAATATAACTATCCTAAATTAATATATACAATTTATTAATTAAATATATTTAAATAAATATATCTACAATTTTAATAAATGTATTAATTTAAACTATTATAAATATATAAATAATTAGTTAAATATATTTAAATAGACAAAACTATTTTATTTTATTTTAGAAATATTTTTTAAGATGTTTTTTATAGTACGTTTGTGCAATCATTATAAAAAACTTGAATTCAACTTATTCTATTATTTTCAATATTATTTTCTTTTATTTTTAAATTTATGTTTAAAACTAGCACTTGCATTTGGAGGAGGTGCAAGGAATACGCTGATAGAATTATATAGGTACCTGGGAATTTGAAGGTGTTTTATTAAAGATTTGTATGTTTTACATTGTGAATCTTTTAAACCATACATGTATGAAGGGAAGTGCACATCAATTTTCATGATAACCATTGCATTTACATCATCAACAGTAATTGAAACATTTTTCTTTTTATAATTCTGTAATGTTTAAATTTGACATTAGCAGATATTGCAACAATACTTCTAGAAATTTAGAATCAAATTACATCATGCACCCTGGAGAGATTGCTTCAATAACAAAAGATAGATTTCTATAGTTATACAATGGAAAATAAAGAAAAGCTTACAAACATATAAATACAAAAACCAAAAGGATCATGGATACATCACAAGAGAATACAAAATTTGATGAATGGAAAATGAAGTCAAAGATACATAATTTGATTTGCAGTACACAATAACAATCAACTTGGAAGGGATCTCTCCAAACATACAATATTATTATCAATGCAAAGAGTTACACCTTACCATCCTTTAAATCTTTAAAACCCATCATTTGACACCTCATCAAAATGTTTTTTAACTTGAAAAATAACAATTAAATAAAAATGTATACTCAAGCAACCAAATCTAGCTTCTTTTAATGCCACTTCCCACAAGTGAAAGTAGGTATTCTATAATTTTAGTGGTTGTATCAAGTAGAGTTATTTTCAAGGCCTTTTCACACGTATCCATCATTAGATTTTCATCTCCTGCAATATAAACAAAGGTGTAGGTTAATGATAACATGTTTATATATTTTGCAACTAACCACAACAAACAATCAATGTTAATAAAAATGGTGGAGTTATGTAAATGCTAATATGATTATCATGCATTAGGATATTTTTCCCAGACACATGCATGCATTGGTGTCACATATCCTCAACTTTTCTTTTTTAACCATTTGTTCTTTGACATTGACTCCAACTTACTATTAAAAATATTACTTTCAATAGTTAAGTGTGCTAAGTGTGTTGCATTGTTAAAGGAAATAATAAATATGGAATACAACAATATCAAAATAGGGAAGGGCATGATTTATTTTGTTTCCCATACATAATTTTTTATACTACTTTTTGCAAGTAGTAATATATTTGGACATAAATGGATTATGCTTCCATCTATTTGGATATTTTGCTTCTAATTTTTTTACCATAATTGAATTAGTCATCTAAATCCTCCAATGTAATAGTTATATGACAAGTGGGTTTCTATATTGGATAACCGTTTCCCCGAGCTCTAGGTCAAATTCTTTGAAAAATAGGACCTTCATTCACTTGAACCATAAGGACAAATGAAGAGCCCTTATTTATATTTATATTGTGATATGCATTTTTGGCTACAAAAAAAAGTAATTTTAATATGGGATAATAGGGTAAACCCACAAAAGTGGTTTACAATTCCAGTGAGGAAGGAAAAGTTACAAAAAATGACCCCATGCAAAAAAAATTGGTTTTTGGGAGTTCAAACAAACTTTTGGTTTGAGCGAACCCAAAGGGGGTTCGATAGAAGCTCCCTTCGAGCGAACCCATTTAATAATGGGGCCTGGACCATTCCTATTAAAAATCCAAAAGTGAAGGCTTGTAGAAAGGGGGTTCGCTCGAACCCCCATTTCCCCCCCTTCTCCCCCTCAGGCACCAAAAAAGTCCAAAATTTTGCGCTTTGAAGCTCGGGTTGAGGATGAAAATGGAGGAAACTTCATAGGCCCAACTAGATGACAGTAGTCCTCAGAACAAGCTATCCAACTAATATAATTTTAATATGTTTTGGTTTTATTATGTATTTGTTTATTAGTTTTATTAAACATAGGTTTTTCACCAAAAATCAAGCTCTCTATTCTACACATGTGGAAAAATAGCAGATTATCAAAAAAAAATTGAAAAATATGAGTGTACCAGATATTGAAGTCCTTGATCCAACAAAAAAAAATTGAATATCGATACATACAAAAATAAAATCACGTTATACAGTTTCTCTTTGTCTGAATTGTAATTAGTTTGACTTCGAAACTTGATTAAGGAAAAAATATTCAATAAAACACTATGAAACCAATTGGACGCACTAGATATTGTAGTTACAAATCTAAATTCAAAAAAAAAGGATTTTCATCCTTAATGGAAAAAAATTTATACGTTATACAGTGAGTGTCACTCCTTAAAAATATTGTTTACTGAAAAAAACTAGTTTTCGAAGGAGATGGAAAAAGAAGTGAAATCTAATTTGAAATTTTTTGAAAAAAAATATATTTTGAATCTACAGAAAAAATGTCACAAATCACTAGTTTGCATCATCTTCAAATTCCTCGCGCTTTAGTCACTATAGGTTCCTGAAAGTGAAGATTTAGTTAGAAAAAAATATTTCAGTGTCTAGTTTGGCCAAAAATTGTAAACCAGTATTGTGGGATCACTGAACATTCTCTATGAGACATCCAATTAGTCAACATTGGTGGTTGATCATTTTGGTGGTTGATTATTTCGTGCAAAAGTTGACTATTTCTTTGGGAGATTTTGCTTGTATTACAACATCTTTTAGACAAATTCTATGGTTATATATTTTTTATACTTAATTTAGATATGAATTGTTTTCCTAATGTGAAGCTTTACTCTTCAAAACCACACTCAATTGTTTTTGTTCCTTTAACATCTTGAGTTTTGATGTTGTCGACAAGCAATTGGTGAGCTTATGCTAATTAATGTCTCCTCTAATATTTTCACTAAGATTTTAGAAAATTGGATAGTCATTGGGTTCAAAATAATTTTCCTTCAGGAAATAGGATGTATCCCGCCATATTTGATTTGGTAATTTCCACAATGGCAATTTTTGATCTAGGTTTCTCTTTTAATAATTT
The DNA here is from genome assembly GCA_007258455.2 of Sequoia sempervirens. Taxonomy (NCBI): domain Eukaryota; kingdom Viridiplantae; phylum Streptophyta; class Pinopsida; order Cupressales; family Cupressaceae; genus Sequoia; species Sequoia sempervirens. The sequence goes on from VDFB02058242.1 coordinate 469,944,464, forward strand.
CCTTAATTCACTCATACATTATGACAGTTTGCAATATTGTATTTGTGATATGTGTAGTTCCCCTCCATTCTCACTTGGTATGTGTAGGTAGTCTAGCTAAGGAATCCGAAGAGGAATATAGAACAAGAACTTCTGATGGTACTTTTGCGAGTATGATGCACATTGTTTTGTTATTATTATGATGCAAAGATTTATTGGGTTGTTAAGTGATGCAACTTATCATGTTGTGAAGATACGTGGAAAGGGCAGCATCATACCATTGAACGTATGGGGACATTCGAGAATTAGATGTGATTGCTAGAGTTCCTTTCCTAACGCCTCGTCTATTATGAATGTGTACTCTAATTTGTATCTTTGAGTGAACAGGCATAGGACATCGTCTCCTCCTAGATTTACAGGTTTGAGTGTGTCCATTGCCCAATGGTATTGTTGATTGGGAGATAGTAATGGGGTTCCCTTGTCAAACCACAATCCTAGTCATAATGTGTCGTTAGTCCATGTTCGGTACTTCTTGTAGTCATGTTTTCCATCTTTGCTTTGTGGAAAACTAATGATTAAATGTTTTAAATGATTATTTATTTATTTTAGATTAATGTTGTTAAAATTTTTTTATTTAATTTAATTAATTAAATTTAATTTATTTAGTAAAGTAATTTAATCGTTGTGATTAAATTTATTTTATGAAGTAAATAAATTAAATGATTAAATTTATTTATTAAGTGAATAGATTAATTGATTAAATTTATTTAGAGGAAATATTTGTGTGTTGTTGAGAAAGATATTTCAATTTTGATATGTGTGTTAGAAAAAAATTATTAAACACTCTTGTTAAGGAATTATTCTAGGAGAGAATATGTGCAATAACTAAGAGAGGTAAGAGGTTACTTCAGAGGAATGGTAAAGATATTTTGTAGGGTTGTTGAAAATTTTGAAAAAAAGGATTCTCGAAAGTTCTAGGCTCTGGTTTTTGGTTTTGAATGGAATAGGTGATTTTAGTAGAAGCTTTGGAAAAATTGGATTCTACAGGAGAAGCTTTACATCAAATTTCATTCCTCAAGCTTCTGAATTCAGGTTCCTTTATTTTTTTTTATTATTTTGCAAATTGAAAGATTGCATGTACAAAAGAAGAACTAGTATTTGTGTAGAAGCTTTCAATTAATTTGAAAATTTGTAAGGCTTTTGTGTTTGAATATTTGTCATGAATATTTTAGTGCTTCAGTAGAAAACTTTATAGTGAAATCAGAGAACCTCTGTGAAATTGTTATTTTAAAAAATAGAAAACCTCAGATGAAAACAATAAAAAAAAATTTATAAGTCTTTGTACGAATTGGGGAAAATCTTAATTGTATTGGAAATTTATTTCAGCAAAATATTGTCATTTAATTTTTTTTTCCAAATTAGTTTAAATTGGCTACAAAAACTAGAAACCTCTATGAAATATTCTAAACATTTCCTGTAGAAAAATTTGAAGATAATTTGCCTGATTTGGCCATTTATGTTGACCATTCATGTTGATCAATTTGAATATATATTTATATAAATACATGTAATATATACATATACAAATGTAGATTTTTATAAAATTTTCCTATAAGAAATTTGTTGTGGAAATTTTTTATATAAAAATAAACCCTATTTCAAGAATTGTACGGTGAATTCAATATATATAAAATTTGTAAGTTTAATTAAAATATATATATATATGTTTAGTGGGACGTAGGGGAGCTACCCCCCACAGTCGTCCCCCATAAGGGTGGCGCTATGGAGGGCAGCGCCCAATGCTACCTTCACATTGTGGCCCCATGTAGAGCTGACTGACTATTATATACAATCTCCAACAAAACTTAAACTCGTCCATATAATTTCTTTAATAGCTTCAGATTTTGATTTCTCTTTTTTATGAGTTTTGACTTATAAAATATAAATATATATATATTTAGATGTACATATATGTATATATATGAATATATACATATATATATCTATATATATATATATATTTAAATATATATATTCATTATATGCTTGATAAATAATAATAAATTTTAATATTTAAACAATATGCATAATTGTATATATATAATTTATATATATACAATTAATTATATATTCAAATGTATATATGTTTAAATGTATATTTCTAATAAGATGCATGCAAATGCATGAAATGGAGAACTTTAGTATGATATAATTTTAAAGAGAAAATTGATTTTTATGTATTTATGTAATTGTGAAACTGAAATAAATACTTAGAGTTAATTTCTTTATTATTTTTAAAGGGAAATCGAACAAGTTGGTTATTTCATGCAATGTATTATTGAAATGGAAATTGGATTTAGGAAATCTTAAGGGTAGATTCTTATCTTGCTCAAATTTTCCTATTTAAATTTTGATTTCTTCTATTTACCTTTTGGGGGAAATTAGTTTGGTGTACTTGTAAGTCTTCTAGAAGTTAATTTATGAGGGGTAATTTATCCCTTTATTTTTCCTTGGGTACTGCACTTGATTGTTTAGTTAATCACCCAGTTACTACAAACGGGGATGAGTTGTCTTTTGTATCATAGTTGATATCCATTATCGATATTTGTGCACCATGTATACCCTTGAGTATTGGTTTAGATCCTTATGTTGTTGGTAGGAGAGTGGTTCTCAGTTGGGGGTTTAGCACACAAAGGTGCGTCAGGATAACCCATAGCAAATTATGTGTGACACTCCTCCTATGACAACGGTTTAGATGTTCAATTGATGTACTTGATTCTTTTATTTTGGAAGAAATCTAACCTTCATGTTATGTGTTATACTTGTGTAGTCAAGTCTTGAGTTTTCCTATGTCTAGAGGTCATTAGTTTTCCTTGGGATCCCTTTTACTATCTCCTAGCACGAGGGGTGGCCCTTCTGGTACCACTTGGTTGGGTCGAGCATGCGCCTTACACTGTTGGGTTCCCACTTCATGTTCATGATAGCGAGATCTTCCAGGATGGAGAGTACCAGTTGATATGTTTCATCTCTTTTGTACTTTGTATTAGTGGATAATTGTATATGTATTACTCATTTGTATTCCAGGAGTATTTTTGTATCATGTAATTGTAATATTAATATTATGATCTTCCTCATTTTGGAAATAAGTTCTTGTAACTATTTTATTGAATGAATGCAAGCTATAAATGATTCCTTTATGCACTTTGTATCTAATGAGATGAAATAAATGCTTTAGATGTATGTAATTTAATTTCATGAGTAATACTTATATGCTATGATTAGTTTACTTATGTATATGGGATTTGAATGTAATGCGTTGTCGCATATCTTAGAGAACATGTTATAATTACACTTTAAATAAAAAAATTGTTATGCTTCCATTGTGTTTGTGTCATTCTTTAAGGTTACATGGCAGGGCATTACACGTGGTATCAGAGCCCAAGTTCAAACACTGGGAACTCTGGTTTCACATGAGCGCATTAGGCTATCCTTACTATTTGTACTCTTATGTGTGTATTCCTTTCTTTGTTTTCCTTGGATATACTGAGTGGTTTATGTTTAGGGTAAACCTAGTTACTCTAGAGGTAGATAAGAGATGCTCATCTTCTCTCTATTTGTTCTTCCTGTTATAGATAACTAAATAGTTGTTAATTATGTTAGAAATGAATATGGGATGCTCTATCTTAAGTATGTCAGTATGTATTTATGACATGGAGTAGTGTGGAGGTTTAACCACTCTCTTGTATAAAAGATAAATGCTTTTCTATTCTAAATAATGAAATATGGATTTGTGTTGGGTGTATTGCAAGAAAAGCTAATGATGAGTTAAGGATATATGTAATATGAATCACATGGATTATGGAAATAAATGAACTTATGGAAAGGTGTATGTAATTGTATTTTCCCCTAGTAAATGTGAGAAACTAGTGATTGTGCATAAGTTGAGTGTTGCGAATACCCTGTACTTGATTTGTTGACCCATGGGATGGTGATACGGTGTACCCATCCATACGAAATATGTTGTATTTGGTGTGGGATTAACCATACCATTTTGTGTGTTTGTATGTTTGTTTCCTGATTGAGCACCAACCCATGTGTGGTTGAAATTTATATATGTAAAAGTAGTCGAAAGATAGTTTCACAGATTCTTTTCTTTTGGTTCTCTAGTCCCTCAATCCATGAAGGGATAGTAGCAACCACTAAGTTTCTTAGGCAGAGTATGCAGCATACAGACATTGCGACGCAGAGCGATCTTAGCTCAACCGATCCTGAGGAAACATACCCACTACTTTCCCTTGTGATGGATCAGGGTACTTGATCCATATGTGCTAGTCTAATCCCCATAGTTTTGAGTACAACATCATTGGTTTGTTAGCATTTTTTGGGCCACCTATAGGGGCATTGATCTGGCATTAGTGAGTCAACCTCGTCCGTATGAGAGGTGAAGCTCAAGTAGCCCCATGTTGATATACTCATATATATATGGTATATACTGTATCTGCAGATGTTCTGACATGATGCAATGGATATGATGGCAAACCCCACTAATATTCCGACATAGTGCTAGTGATGATGTTGTGTGAGTTGGGCTCAAGGATACGATGCCACGTGCATAAACACATGAAGGTGCACTATGAGATTGTTTTATGATAGCCTACTTGTGTGATGAGCATTATGGGGCCTCACACACTTGTAGAGGGATACCCATGGTTGCTTTGATAGTATTTGGGTTAGTTAGCATAAGGGTATGACCTAGCCATGTATACCTCTAGCTACGATGAGTACCTGCGTGTGCCTTCTCCATGAGGTATCACTATGTGGGATGTGATCTATGTGTGCCTACTTTTGTGGAGCCACAGACACATTACCATGCAGCATAGGACCAGTGCGTGCCTTCTCCAGCTGGTGTATGACCATGTCACTTGACAACGCGAGGCATAGTGTTGCTGAGGAGTACACTCTATGACATGTGGATGGTGTGCTCACTCTGCATCACATGTAGGCTACTATTATAGTTGTACGTTGTTCCCTCCTTCCTTGTTTGGTGGCTAGTATTTAGTCATGTAGTGTTGTATAGTGTAATTTCAAAGATTATTTACTTTCTTTATGATTATTGATGATTTTCTATTGATTGTAAAGGCCGACACCTTATTTATATTTGATTGTGATGGTTTAGCCACACCTTGTGATCTTATTTGTTCATAGCCCTCGTGGTTACATTTGATTTAATGTTGAAAATGTGCACATTTCTTTCCTTATTATTACAATTGAATTTTCTTTTGATGTTTTTTTATGACTTTGGTGGCTAAACTAGTTTATCCTTATTATTTTTTATGTCGGCCATGTGTCGTATTGTGATTCCTCTCCAAGGATGTATGAAGCAGACTTGGTGATGACTATCTCACCAATGTGTGATGACTATCTCTTGGAGGCTAATCACCTTATACAACAAGAGGTAGGTCATTGTGGTCTTGTTTGGATGGTCTCACCATGTGTGTGTGGCCTAACACCATCAAGCCACTGAGTGTGAGGTATGGATTATGTGAGATGGATATTGGCTCTTGGCTCATGGATTATGTATCATGGATTAGTATGTTGCTTTCCAGTGTCCAGATGGAGCCTTGTGATCATTTGATGTTTAGTGTTGTAAAATGAATGAAATGGAATGTCTTGTTTGTCAATGATGGTTAATAGATAAAAATGTGTGTTTGTGGGTGTATTTATGTTATGTTTATGGAAATATAGAATTCTACCATATTGATTGCTTAATAGTGTACTAGAAGAGGAGTTGTAAGTGAAGGGAAAACAAAAATAAATGGTAATTCATTTGGAATTGAATACTTTTATATGTTTCTGAAAGCATGAGATGGTTTGTATTTTTGAATATCAAGTAATTATATCAATGTGTTTTCCTTGTATGATATTTTGAAGATGTTTGTATTGGGAATAAAAAATTGAGTTAATTAGAGTACTTGTTATATTTATTAGTGTTAAAATCAGGTATTTTACTGAATAAATGTATGGATTTTCTAAATGAAGGTGGTTAGAAAGATATTATTTTCAAATGTGTAGCCAAATATTGATTTTAATTGTAATGATTCAGAAAGAAGAGATACATTAATTATAGTTTAGAGAAAATTTGGGACTAATGTGTTTATGTTTCCATTTTGAGTCTTGTGACTTCCAAGTGTAAGTCAAGTTCTAGGGGGGCAGAATGTAGTGCCCCTCCGTTCTCACTTGGTATGTGTAGGTAGACTAGCTAAGGAATCTGAAGAGGAAGATGGAACAAGAGCTTTTGGTGGTACTTTTGTGAGTATGATGCACATTGTTTTGTTATTGTTATGATGCAAAGATTTATTGGGTAGTTAAGTGATGCAGTAGCATGTTGTGAGGATAGGTGGAAAGGGCGACATCGTACCATTGAATGTATGGGGACATACAAGAATGACATACAATTGCTAGAGTTCCTTTCCTAGCGCCTCAGCTATTATGAATGTGTACTCTATTTTTTAGGATTGAGTGAACAGGTAAAGGACATCGGCTCCACCTGGATTCATAGGTTCTAGCATGTTCATTGCCCAATGGTATTGTTGATTAGGATATAGTAATAGGGTTCCCTTGTCAAACCACAATCCTAGTCATAGTGTGTTGTCAGTCCATGTTCGGTACTTCTTGTAGTCATGTTGTCCATGTTTTCTTTGATATTTATTTATCTTACAAGGTTTGCTTTATGGAGAATTAATGATTAAATGTTTTAAATGATTATTTATTTATTTTAGATTACTGTTATTAAAATCTTTTTACTTAATTTAATTTATTTAGTAAAGTAATTTAATCCTTGTGATTAAATTTATTTTAGTAAGTAAATAAATTAATTGATTAAATTTATTTATTAAGTGAATAGATTAATTGATTAAATTTATTTATTAAGTGAATAGATTAATTGATTAAATTTATTTAGAGGAAATATTTGTGTTTTGTTGAGAAAGATATTTCAGTTTTGACATGTGTGTTAGAAAAAAATATTAAACACTCTTGTTAAGGAATTATTCTTGGAGAGAATATGTGCAATAATTGAGAGAGGTAAGAGGTTACTTCACGGGAATGGTAAAGATATTTTGTAGGGTTGTTGAAAAAATTGAAAAAAAGGATTCTTGGAAGTTCTGGGCTCTGGTTTTTGGTTTTGAATGGAATTGGTGATTTTGGTAGAAGCTTTGGAAAAATCGGATTCTATAGGCAAAGCTTTACATCAAATTTCATTTCTCAACCTTCCAGATTCAGGTTCCTTTATACTTTTTATTATTTTGCAAATTGAAAGATTGCCTATACAAAAGAAGAACTGGTATTTGTGTAGAATCTTTTAATTAATTTGAAAATTTGTAAGGCTTTTGTGTTTAAATATTTGTTGTGAATATTTTAGTGCTTATGTAGAAAACTTTACAGTGAAATTAGAGAGCCTCTATGAAATTTTCATTTTAAACAATAGAAAACCTCAGAGGAAAACTATAAAAAAAAATTATAAGTCTTTGTACGAATTGGGGAAAATCTTAATTATATTGGAAATATCTTTCTGTAAAAGAATGTCATTTAAATTTTTTTAAAAAATTAGTTTAAATTGGCTGCAAAAATTTGAAACCTCTGTGAAATATTCTAAACATTTCTTGTAGAGAATTTTGAAGATAATTTGCCTGATTTGGCCATTCATGTTGATCAACTCATATATATTTATATAAATATATGTATATATACATACACAAATGAAATTTTTTATAAAATTTTCCTGTAAGAAATTTTTTATGGAATTTTTTTTTATATAAAACAAATCCCTATTTCAAGAATTGTACGCTGAATTCAATATATATAAAATTTGTAGGTTTAATTAAAAAATAAAAAAATAAAAAAATATGTTTGTGGGGTCATAGGGGAGCTACCCCCCATAGTCGTCCCCCATAAGGGAAGCGTTGTGGAGGGCAGCACCCAACATTGCCTTCACAGGCAGTGCTCAACGCTACCCACCATAGCGCGGTCCCAGGTGGAGTTGGCCGACTATTATATACAGTCTACAACAAAACTTAAACCCATCCATATAATTTCTTTAATAGATTCAAATTTCAATTTCTCTTTTTTATGAGTTTTGACTTATAAAATATAAATATATATATTTTTAGATGTACATATATGTATATATATATATTCACTCTATGCTTGATAAATAATAATTAATTTTAATATTTAAACAATATGCATAATTGTATATATATAATTTATATATATACAATTAATTATATATTCAAATGTATATATGCTTATTTAATGTATATTTATAATAAGATGCATGCAAATGCATGAATTGGAGAACTTTAGTATGATATAATTTTAAAGAGAAAATTGATTTTTATGTAAATGTAATTGTGAAATTGAAATAAACGCTTAGAGTTAATTTCTTTATTATTTTTAAAGGGAAATCGAACAAGTTGGTTATTTCATGCAATGTATTATTGGAATGGAAATTGGATTTAGGAAATTCTAAGGGTAGATTCTTATCTTGCTTGAATTTTCCTATTTAAATTGTGATTTCTTCTATTTACCTTTTGGGGGAAATTAGTTTGTTGTACTTGTAAGTCTTCCAGAAGTTAATTTATGAGGGGGTTATTGTGAGTTATAATTCTACCCTTTATTTTTCCTTGGGTAGTGCACTTGATTGTTCAGTTAATCACCCAATTACTACAAATGAGGATGAATTGTATTTTGTATCATAGTTGATATCTATTAAATCGATATTTGTGCACTGTGTATACCCTTGAGTATTGGTTTAGATCCTTATGTTGTTGGTAGGAGAGTGGTTCTCAGTTGGGGGTCTGGCACACAATGGTGCACACCAGGGTAACCCATAGAAAATTATGTGTGACATTCCTCCTATGACAATGGTTTAGATGTTCAAATGATGTACTTGATTATTTTATTCTAGAAGTAATGTAACCTTCATGTTATGTGTTATACTTGTGTATTCAAGTCTTGAGTTTTCCTGTGTCTAGATGTCATTAGTTTTCCTTGGGAGCCCTTTTAATATTTCCCAGCACAGGGGGTGGGCCTTCTGGTACCACTTGGTTGGGTGGAGCGTGCACCTTACACCATTGGGTTCCTACTTCATGTTGATGATAGCAGGATCTTCCAGGTTAGAGAGCTTGTGAGTACTAGTTGATATGTTTCATCTCTTTTGTGCTTTGTATCAATGGATAATTGTATATGTATTACTCCTCATTTGTATTCGAGGAGGATTTTTGTATAGCTAAATTTTGTAATATTATTATTATGATCTTCCTCATTTTGGAAATAAGTTCTTGTAACTATTTTATTGAATGAATGCAAGCTAAAAATGATTCCTTTATGTACTATGTTTCTTATGAGATGAAATAAATTCTTTAGATGTATGTAATTTAATTTCATGAGTAATACTTATATGCTATGATTAGTTTACTTTTGTATATGGGATTCGAATATAATGGATTGTCGTGTATCTTATAGAATGTATGTGCTAGTAATGTTCACATTACATGTTATAATTACACTTTTTTAAAAAAAATTGTTACGCTTCCATTGTGTTTGTGTCATTCTTTAAGGTTACATGGTGGGGCATTACAAGATGGACAACTTGGGAAATATTGTAAAGCTAGGATTTGTTGAAATGAAAATGAGAGATATCCAAAACTTTTTAAAATGTATGATATTATTGTGGAAATATTTTTATCTCTAGGATCAGTGTTAGTTTCCTAATTCAATGACATTGTGTTAGATTGTAATGTTCTACTAGTAACTGTGTGATTGGGCATTATGATTAATCTAGGGTATTTGCTAAATTAGATTGGCTATATAGCCATATTTAGGATATTTTACAACAAGATTATCACCTCACACAAGTGTTGCATAATCACGTTCCTATATTATATCACATATTAATGAAGCTCATAAAGGATGCATCTAAACCTATTGTATAGTGGTTCAGGAATTACAGAAAAATGGGCAAGAAGTAGGAGGGAAAAATCTGGCGGTCCAACCTGAAGGCCCCTGAAATAAATTGAGAGAGCTTGTACTTGAAAAATGAATTGAACAATTAATCTTAACACCAAAAAATTCTATTTAAATCGTCCATCTTTTGCATTGTCAGATCAGTGAAAGCCATTTGAGATTTATCTGTCTTAGCAAAATAAGAAAATAAAGGAAGTTCCCATGGCTAGATATATCTCCCTGCTCAATTCAAAGGCTTTCTCTTGATTTTTTGGTCATGATTTTGGGTTCACAAATATAGCCAGGTAAGCTTCATATTCCTTAATCTCCTTCCATCAATAAATTGTTCTGAGTTTAGTTTAGTTTCTTTGTAATTTGCAGGAGAGAATACAACACCATAGTAAGAAGCTTTACTTTTCTACACTAAACCCTACACCCAAGAGTGAGATTTATGGATTCCCCCCAAAAAAACTCATTGAAACCGTGGCATCAGAAATGCCTCAAGATTCAATGATGTTGATGGGTGCTGCCACAATAGTGGTTTACACTTTCTAGGAGATCCTGATTTTTTCTGAAATCACATATTTTTAGAAAATATAATGATTTAAGCCTCAAAAAGTTCCATTTAAAGGATTCCAATTGAAGAGGGTTTGATCAAACCACCTTAGACCAATCCCTCTTGGATAGAACCCCACTATTTTTAAACCATACCTATAATGGAGTCTCCTTTACACCTATCAAAATGCTGATAAAAAACCACTTATGATTTACCTTTTGGGGGATCAAATGAATTCATTTAAAATTTATTTTTTGTAAGCATGTAGTCCTTATTATAAGCTTCCAGAAAAGTATAATTTTCATTAAATTTAATTTGATTATTTTATTTATTTCTTATTTCTTGTGAATGTAGGTTTTTCACTTAAATTCAAGCTCTTTGTTCTACACATGTGCAAAAATAGCATATTATAAAACAAAAAAATGAAAAATATGAGTGCACCAGATATTGAATTCCTTGATCCAACAAAACAAATAAAATTGAATTTTGATACATACAAAAAAAGTTACACATTATACGATTGCCCTATGTCTGAATTGTAATTGGTTTGACTTTGAAACTTGATTAGAGAAAAAATATTTAATAAAAAAATATCTAACCAAGTGGAAGCACTAGATATCGGAGTTACAAATCTAAATTCGAAAGAATTAGAATTTTATCCTTCATGGAAAAAAAATTATGCATTATATGGTGAGCATCACTTTTTAAAAATGTTGTTTTTTGGAAAAAAACTAGTTTTCAAGGGAGATGGAAAAAGAAGTTTAATCTGATTCCAAAATTTTTCAAAAATATATATTTAGAATTTACAGAAAAAATTTCATGAAACTCTAGTTTGCATCATCTTCAAATTCCTCATGGTTTAGCTGCTACAGGTGCCTGAAAGTGAAGATTTAGTTAAAACAAATTATTTCAGTGTCCAGTTTGGCCAAAAATTGTAAACCACTATTGTGGGATCACCCTGATGAGAAAAAATGAATAAAGGTTGCAGGAAATATATTACAAAACCCTACCAAAGTAGAATTTAAAAAAAAATCAAACAATGTAAAACCAAACTTCTTGCAGCTCTATTGCTTCAATCTATTCACAATACAATTTGAAATGGAGGTTCTACTAAGATAAGGATAAAACCAAAGTGATTAGATTAGATTAGTTTTCCCAATAGTGATAAGAATGAAACAGTCAATTCGCGATAAATTGGGAGTCAAAATTTGTATTCAAAATTGTTCAGATTTTATTTCCTGATGTAAAATATTTTGGTGGCTATGCCCACAATATATAGCCTATCAGCTAAAAATCAAAATGATTTTTTTTTTTTGTTTTGTATATTTATATTTATCTTTATCATTAATATTAATATTCTGACATGTAAATGATTGTTAAATCTTAGACTAAAAGAGGGGTAAAAATTTATTCAATCCAACCATCTATCCAACCATTAAAATGCACTGTGTCCTTTGATAGTTTGATATGGCATATGACGGGGAAGGACGCTGGCAAAAATTCTAGAATTTGCACCTGCTAATTAAATTTTTTTGAAGGTTTGTAAAGCCCTCAAAAACATCCATTTTTTGCATATCTTGCAATCATGGCATTCTTTGGGATAACATTTATTTAAGGCATTTTTTCAAACAATTCACCGCCTTGCCTACAATCTCAACTTTCCTCTTCATTTCTATGCCTTAACTCATCTTTTTTAATGCCATCTTGACATTCTATTTCACTATTTTTTTCTCTTCCCCCCTACACATTAGACTTTTTTTCTTGCAATAATTTATCATTCTCTCTGAAGGGATCCTTTTTTCTATTTATTTTCCTACTTTTAAGGTGTATAAATTTACTACAATTTACTTATTGATCTCTTTTTGTATTGTGAGAAGGAACTTGATTTCTGATATAATAGCCACAATTATGCTTTTTAGTAACTGCAAGTGGAAGCTCACTCTAAATGGAAAGTTAAAACTCAATTTAAATGCTTTGTTCTATAACATGGTCCCTTCCTTCATATCATAGTCTCAACCACTATAATTCTAAACTTATGCTACTCCACTATTTAGTTTAAGTGTTTGCCATTGATGTTGAGCAATGAGTAGGTGTAAATAATAAAGTGATATTTATGTTTAGCATACATTAATGTGACCTATGAATAATTTCCTAAGACTCTTTCTACTTGTTGCATGATATGTTGAAATATATATCTATGTTATTATTAGAATTATTACTAGAAAGAAACAAGTTGGTTCATGCTCTTTCCTTTAGGACTTCCAGGAGGAAGTCCATACAAAAGGGGAAGAATGTAAGACCACCTAGATAGTATTATTAGTTGATAGATATATTATAAATAAACTAATAAAAATTGCCACAAATTTAAATAGTTAGCTTTTATTTATTTTAGCTAGTTGTGGCAAATAAAACATGTTTCAATAGTGATAGAAGTGCTATGATTTTCCTATTATATTTTAGATAGGATATCAAATAATTTAGATAGATTCTCATAGGCATAATTTTTCTAATTGATTTAAAGTTTTTATGAGATTCTAATATGTAATGATGAAGGTTTTTATGAGATTCTAATATATAATGATGAACTTATTTCTTCCTAAATATTATATTATTAATATTATTAATTATTAGTATTTATTACTTGATATTTATTTATTTATAACTTTTATTGTTATGACTGCCTCATTATCACTATACTTAATTATTATTAATGTTTTAATGAATGAATTAAAGATTATTTTAATGGGGATAAGATTTGGTGTTCACATGGTTAAGTTTTGAAGCCTAAACAAATGAGGATTTCAATTTGATAGTTTCACCGTTTCGCATCATCCTCCATCGCCACCACTACCTATTAAACTACCATGTCTCATTAGTTGCTAGTCAGGGCACCCAGTCTACAAGGTCTTTTGTCCATCTATGACTTAACTTGTGGAGCCCATGCACCTTTTTAGGGAATATTGGGATGCATGGAGCAGGGACAAACATTGATTTCATGTATTCATGTCTATGTTATTCAAAAATGATGGGATTTTTAGTGTTCCTTTGCTATAGGATAGTGTGCCTTTCAGTAGATCCCTTTTTGGGGGAATGTTCTGCATGCATTGCATTCCAAGAGGTGATATCTCTTCGAAACATTTTTCCAAACAAGGCATGTTCTTGGACTATTGCTTCTAGTTTTACATGCATATATACCATTGTAGCTTTCATCCACAAGATGCTCTTTGAGGATAAGATACAAATTATTTTGGTTCTTGATCAGTACACCTTATTAAAAAAAATTTAAGGAAAACAATTTTTCTATGAATATGTGGAAGTAGTAGCTTTAGGAGAATAGGGAGTTAGCAACTTTTTTTTGATGAATAGACATTATATGATCTATATTAATATTAAAGATAGAATTACATATTCACAAACAAAGGTGGGCGGTAAAAAGGCATACCCTGAGAGTCACATGGGAAAAGCCCAGAAGTCTAGAGTCACATGGGCCGAGACCAAAAACCAAGAAATATTATGTAAACACACTAAAAAAAAAGTCCATCAGGAAGCTATTGTAGTGCCAACAGAGGACAGAGAGTCCATGTCATCCGATTTCTTCCCCCATACATTAGTGAGGTCTAGAGTGACATTAGGGAGAGACCAACTGTCATCATCTTTTTCTTTATATTTATCCTCATGGTGAGGTAAGATTGCTAAATCCAACTACGAGAACCATTTAGTAGTATGTAGCCAACCAAAACCACCACTAGGAGCATTACCAATAGGCCACCTAGAAGCACCATTGTCACCTCTCGTCGTCCTTCCAAAAGGCCACCCCAGATCAACCCATGAAGGCAACCGCTGATGAGGGTAAGAGCCATGCTAAGGAGGAGCATGAGAGCAGGGGTGAGATTCCTTAGCAAAGCCACTTTGTCATTGGCCTCGTGAAGGCGACCTGCCCTAGGAAGAAGTGGGTGAGGCAAGCATGTGTGCCACAATGCAAGGGGCATTTCCCCAGTGGTCCAAGAGCTCCTAAAGGTGAGCAACTTCAAGCACAACCTTATTTGCTTGCACTTGAATCTACAAAAGAACATTAGAGAAAATAATCACTTTAGAATATAAAGAAACAAATTTATCAATCTGGTTGTGAGAAAAAATGTAGACATTTCTATCTTCCAAATACTGAAGATGATTTCCACCTGAAAGTGTGCCAAATCTAGGTATACTTAGTGGGAAGCCTAGGAGAGTCACCCTGCAAAACCATATGCTAGGAAAAAGGCTCTAGTTTGAATGATCAAAAGAAGTCATGAATCCAATTCTAGAGCTGTTGAGCTCTAGTACAAAACCAGAAGAGGTGCTTAAAAGACACAACCTACCCACAAAAGTGTTAATTTTTTTTGGTGTCATGGATGGACTCTGGTTTAATGTTTTTATGTGGTAAGGGTTCTTTGACATCTTAGATTTCATTGATAGGAGGTGTTATCTTCATGTGATTTGAGATGCTAATTCTTGGTTTAGAGTGTTTTGACATTATGGCATGGTTTACTCTTGATGCTAGCTTAGATTTATGGCATGATATTGGCTCTCTTGATACCAGGATGTATATATATTGTTGTATGTGATCTCCTAGGAGGAGATGGTTAGATCATGTTGTCATGTTCATGTTCCTGATTCATGATTGGAGCTTTGGCATGTATCCTGTGTGGTTCTCTTTGTATTGATTACTTGATCATTTGCTTGATTACTTTATGATGGTGCTATGTTGCATTTGGATTTTTCCATGAATTGATCAGTTGCAGGTTCTCATGGATACTTGGAGACTTAGGTGAGGCTAGAGTTCTCTTGTGGTTAGAGACATGTGTTGAGATGGTTCCTCTTGATGATATTTTAGTATGAAGTCTAAGGAGCCTACACCTTGGTTGGACGTGTGTTCAATATGGGCCTATGAGGAGAGTGATCTTATATGAGTCACGATGACTTGGATATCTTGGAGGAGCATTCTCATTCCCTACTCTTGGTCTACTTGATGGTTTACTTAGAGGTATTGCCCGTTATTTCTTTTAAGTGTATTATGTTTATGCTTTTTATTCTCATGTATATGGATCTTGAGCTATGGATATTTGGTTTTGGAGGGTTCATTTGAGGGATTTTTGCATGTTTATCTCCTTATTCATTATGATTATATTCATTAATGTTGAGTTTAGGAGATGTATTGGGATGATTTTTTGATATGGGAATGGATATTTAGTTTAATCTTCTTTGGTTTGAGAGGATTACATTCATTTTAGTTACATAATACATATGTTATGTTTGATCTTAGTGATTGATTGGTTGGGCACGTTGTTATGGCTTTTCTATTGGGGTGTTGTGGAGGAGATCATACTTGGCACAGTTGGCATTTAGAGGTGTATGTAGGAGGATTTTCTATAGGTATATGATGTGTATTGTTTCTATCTTTGGACTTGGTTATCTTTGTTAGAGTAATAAGTTATTTCACTTAATTAATTTAATCATATTGGTTAATTAATTAAGTCACTTATCACTTTAGTTACTTAAGCTAAACTTAGGCACATTAATAATTAATTATTTATTAATTATTAAGTGTGCACACTAGGGTTTCCCTTTTAGGTTCCACTTTAGGGTTTCTTGATCTCCTTTTATAAGGATTGATCTCATTGTAGTTATTAATGGGAGAATATATATAGCTTTCATATCTTCTTGAAAGTTTTCTCTCTTTTGTAGCTTTTCTTGTTGAAGATAATTACATATATTTGTTTGCAGATCTCTTGTGTGGAAGGTGTCTTTGTTTTTGTTTGATCCTATGGCTCGCGGTTTTGTGCTTGTTTCACAATTCTAACATGGTATCAGAGTGTGGATTCAACAAACCCCTTCTCAATTTATGAGGTTTGTTTCTTCAACAAGGGTTGCAGGCTTTAGATTTTAATCCTTCTTGCTTTCTATGCAAATTTTGGAGGAGGTTGTTTTTTTGAAGCATTTTGGCATGAATCAGACCTCTTCATTGAATCCAAAGCTGCCGGAATAATCAAGATTAACCTTTGTTTTGTCAAATTTTGTTTCCATTTGTCAGATCTGTGAGGGTTTGAAGAAAGGGATTTTTTGCTAGATCCAAGGGGTGCTCATTTTTTGAAGCATTTTGAGCCCAAATGGACCTCACCGTTGCATCCGGAGTGGCAAAAAACCTAAATATCAACTGTAAACTCGCCTATATTTCTAGTCTAGTTGATTTTTGAGGCAAAAAAAAAATTCCAATACAACTATAAACAGATTGAGGTAAAAATTTCATGAAAAACAAAATTCTACAAAAAAATTAAAATTCATAGTTTTTTTCAAATTGTAAAAAAAAATTTAAAAGCTTTAATTTTATAAAAGCATTTTTCAAAAAAGTTTTTGTTTTTAAAAAAAATAAAAAAAGTACCTGGAGCTACCTACCTACACAAGGTACTATGCAGGTACTAACTTGCACAAACCTGTGTAGGTACTGACCTACACAGACTTGTGCGGGCGTACCTTCCCATGGCCACCTATTTTTATGATTTTTTTTTTTTAAATCAATGTTTTTAATATATTTTTTTAACAAAAAAATATAATTTGTAAAGTTTTTTATTGTTTTTCTTAAGAAAACAAATTTTTCAAATAAGCTCTATTGTGCATGTGTGGCGACAGCCATTTGGCTATCAAATTTAAGCTCTTGATTTTGTTGCAACAACCGTTTGACCATCAAATTTAATGCCACACTATGTTTTTCTCCCTTTGGATCTTTTCTTCTAGAGGCCATAACTTGGGCATACTATATTGTTTTTTGGAAAACAAGATATTGTCAGAAAGCTGATTCTGTCAATTTTCCAGTGGCATGGGTCTTATCACTTTATTTTGTTGATAGTACATTCTACAGCTTGTTGACTTCAAAGGAGCTATTTTCAGTCTGGAGCTCATAACTTTTGACCAGTTTCTTTGTTTTTCGTGATCTTAGTGGCGTTGGAACCGTCTTTTAGAGCTCTTCAGTTCCATCCATGCAATTTTTCCAAATTGTTCTTCAGGTACATTTTATTTAGTTTTTTGTTTCCAAACACACTCTGGTGGATTACTTGGACGTTTTAGCTCCTAGAAACTTTTTGTTCGCATGGGATGACTTGTTTATGGCTGTTCTATATGTATTTCCAGTTTTTAGTCCTATTTTGACATTGTAGACATCTTTTTCATGCATGGTCTCTTTTGTAAACACACTGAGATAAAGTGCCACACTATTGTACATGTATTATGGGATTCTTGCACATCACTTTGTGGCTTTTTGTACTCGCACTATGATATAAAGTGTCATGGGGGTTGATGTTTTACATTGTTTGCCTTCATACCTTTCTCATGCATATGTGAATTTTGTTTTCACATCCTTTTTATTAGCTTGTACTTTCATGTTTGCACATTCAGATGCTCTTGGTTCCTCTTCATGCACTACTTTCAGGCATTCATTTTCAGTGTACCTATCTCGCCTCTCCCTTTTCAGCATTATGGGGGGGTTTCTACTATTGGTGTTAATGCTTACATGGTTTTGTTGGAGTGAGCTATGTATATAGTTTTTGTTCATATGTACTAGGTGGATGCAGTGGTTGGTTACCCATGCATTTCAGTGAGATGGATCACTTACCATATGGACACTCTTACATTCCTATTTTTGGAGGCAACCTTCCATTTCCTCAGTTGATCATAGTTCTTCATACCTTTTGGTACCTTTACCATCTATATCTTTGTTCTAGGTGTTTTCCTCCATTTTCCATCTGATTTGAGTATTGTTGTTGGGGGCACTCATGCAGATTGTTGTCTTCTTGATCCTAATCATCCTCTCTTCAGAGGAGGTTCTTCGGCACCGTAGCAGTCATTTTTTATAGATTTTGCAGCTTCTTCATGCTTCTATGATGTTCTACATGTTCTTCTTTTTTAGGACATTTCCTTTATTTGAAGGCTTTTTCAATCCTTTAATCACCTTTGATCTCTTCTTGGAGTATAGTTTTTTCCCATGAGGTTTTCTCTATTTCTTCACTTTATAGAGATCTTTTGTTTGTACATGGGTACCTTACTTGGCCTTGTTTGTCGAGACCCGTCTTTGCTTTCATGCATCTTTTCCTTAGTGTTTTAGCTACTTCCTAAGTTCATCTTAAGGGGGGGTGTTAGAGTAATAAGTTATTTCACTTTATTAATTTAATCATATTGGTTAATTAATTAAGTCACTTATCACTTTAGTTACTTAAGCTAAACTTAGGCACATTAATAATTAATTATTTATTAATTATTAAGTGTGCACACTAGGGTTTCCCTTTTAGGTTTCACTTTAGGGTTTCTTGATCTCCTTTTATAAGGATTGATTTCATTGTAATTATTAATGGGAGAATATCTGTAGCTTTCATATCTTCTTGATTTTTTTCTCTATTCTGTAGCTTTTTCTTGTTGAAGATAATTGCATATATTTTTTTGCAGATCTCTTACATGGAAGGTGTCTTTGTTTGTGTTTGATCCTGTGGCTCATGGTTTTGTGCTTGTTTCACAATTTTAACAATATTCCTAGATGTTTTGTTTCACATTACATTGATTTGAGGTTTGGTTGGAGCTATCGCGATCACTAGCTTGTGGTCATGTATTTTCACTTATGTTCTTGGGTGATGACATGAAGGTTCCTTTATCTCTTTCTTTTGTTGGGTGTGGAGAACATGGGAGAACTATAGAGACTTGTGGTGAGAGTTGTTCCTATAGATTATTCATTTACAGGTTTGGCATATCATTGTGTATGTACCTTGGTACTACACAAATGTTGTTTACACCTTCTATGTATGCTATTGGTAGACTTGGTATGCTTTAATTATTTTTATATTTGTATTATCCATGTAGTGGGAGCTCTTGGATGTGTATGCCATTCTTTGATAGGTTTGCATATGGAGTTTGTGATTGTAGTTTATGGGTGTATATGTTGATGGCATGATTTTACTATGTTTTATACACCTTGGAGGTATGGACAGTTGGATGTGTTGGAACTTTCTATGGGTGATATTTCAGCTATGGTTATTGTATATTGATAACTACTAGTGCATATTGATAACTTTGGATTGACTGTTTGTGTTTGGGATATCAGTTGAGGTAGGACTTATGCTTCGTCGTGATAGATTGTGTGGCTTCTGTTTGGATGAATTCTTATCTTTATGCATTGGCATAATGGAGGATGAGAAAATTCATGCTTGGGATGGTGGTCACCTTGTTTCTTGTTACAGATATCTTGATGGAGCACATGGAGCACTTTGATTACTTGATGGTATATGTGCCTATATGGATTGTTCACTTGATTCATGTTTGAGGCTACTTGCTCCCCTTATGCAGTGTATACAACAAGTGGGAGAATGTTAGTAATCAGGTTTTGTACACTTTTCATAATGTTTATAATTATTTATTTTCTATTATGTGTGTAGTGCACCTAGGGGACCTAGAAGTACATGCATCACTAGGAGTTAATATTCTTGGGGCCACTTTATGTTGTATGTAAAATTGAGACATAAGTTGAATTGTAAAATGTTTTATTTAATATTGGGAAAATTAATTTAAATAAATTACCCAATATTAAATGTAGGGACATGGTTTTGTAATCTCATAGCTTTAGTCACATGGTTTTATGTAATACCACTTGGTGATTTTGTGGGAGCTTGCTTCTATAAAAGCAACCACATGGGGTAGTTATTTAAGGTTGTTTAGTTGGCAGGTTAGCTCTTGTTATAATTTGTGGAGGTTGAAGCATGGCATGGGATGTTTGGTTACATGCTTGTTCACATGGAGTGCTTTTTGAGGGCTTGATGCTTCAATGGTGTTCATGGAGAACTCTGAAGATGTATTGTAATATCTATTGCTACATAATACATGAGTGATGGATGCTCTCAGAGGCTAGGTTTTTCCATCTTGAGGGTTTTCCCATGGTATATTTTTTGTCATATTTTTATGGGTATGTTGTCTATTCTCTTGCATATGGATTCTGAGTAGTTATTTTCATAGATTTCTCTTTTAGGTTATGTGAAAATTGTCACTAGATGGCTGGAAGTTTCCTTTCAATAATGGTAATAGTTATAGAATCATTCTACATGTTATTGTAAAAGAATAGTCAATTGTTGAATCCTTTAGATTAAATCTACATTAGCTTCGTGGTTATTCACTAATTTCCATACTTTATTAGTGACTAATTGAGTTGTTATTACACATTATTTAATATTTAAATTGACAAATGACATTGTTAATCTAAGTGGACTTGGTTGTGAACTTTGACAATCTAATAAGTCTCTCAAGTTTGACTTGCATTAGAATTCAGATAAATGAGATCATAGGAGTTTGCAGATAATTGAAAAGAAAGATGACTATGAAGAAGTGAAAGCAAATTGTAGATTTTTAAAAGAGTGTTTCTCACCTTCCAATCAAGAAACTACCAAATATTGAAACTCGAGGGAAAATAAACTAGAGAGAGGGAGTAAAACCATAAATAAAAATCATAATATTATTTGTAGAAAATTATTACCACAAATCAAACATTCATCATATCAATAAAGGAGGATCAAAGAAGACATTAGGTGAAATATTGAAACATTGAATATCAAATTAGTTTAAAAGATATTATAGATCTTTCAATATAATTCAAAAGTTAGATCATGGCATAAATATTCTAAGTCACAAGAGAAAAATTACAACAAAGGACAAGAAAAATCGCTGCTTATGATCATAGATTGTAGCTTTAGAAGAAAGTGTATATATATTTGATCAAAGAATAAAGGTGCCCACAAATTTTCCTAAAATTTTCTGCAACATTTGATGAAGTCTATAGTATTTGTTAAAGCATGTATGAAGAGATAAATAGTCAGTGGTAGATAATTTCAAATCATGGAAGAGTGAAGGTTGTAAAGCCACCAAAATCATTAGGTATTACATAAGTGGTTTTTTGTGGTTAAAATTTAATTGTATAAGGAAACTATTTTAAAATGGAAAATATTGGTAAAAGAGAAAAGAAAGAAAATAAAAACTTAATGTGTAAAAATAATATTTTGGAAGAAGAGATTGAAAAACTTGAAAGAAATATGAAGAATTAGAAGAGGAAAATAGGTTACAAGAGGAAGATATATCGAAATTGAGAGAAAATATATATTTTTTAATCTATTGCTTGAAGCTTATGTAAAGGAAAATCAATGTCTAAAGTCTAAACCTACACTATGTAATGCATCTTGTGATACAAATGATTTGTACTATTTATTATCTATGAATCATTCGATAAATGTGATATAGCTAAATATTTTTTTGATAAAAAGTATAAAGAAGAAAATAATATTTTTGAATCTACAACTCTTGCTAGTTGTGAGGATAATGACAAAGAATGTTATCCAAAAAATGTTGGATTTAAGATAATGAAGAGAATAAGATACGAAGGAAAAGATTTAGGAAAATATGGACAAGGATATATAGATCCCATTCAATCAATAATGAGGCCAAAGAATGAAGGCCTTGGATATGCTAGAAAAATTAAAAATGACATTAAAGGTGTTGTAAGTTCAAAAAAAAATCTCAAGGAATATAGTGAATATGAGGGGTAAACCCACAAAAATTGGTTTACAATTTTAGTGACGAAGTAAAATTGAAGAAAATGCCCCCATGCAAAAAAAAATGGTTTTTGGGGATTCGAATGAACATTTGGTTCCAGTACCCATTAAATATTGGGTCCCACATTTCCCAGGAAAAAAAGCAAAGGATAGGTTTGTGGAAAGGGGGTTCACTCGAACCCTAGTTTGAGTGAATGTCCAAGGGGGTTTTCTCAAACCTTGGTTTGAGAAAACCTCCAAGGGGGGTTCGCTCGAACCCCCATTTTCCCTCCTTCTTCCCCTCTAGCACCAAAAAACTCCAGAATTTTTCCCTTCGAAGCTCAAGTTGATGATGAAAATGGAAGAGACTTCACAAACCCAACTGGATGATGGTAGTCCTCAGAATGAGCTATCCAACTAATATAATTTTAATATGTTTTGGTTTTATTATCTATTTTTTTTATTAGTTTGATTAAACATAGGTTTTTCACTGAAAATCAAGCTCCCATTTTGCACATGTGGAAAAATAGAAGATTATCAAAAAAAAATTGAAAAATATTAGTGCACTATATATTGATGTCCTTAATCCAACAAAAACAAAATTGAATTTCGATACATACAAAAAACGTTACGTTGTATACAGTCTTCCTATGTCTGAATTATAATTAGTTTGACTTTGAAACTTGATTAAGGAAAAAATATTCAATAAAACACTATGAAACCAATTGGGAGCACTAGATATCATAGTTACAAATATAAATTCAAAAAAATTAAAATTTTATCATTCATGGAAAAAATGTTATGTTGTATACAATGAACATCACTCCTTAAAAATGGTGTTTACTGAAAAAAACTAGTTTTCGAAGGAGATGGAAAAAGAAGTGCAATTTGATTCTAAAAATTTTTGAAAAAATATATTTAGAATCGACAGAAAAAATTTCACAAATCACTAGTTTGCATCATCTTCAAATTCCTCATAGTTTAGCCGCTATAGGTGCCAGAAAGTGAAGATTTAGTTAGAAAAAATTAGTTCAGTGTCCAGTTTGGCCAAAAATTGTAAACCAATATTGTGTGATCACCCGTGGTGTTCTCACTTTCATAGGCATGGACATAGAAAAGAGTTGTGTTGGTTTCTTCATCCTTGTAGTATCTACGGATTGAATAATCATTCTAAGAAATTGTGTTGGAAGAAAAAATGAAAGAAACAACCACTACAAGATAGTATACATATGAATTGTAGATGGATTGGTGTATAGATAATTGGAAAAAGGTCACAAGTATGTTCAAAATATTGAACAAGCATTTAATTCACATATAAAAAAAATAGCAATATTGCAACTTAACAAATATCATCCTAGAAACCATGTAATTTAATCTATGATTTTTTACTACTATAAAGGCTACTTGAATTATATCCATGTAGTGGTGTGAGATTGGACCATTCATATATGTGAGATTTGAAGTTTGAGAACTCATATATGCACAATAAGTATCATTGATCAAAAAAATCATTGTTGAATGTTTGTAATATTGATCCCAAAGATCATTGTTAAACCTAAAAAGTTGTAGTGTTGATCACAAAGATCATTGCTAAATGGTTGTAACATTGATTGCAAGTATCATTATTGAACCTAAAAGTTGTATTGTTGTTGCAAAGATCATTGTTAAATGGTTGTAATGTTGATTTCAAAGATCATTGTTGAACCTAAAAATTTATATAGTATGTTGAATGAACAAGACAACTAAGAGGGGGGATGAATCAGTTGTATCTTAAAACTTCAAATCCCTTATTAACATTCAAATCCACATTCATTCATTAAAACCCTTAAATCTGTTATGATAAATTAGCATGAAAATAAAATAACAGAAACTAAAACAACTTAACACCATACACAAGGAACACTAGATTTACATGGAAAACTCAAAAAGGAAAAAACCACAGTGAGGATTAGCTAACATTATAAGTAATATCAACACCAAATACAATAGGGCTCACTGCTTAAAGAAGAAAGGCTCACTACCAAAAGAGAAAAGAGATAGAAGAAATGTTACATAGAGAAGAGCATCTTGATGTAATAGAGAATCCACCACAATGGCATCAATAAATTTGTAGTCTAATTGAAAGATTGTATCCACCTTCTACTCACTACATCCAATAAACTAACACATGGAATCTCACACTGCATTACTTAATCTCACACTCTAACACATTGAACTTCACATCATTTGCATATCACACATCTATCTTAACATCCTTCAACAACTCAACTCATACTTAATTGTGACCCAAATCAACAACACCACACTACAACATGCTTCTACAAATAATAATTATCCATGGAATGTAGTGTAAACACCAAGTCAATCATTACCCATGCAAACACCATTAAAATTTTAAGTACACACTTCCTTTGATCTCACCATAACTCACGAATAAGAAATGTCACCTAAAAACACTCTAGAACATTACATCCTAAAATCCAACAAACTCCTTTGTAACAACTTTCACTTGAACAACGTACACACTAGTACATCCAAACAACTTTGCCATACACTATAACTTAGAAAACCATCTTTCAAAGCACCAAACCTCAAACCCTCTTGAGTGAGGTAAACTACCAACACCATCAACACACCTTTAGGTTTGCAAGACCTAAAACCATTTTGCAGAGAAATGTGAAGCAAAGACATTTCTCCCAAACACCTCTACAATACACAATCACACATTGGTGAACACAACTTATTTTGTACAACAATCTAGCACACCAACTCTTGAATATAACACCTCTAAACTATTCTCACCGACATATTTGGATTTCACAAGAAGATCTTCAACCTAGAAGAAATGTAGAGAAAAACTAGAATAAAACTCTGCAACCCAGAGCACCACTACAACACACTATTTCCTCTTTTTATAAAATTTTCTCAAAATCACTTGGAAACCAAGCACCAAAGACACATCCTCATCAGCTTTAGTACATCCTCAACCATAGAAAAAATCTTATCAAAGAAACACTAGAGGTTGACATCAATAGCTTTACTAATCATGCTTGACAACTTAATGCAACTAATCAAAGCATGGATAACATCAACTGCTCATATTCTTGCAACAATCTCACTCAACTACAGACAACAATGACAACACCAACTACTCATACTTGTAGCAATCTCCCCCTTTTTCATGTATGGCAACACATGATGTGAAAAACCATCAAAGACATAATGACTCTGAATACAAACACACTACAACTCTTCATATTACTTCTCCCCATGAATAACTTATATTTACACATTGATTTGTATCCCAAGGAAGAAATTCATCCCCCCAAACATAGACATCTCAAACTATTTCTGCATCTTGTCTACAAACTTCTTACACCTAACTTCATTGCCTCTAAAAATTATATCTAAATACACAACTACAATCAATATTTTATTTGCTTTGACTTTAAAGTAGAGATTACTATCTATAATACCTTTATTGAATCCTTGTTGTATCAAATACTTATCCAACCTTAAATACCAAGATCTAGGAGCTTTCTCCAATCCTTATTATGCCTTATTTAATCTACATACCATATTTGGTTTATCTGATGATTGAAATCCTTCTGGTTGTTCCATGTGTACTTCTTCCAATTATCCATTCAAGAAAGTAGACTTCACATTCATTTGATAAACTTTGAAATTATTGTGTGTTGCAAAAGCTAAAAACATTCTGATAGCTTCCATTCTTTCCACCGAAAAAAATGTCTCTTCAAAATCCATTCCTTCAACTTATGAGTAGCCCTTAAACACAAGCCTTGCTTTGTCCCTTACCACTTCTCCATTCTCATTCAGTTTGTTTCTAAGCACCCACTTAGATCCAATTATGTTCTTGTTTGAAGGTCTTGGGACAAGTTCCCAAGTCTGATTTTTCTCAATCTTCGGTAGTTATTCTACCATAGATTTCATCCAATGTTCATCTTTGCATGCCTCAATCGCTGCTTTAGGTTCAAATTTAAAAAGTAAAAAAAAAATTACCCCTTATTCAGTAGCTTTCCTTCTTGTTAATACACCTTTTCTTTTGTCTCCAATGATCTTTTCTTCAAAATGATTTCTCTGCACATACTTAGGGCTTCTAGGGGTCTTTTTAAGAGCTTCTTCCTCTTCAATTTGCACTTCCTTTTCCTTAACCTTTTTTTTTTCTCTACAATCAAGATCATCTAATTCATATCCATCTATCACCACTGAGTTCTAAAAATCTTCATCAACCTTGACACTTGCAATTTCAACAATCTTTATGAGTCTCTTGTTCTAGCACTGGTAGTATTTTCTTTTAGTAGAGTATCTAAGGAAGATTCCTTCATCAGACCTTGCATAAAACTTTCCCAAGTTTTCTTCATCTCTTTTGATATAGCATTTTCTTGCAAACACCCTGAAATATTTGACAGTAGATATCCTTCCATACCACAACTCATAGGGAGTCTTTATGCTATTTTATTTTTCTTGAACTTTGCTAAGTATGTAAACAATAGTATTAATTGCTTCACTACAGTAGACTTTTGGTTGGTTAGCTTCTTTCATCATAGTCCTTGCAGCTTCTTGAATAGTCTTATTTTTCCTTTGAACAACTCCATTTTGCTGAGGAATTCTAGGGGTAAACAAGTGTGTCTTTATGCCATGGTTTTCACAAAATATATTAAATTCACTGGAGGTGAACTCTCCACCTTTTTCAAACCTCAAACACTTGATATTCATATCCATTTTATTCTCAACCATAAATTTAAATGCTTTGAATCTATCTAGGGCTTCATATTATTCTTTAAGAAAATTAATCCATGTCATTCTAGAATAATTATCAATAAAAAGAATGAAGTACCTGTCACCTTGAAGAATTCTTATTCTTGTGGGACCACAAAGATCTGCATGAACCAATTCCAACAATCTGGTAGAATAATGTTCCTTTTGAAACTTTTTCTTGTTTTCTTTCCAATCTAACAATCCTTGTAGACAACATTGATAGGCTTTGTAATCTTTGGAAAATATCTCACTGCTTCGAGTGAACTAATTCTTATCAAATTATCAAAATTAATGTGACACATCCCTTTGTTCCATAGCCAAATTTCATTAATCTAAGTCATAAAGTAGTGACCATCAACACCCTTGAGTTGATAAACATTTCCATTTTTCCTTCTTCCAAAAACTATCATAGTTCCAAACCCTTTTTTGATCTCACATCTATCATCTTGAAGTATAATATTGTATCCTTTGCTATATATTTGTCCAAAACTCAAGAGGTTATGCCTTAGACCCTTAACATAGCAAACATCTTTAGTATTATTCTTGCAATCAAAACTGATTGAACCTATTCCACATATCTTAGTACCTGAATCATCACCAAATCTAACAAGTCCTCTATCATACTTTTCAAGTTTAAAAAAATTACTCTTGTCTCTAGTTATATGGTTAGAAAATCCACTATCAATGATCCAATAGTTCTTATCTAGACTAGCATGAAAATAAAAAATCAAGGTATCTTCAGTATTATCCTTTTTCTCTAGAGGGAATTCCTTCACACATCTTTTAGAGTTAGTAGAGACAAATTCATATTTTAAAGCCATGAACAAGCATTCATCATCATCATCATCATCATCTCCATGATCAAATTCATCATCAGAAATACTTACATCTTCTCTAACATAAAAGCATTTGAAAGGTAACTTTTCTTTGTACTTACCAGTACCCCTTCTCATTCTTCTCACAAAGTTAGCCTCCAAATCATCAATATTCCATTGATCTATTTCTTTAGTCTTCTATGATTTTGCAGCCTAAAAGTAGACTCAACTTTTGTACCATTATTAGTACCAAATTCCCTCATTTCAAATGTAGTTAAAGATCCATACAATTTATCTCTAGTATAATGATCTAGATTTTGAGATTCCTCAGTAGCAACAACTTTATGACTGTAAGCCTTAGGAATGGTTCTAAGAATTTTCTTTACCACTTTTGGTTCTTTGACTTTTCCACCAAGACCTTTGATGGAGTTGACCAATTCATCTACCCTTTGTATATAGCTTGTAATTTTTTTATCTTTATATATTCACAAGTTCTTAATTGTGATCTTTAAATTTTGCATCTTAGCTTGTTTGACCATATCATCTCCTTCATAAATAACTTCCAAATTTTCCCAAATTGCTTTACTAGTTTTTAAATTCATAACTTTCATTAATTTAGAGTTTGTAAAACTACTCAAGAGAGCATACCTTGTTTTACTATTGGTTTCATAGGCTTTAACTTCAAATTCAGTGCTTAGACCATTTGTAGGCATATTATATCCATCCTTAACTGATTTCTAGACATCATATCCCAGATTCTCTAGAAATCCTTCCATCCTTGTTTTCTAGAATGCATAGTTTGTTCCATCAAATATAGGGATCTCCTTCTTGTGTGCCATCCCAGATCTACCTTAAGTGGTTAATCTTTCTTCCAAGGAACCTTGCTCTAATGCTAAATGTTGAAATCACAAGATAAATGAGAGGGGGGTGAATCAGTTGTACCTTAAAACTTCAAAACCCTTATTAACATTCAAATCCACATTCATTCATTAAAACCTTTAAATCTGTTATTATAAACTAGCATGAAAAGAAAATAAGATAAAGTGAAACAACTTAACACTATACACAAGAGAACACTAGATTTACTTGGAAAACCCAAGAAGGGAAAAACCACAGTGAGGATTAGCTCACATTATAAGTAATATCAACACCAAATACAATAGGGATCACTATTAGAGGGCTCACTACCCAAAGAAGAAAGGATCACTACTCAAAGGCTCACTGTCAGAAGAGAAAAGAAGAAAGAGAGGAAATGTTACATAGAGAAGAGCATCTCAATGCAACAGAGAATCCACCATAATTACATCAACACCTTCACAGACTAATTGAAAGATTGTAGCCACCTTCAGCTAACTACATCCAATAAACTAACACATGAATGCTCACACTACTTATTTTTTCACACTAACAAACTACACTTCACATCATTCACATCTCAGACATCTATCTTAAAATCTTTCAAAATCTCAACTCATACATATACCATCTTCAACCTTGAAACCTTCTCTGAGGTCAGCTATGCACCTCAAACATGCAAATTCAAATTTGGTTGGTTCCAAAACACTTTTTTGGCAGATAGAAGTGAAATAGGACCACATCAAACCATAATTGGGACCCAAATCAATAACTCCACACTACAACATGCTTCTACAAGTAATAATTGTCCATGAAATGTAGTGTAAACATTAGGTCGGTCGTTACCTATGCAAACACAATTAAAATTTTAAGTACATGCTTCCTTTGGTATCACCATAACTCTTGGACAACAAATGTCACTTGAAAACAATCTAGAACATTCCAAAAAAACCTTGAAATCAAACAAACTCCTTCACAACAACTTTCACCTAAAGAATGTACACACTCAGTACATCCAAAAAACTCTACCATACACTGTAACTTAGAAAACCATCTTAAAAAACACCAAACCTCAAACCCTCTTGACTAAGGTAAATTTCCAACACCATCAACACACCTTTAGATTCACAAGACCTGAACCATTCTACAAAGAAATGAAAAGAAAAGATATTTCTCCTAGACACCTCTACAATACACAGTCACACACTAGTGAACACAACTTCTTTTGTACAATGATCCAACACACCAACTCTTGAATATAACACCTCTAAAATATTCTCACCAACATATCTGAATCGCATAGGCAAATATTCAATCTAGGAGAAATGTGAAGCAAAACTAGGATACAACTCTGTCACCCAAAACACCATTACAACACACTATTTCCTCTTTTTATCAAATTTTCTCAAAAGCACTTGGAAACCAAGCACCAGGGACATATTCTCATCATTTTTAGGACTTCCTCAACCATAGACAAAATCTTATCAAAGAAACACTAGAGGTTGACACCAATAGCTTTATTAATGACAACATAATGCAACTAATCAAAACATGGATAACATCAACTGCTCATATTCTTACAACAATATCACTAAACTACATACATCAATGACAACATAGACTTGTTGACATCAATAACAACACCAACTGATCATACTTGTAACATAGTATTGATTGTAAAGACCATTGTTAAATAGTTTTCTAGGATTGATTGCAAAGATCATTGCTAAATTGTGAAGGATTTGATCACAATGATCATTGTTGAAATTGATTGAAAAGGCCATTAAAGGTTTTGGTTCTAAATATCATTGTTGAAATTGATCGTGCAAAGATTGTTACTAAATCTGTGAATGTTTTGATCACAAAAATTGTTGTTGAAATTGATCGTAGAGATCACTACTAAATCTGTGAAGGTTTTGATTGTAAATATCATTTTTTAAAAATTGGTCGTAGAGATCATTGCTAAATTTGTGAAGGTTTTGATCGCAAGGATCATTATTGAAATTGATTGGAAAGAGTGTTGTTGAATATGTGAAGGATTTTGATCACAAAGACCATTGAGAATGCTTCACTTTCTTTATTGATAAACTTTGGAGAATGTCTTAATACTTTCAAGAAGGAATTGGGGATAAATATTATTCATTTGTAGATGGGTAGCTACTAAAGTTATTTTTATAGGTGGCCCCCATCATCTAGTTAAGTTGTGTGATAAAATAAAGTTTATGGAAGGGTGTTAAAAATATAAATTATATTTTAAAACATCCAACATAATTGTTATCTAAAGTTGTGTCTCATGCAAGAGACGCATCTCTCCAAACATCTATTTAAAAAAATTTGGATCTATGAAGTCGATAGAATACAAAAATTAAATTATGCTCTCCAATTTTAACAGAAACATGGTAGCATATATTCCTAAACATTTTCTAACTACCTTTCCATGTTGATTGGAATTAATCATGTGATAATTTCTATAAAACAACACGCAACCTTTCTTTTTTCAGCAATGGAGTAAATCTTAGTCTTTTTCTAGCTAGGGGAGAGAGGCTAGTAGTTGTGCGGGCTAACTTTGTCAGCATGTAGCGATTGACTAGAATATCTTTCAATTTTTTTTTTTGAAATGTTGACTAACCTCTTATCTATCTATAACTAAGGTTTGGAGGTGTGACTCATCATGCAACTCGCTACATCAACACATCTATTGAGTAGTTAAACAAAAAAATATCATTTGTTGCTTGCATAATATCATATTTTTATTTACAATAAAATTAATATGCAACCTAAATGGACCAAATACCTATTGGTAACCATAAATCTTTGATATCTCTAGCTTTTATATTCAACACATATGGACCAATAGTTGAACACAAAAAAACTATTTGTTGTTATAAAAACAACACATAATTATTTAAAATACAATTTATATCAAACAAAAATGGACCAATAGTTGAACAGTGAAACTTTTTGAAAATCTTTCACATTTAATGGGAAAATAGATGGTATTTATTGTGCTCACTTTTTTATATTTGTGATAGGACAAACTATTAATATAAAATACTCCAATGATTGTACATTGCTACCCCAATAGTTTTACACATAAGAAAAATATTTTTTCACTATGATAGCAATACTTGTTTAAATAAGTGTCATATTTTATTAAATGAGCATTTTATTTTTTAAATGACACACTTATAGTTGATAGTTATTATATTTTATTTGAGACAAAAAAATACTTATTTCACTTCCTCATGACTATATTTATGTTTTTTTTATATAACATCTAGAGGTTCTCATGTGTTCAAGTATGGGTCCACTTTTGATCAACATTTGGTTATTTTTTTATTTACATTTGGACTATTTATTTACAATATGTAGTACAAATATGTCGTAAGATTGAGTATTATAATCACAATTGACTGCACAACTATTGGACCCTACACAACTATTAACCCCTCTCCCTTACCCTTTCATGTTCATTGGAATTAACCATAGGATAATTTCTATAAAATGGAAATTAACCTTTCCTTTTTCAGCAAGAAACTAAATCTTATAGTCTTTCTATATTTGGCTATAGTTTGTTGCTTTTATAGTATTCCTTTATTTTGTTGTAATTTCCTACTTTTAATAGGGTATTAAAATACCATGGAAGGACAGATACACAAAAAATAAAAGGCACAATCTTTGTGATGCAGTGACATGGGTTCCAAAACTTTCAAATAATCTCAACTTGACTAGACTCAACCAATTCTTGCTTGCTCTTATAGCTTGGACTCATCCTCCCTTCACAAAACACTTGGTTCAAAACACCCAAACTGAGATCAAGGCATAAAAACCTCTTGTTTAATCCTCAAACCATCTTACACAACATCAAAATTATTGACTCAAACCCTATCACCAACTTAAATATCTTGAACATGAGAATTCCCAAAGTAGACTGTCCTAACCAACCTAATTAGGCTACTTGTGATCATTCAATCTTACTTGACATGCAAAAATAAAGGGCTCTCTTGAAATCTCAACTTGGTTCAATGGCATGTAAGACTCCTCAATTGAACACTCTTCAAATTATTTTATGTCCTTTCAAGATAGAAGATCCCCAACTATGCAAATACTGTCCTAACTAGGATTGTCCCAAATCTGCCTTAACATGATAGTCATCAAGCAATGGACTAAAAGATTTTAATTTCACCAAACCCTATTATAAAAGGGATCAAAATACACCTATGCAACCTTTTAAAACAATATTACCCAAGAATGACTCCACTCTATAGTCAAACTCTTGAAAACTCCACTATACAAGTTATGATTTCCATATTTTTTCACAATTTACAGACCTAGGGCATCATTAAATCTGCCCAAAACCTCAGTCTCAGGCTTTGTAACTTTGTAATATAAAAGGATATGTAAAAATTTTCCTTTACACCAAAAACTATTATTTTCCACTAGCCAAAATGAGAGAAACACAATTTTCTTTACCACTGTTTACCCTAGATCAGGGTTTTAACCCGCTTGAGACAAATTGCTTATAACTTTCACTAGACTGAATGGATTTTAATGAAACCAAATTCAAATCAAATTAGATTCATAGGGATTTAACTTAAAATTGATGAGGAGTGGGTTTAAGCATAGCACATGGACATACAATGGCCTTGAAATCAAAGAAAATGGTAGAAATTGACAGAAAACATAGTATTTCATTGAATTTCTCACTCCTACATCATCTCCCTTCCTTCCTCAAAGTTTGAGAGGATTCAAAATACCTTTATAAATCAAAACCAATGAATCAAACTGACTTTATAACTACTTGACTCTTGACATTCCACCATTTGGCATTTTTTGTATTTTTACAATATTGCTATGACAACATTTTGTCAATTTTTGCAACTTTTACATTATATGCCCAATGAATCCAAAATGACTATCTAGGACCTATTCCAATCTTAATGGCCATTTAGACCTTATTACGTCATGATATCATTAATACTAAATCAAAAACCTAAAATTTCCTCATGGAGGCATGTTCTTGCTAGGGTGCTCCTACACCATACTCCCGGCTAAATGAAAACTCCAAGTCCTCTTGGATTGAATGTAGTAACAAGCCTTCATAATTAAATGCTCCTCCTTGTAGTATTCTATTCCTTACTCTTGAAACAACTTTCATCTTCACCTTTGGCTTTAGTTGGTCTATGCCAACTTGTCTCCACTTTGTCTTACCCCTTGGAATCTACTCCTTCATGGTCTGATGTGTCACAATCTCCCTTTGTACTTATTCTATTTGTTGCATCTTGACCTTTAGTTTTTTCCCTGTCCAAATTATTATCACAACAATGAAGTGATACATTTTCTCTACCACAATACAACCATGTTTCTTCAACTCATTTTGAATCTTCAAGATCAATTCATCCTTGATCTTCTCTGAATCACACTTTGACACCAACTCGATATCATTTCCCTCTAAGATCAAATCCTTTACCTCTGCTTCACCTTCACCTTCATGCTTGGGAATGGCTGCAATTTCTTTGTCTTCTTCATCCACCTTCATGAATTCTTCTTCCACATCTTCCAATTCTTCTTCTTCCTCTATTATCTTCATTTATTTCCTCCATTGAACTATCTTTTTAATGGGCCATACAACTTTCTTCTCCATTGTCAAGTACTAACTTTGTGCTTGTCTGAGCAACTACTCCATCTCCATTTGGAACTCCAATTCTATTCTTTATATAGCTTGTGTCAATTCTGCTATCTCTTTCTCTATTTGCCTCATCTTTCCCTCTTTCCTCTTCCTCTCTTTTTCCTCTCTTTTTCTTTCTTGTTTCCTCCCCTCTACCTGCAACAAATCCATCCTTCTCTTTAATCAAGAAATTCTCTCATTTCTTGCTCTTGACTTCTTTGCCTCACCTAGGTCTCTTCTCTTTTCCTCTACCTAGTCTATTGGCAACCATGTTCTCTCTTCAACCTACACAAACAAAAACACACAAACACCAAAATCTCTTACTCAGACCTTCTGAGCTCTGATACCAAACTGATGTAGTGACAAGGGTTCCAAAACTTTCAAAAAATCTCAACTTGACTAGACTCAACCAATTCTTGCTTGCTCTTAC
This sequence comes from Sequoia sempervirens, assembly GCA_007258455.2. Taxonomy (NCBI): domain Eukaryota; kingdom Viridiplantae; phylum Streptophyta; class Pinopsida; order Cupressales; family Cupressaceae; genus Sequoia; species Sequoia sempervirens. Next base: position 469,979,136 of record VDFB02058242.1, read on the forward strand.
AACTTGGACTCATCCTTCCTTCACAAAAGACTTGGTTCAAAACACCCAAACTAAGATCGAGGCATACAAAATTTTTTTTGAATCCTCAAACCATCTTAAGCAACTTCAAAATGACTGACTCAAACCCTATCGCCAACTTAAATATCTTGAACATGAGAATTCCCAAAGTAGATTGTCCTAACTGGCCTAATTAGGCTTCTTGTGATCATTCAATCTTACTTACTTGACATGCAACAATAAAGGTCTCTCTTGAACTCTCAACTTGGTTCAATGGCATGTAATACTCCTCAATTGAACACTCTTCAAATTATTTTATGTCCTTTCAAGATAGAAGATCCCCAACTATGCAAATACTATCATAACTAGGATTGTCCCCAATCTGCCTTAATAGGACAGCCATCAAACAATGGACTAAAAGCTTTTAGTTTCACCAAAACCTATTAGAAAAGGGATTAAAACACACCTATGCAACCTTTTAAAATAATATTACCCAAGAAGGAATCACACTCTACAATCAAACTCTTGAAAACTCTATTGTACACTGTGATTTCTAGATTTTTTTCACAATTTACAGACCTAGGGCATCATTAAATCTACCCAAAACCCCATTCTCAAGGTCTTTAACTTTGGAATATGAAAGGATATGTAAAAAATTTCCTTTACACCAAAAACTAGAATTTTCCACTTTCCAAAATGAGAGAAAAATAGTTTTCTTTACCACTATTTACCCTAGATCAGGGCTTTAACCTACCTGAGACAAATTGCTTATAACTTTCACTAGATTGAATGGATTTTAATGAAAAAAAAATGAAAATAAAATTAGATTCATAGGGATATAACTTACAATGAAGGAGGAGTGGGTTTAAGAAAAACACATGGTTGTAAAATGGCCTTAAATAAAAGAAAATGGTAGAAATTGACAGAAAATATAGCATTTCATTGAATTTCTCACTCCTACATCATCTCCCTTCCTTCACTTGAAGTTTGAGAGGCTTAAAAATTACTTTATAAATCAAAACCAATGACTCAAACTAATTTTCTAACTATTTAACTCTTGACATTCCACCATTTGGCATTTTTTGCATTTTTACAATATTGTTATGACAACATTTTGTCAATTTTTGCAACTTTTACATTATATGTGGGCCAATGAATCCAAAATGACTATCTAGGACCTATTCCAAGCTTAATGTGGCCATTTAGACCTTATTACATCATGAGATCATCAATACTAAATTAAAAACCTAAAATTGTCTCATGAAAGCATGTTCTTGCTAGGGTGCTCTTGTACCACTTTGTCACAAAAGTTGTTGGTTTCATTGGTCTACTTGAGTTGGGTTATGTTGTGAGACTGTTAGAGAAGCTTTGTTTAGTTATTTAATTAACTTCCTTCTACCCATTAAATGGTTTTAGATAGTTTTATTGTGTAATTTGTATAACTTGGGCTATTATAGTTTTTACTTAATTTTGCTATGTAGTTTGCACCTTAAATTTCTACTATCTTAAAGATAATTCCTATAAGCTATCTAAAAAGGATGATTAACAACCTAACCAGATCTAGATTGAAATTTGAAAGAGCTTCACTAGGTGAAAGATTTATTTTAATTTTTGATTAGAGGGAAAACAGGTTTTGAATGGACCCAAAACCATTAACAACAGGTTTTAAATGGACCCAAAACCATTAGGTTTTGAAGGGACCCAAAACCAAAACTAAGATGATCAAGCTACCCAAAGAATAGAGTTAAAAACACCCAACAGTGAAACAAAGACTCGGCCATCCAACAACCAGCAAGTTTCCCAACAAAGTACCAAGATTTTACATGAATCTTGAACCCATTGGTTTTGATGGGACCAACAACCCACTACAACAAGGTTTTGGTAGGGACCTTAAACCAAAACCTATATATTTTGAAGGGATCCACAACCCTATACAACTAGGTTTTTCTAGGGACCTTAAACCCAAGAAAATTGCCTGCAACAACCAAGAAACATCGTACCAGTCCTTGAAGAAGATTAGTCTTTCCATACTGCTGGTAGAAACAACTAAAACATAGATCAAAAATAGAGCCCCAACATCAGAAGAAATTGAGCCTAACAATATACCCTCTTCACCTCTATAGGAGAGGTCACCACAAATATACAAGGTTCCAATAATGTTCCACAAAAAATAGTTGTTCTCTCCACCTCTATAGGAGAAAAAACCAATCTCGTCCAATCCACCATAGCCACAACACCCCTTATCCTTGAGAGTGAAATATTTCTTTTATTTAATTTAAATTACACAATATAATTTGTCTCAACTCTGCTAATATAATTCAACGAATGTATTTGTGCATATACTTTGTATTGAGTTGTGTATACTATGTATTTGTGTGTATACTTCAAGGCTTACATGTTTGTGACTACTTGTGCTTCCCTTATTCACATGTACATGCTTGACTTATTCATGTGTATACTTAATAATTAGTTAGCCCTAGCATTGATCATTGATGTCCTTCATGGTTTGTCTTGAATAAATTAATTGATTGATGCTAAACAACTTTATCTAAAAGTAAAAAACATGTTTTTAATTGGTATTCCATGAAATGATTCATATAAAAAATCCAATATATTTAATCCTTTGATTGGAACAACTCAATTAAGTAAAGGATACATAATCTTCACAACACTTGCAAAATATAATATTCAGAGTAGATGAAGTAGTCAACTTCTTGACACATTATCTATGTTATTGGGTTCTTCTATTATAGCCCTAGTTTTGGCCCTAGTTCGGTTCACCTGTGGGTTTGACCATGGTCCTTCATTTTTGGGTTTGGTTTTCCCATGTAGAACCCAAGAGAATCTGAGCATAACCTAGACAGAACCTAGGCGAACCAAGACAAAAATCGCGTGCCTAGGCATCCAAAAAGTGCTTTTTTTAAACATTTTTTCATGTTTTATGGAGTTTAACTTTGACCCATGCCCAAGGGAACCCTAAAAGTGACCTCTAAATCACTTCAAACACCTTAACTACCTCATTCTTAATCTTTTTCTTTGCAAACAAGCATTTTCATTCCAAGAGGTTGAGCTTTCATTTTTGCTTGCTAGATTGAAAATAGATTGTGACACAACTTTCTTTTTTCAAAAATTATTCTAGATGCATCATTGAACTAAGAATTTATCACACATCTGTATAAAAATAGAGGAATAATACAAACTAAAAAACATTACACTTTTGTTCTCACTGACTTGATGTACTCTCCAACATCTCTCTTCTCTCATGTGAAGAGTTAGAACTGCTTGGCCATGCCTTTGCATCATTTAGGAAGTTTTGCTCTTTTTGACAATGTCAAAATCCTATGGCTGCATACAGATTAGGAAATTGACTTTTCCTTTTAGGTTAGAAATGCATGTAAGTGTCAAAAAGTATCCTTGATATTAGAAAAAGATATGTGTTTATGCACTTCAACTGTGTAGTCACCCTTTGGTTCTTTGAAAGAAAAATCTGCATATGGACCACTGTTACACTGCACAAGTAAACTAGATTTTTTTATTGTGGAGCTATATTAAGCTACCACTCTCAAGACCAATGTAACAATGATACAAAATAATGTTTGAGACCACAAGAAGACATCAAAATGGCTAGTGTACTAAACAAATTCTTATGATCTTTGAAGAACACTGATAACTCTACTCAGTTGGCTTCTTTTTTCAAAATCATACAAATTGAACCCTAGCATCAATAGACTATGTCTATCAAGCTATCACAATTCAAGTTTCAATGATGAATAATTATCATGCATGGTTTAAATGAAATTCAAGATTATGGTGTTTTTTTTTTATATGATGTTATGTGATATTCTAATCCCAATTCATGTTTCTAGGTTGCATATATATATATATATATATATATATATATATATATATATATATATATATATATATATATATATATATATATATATATTCTTTTTACATGTTTTTTGTACCAACGAACCGAACCCCCCTCCAAAAAGTTTTGGCCAATCCGGTGAACTGAACCCCCAAACCCGAACTTGAACCTCATACAACCTCAAAACCTCTTCCAACACTCTTCATTCTGCCTGCACAAACTTAATTGACCACCAAATTATGTTGTGCCTGACTTTACCCACTTTTACTCCCTCAAACCTCTCTTTTTCATTCAAAACCCCTATTTTCCCAACTAGGGAATCAAGTAATAACATACTTTTGACCTCCCCTATCCTTGCAGACCTTTTGAACACATCAAACTCCACAACCTCACCCTATTTCCAACCTATTCTAATTTATTTTCAAGCAATTTCTTATTTTCACCTCTTCTAGCCTTACTTTTAAGGGGCCCCAATTCTAAATTTTCAACAGGGGCAATGTTAGTAATCTCTTCCAATGCCTTTACCAATGCTATTTTCTTATTCCTACTCCCTATCCTACTTACATTAGGCCCATATCATGGAGACACAACCTGAACAATAGGCAGAATGACCTATTTCAACATATTACACTCAAACCCTTGTATGAGCAAGTTCATACCTATTTCAGAAATCTACTTCTAAGTTGCTTGGAACTTAATAGAATTCCACAAGAATGGATTCTAATCAACTATTGTGTGTATGTTTCTCTTTTCGATTGTTTTCCATGCCATCATAAGGGATCAAGCTGGTTGAAAGTAGCTCGAACCAATTCCATGTGTTTGAGTACAAAATAGGACCATGCCTAGCATAAATGTACTTATCTAGATGCATTGGAGCAATTTTTTTGGTCACACAAATCACAAAAAAAAAGTTGCACCACTTTGCAACTTTACACTACTTGCATTTGATATTTTTTCCATTAAGTAAAAACTGGACACCACAGGAAAAAAACTCTAAAATAACAAAAATTGAGAGAAGTTATTATAGAGGGGCCCAATGTGATTCCATAGGCTCAATCAAAGAGTTCGTAAGCATCATAGTTTCTGAGTAATAGCTCATCAAAGATTGCTTCCCTTTTGCACTTTGGACCCTTAAGGGATCAATCTAGTTGAACATAGCTCAAAGCAATTCTGTGTGTTTGGGTGCAAAAGAGGACCATGTTTAATGTAAAAATACCCATTCGAATGTGTTGGAATAGTCCATTTGATCACACGAGTTGTAGAATAAAAGTTGCACCACTTTACAACTTTCAACTACTTGCATTTGACAACTTTTTCCCCAAGTGAAAATTCACCACCATAGGAAAATGTCTCTAAGACAGTAAAAACTGAGAAAGGTTATTATAGAGGGGCCCAACGTGATCCCATAGGATCAGATGATAAGTTTTTAAGCATCACAATATCTGAGTAACAACCTGCTAAAGTTTGCATCTATTTTGCACTTTGGACCCTTAAGGGATCAACCCAGTTGAACGTAGCTCGAAGTGATTCCGCATGTTTGTGTGTGAAAGAGGACCATTCCTAGCATAAAAATACCTATTCAACTACATTGGAATAGTCCATTTGGTCACATAAGTTGTAGAATGAAAGTTGCACCACTTTGCAACTTTCAACTACTTACATTTAATAGCTTTTTCCCTAAGTGAAAATTTTTCACCACGAGAAAATGCCTCCAATGTAGAAAAAACCAAGAGAGGTTATTGTAGAGGGGCCCAACATGATCCCATAGGATTAGAAGTGAATTTTTTAAGTGTCATGGTATCTGAGTAACAACATGCTGAAGTTTGTAGCAATTTTGCACTTTGGACCCTTAAAGGATCGATCCGGTTGAATGTAGCTCAGAGAAATTATGCATGTCTGGGTGCGAAAGAGGACCATGCCTAGTGTAAACATACCTATTCATATGTGTTGGAACAATTCGTTTGGTCACACGAGCTATAGAATGAAAGTTGAACTACTTTACAACTTTCAACTACTTGCATTTGACAAATTTTTCCCCAAGTGAAAATTCACCATCATAGGAAAAGGCCTCTTAGATAGAAAAAAATGAGATATTTTATTGAAGATGGTCCCAACATGATCCCATAGGATTAGACGAGAAGTTTCTAAGCATCATGGTATCCGAATAACAACATGCTGAAGTTTGCAGTCATTTTACACTTTGGACCCTTAAGGGATTGATCTGATTGAACGTAGCTCAGAGTGATTTTGCATGTTTGGGTGCAAAAGATGAAATTCCTAATGTAAACATACCTATTTAGATACATTGGAATGGTTTGTTTGGTCACACGAGTTGCAGAATGAAAGTTGCACCACTTTGCAACTTTCAACTACTTGCATTTGACAATTTTTTCTCCAAGTGAAAATTCGCCACTATGGGAAAATGCCTCCGAAATAGCAAAAACCAAGAGAGGTTATTGTAGAGAGGCCCAACATTATTCCATAGGATTAGACGAGAAGTTTCTAAGCTTCATGGTATCCGAGTAACAACATGTTGAAATTTGTAGCCATTTTGCACTTTGGACCCTTAAAGGATAGATCTGGTTGAAGGTAGCTCAGAGTGATTCTACATTTTTGGGTGCAAAATAGGACCATTGGTAGCATAAACATACCTATTTGGATGCATTGGAACAATTCATTTAGTCATATGAGTTGTAGAACGAAAGTTGCACCACTTTGCAACTTTCAACTACTTGCATTTGAAAAGTTTTTCTCCAAGTGAAAATTTGCCACCACAAGAATATCCCTTTGAGATAGAAAAAAAAAGAGGTTATTGTAGAGGGGCCCAATGTGATCGCATAGGATTAGACGAGAAGTTTCTAAGCATCACGGTATCTGAGTAACAACATGTTGAAGTTTGTAGTTATTTTACACTTTGGACCCTTAAGGGATCGATCTAGTTGCATGTAGCTCGAAGAGATTCCACATGTTTGGGTGCAAAAGAGGACCATTTCTAGCATAAAAATACCTATTCAGACACGTTGGAACAGTCTATTTGGTCACACAATTTATAGAACGAAAGTTGCACCACTTTGCAACTTTCAACTACTTGCATTTGACAATTTTTTCCCCAAGTGAAAATTTGCCACCACGAGAAAATTCCTCCGAAATAGAAAAAAATGAGAGAGGTTATTGCAGAGGGGCCCAACACAATCTGATAGGATTAGACGAGAAGTTTCTAAGCATCACAATATCCAAGTAACAACATGCTAAAGTTTGCAACCATTTTGCACTTTGGACCCTTAGGGGATCAATCTGATTCAACTTAGATCAAAGCAATTCTGCATGTTTAGGTGTGAAAGAGGACCATGCCTAGTGTAAACATACCTATTTGGATGCGTTTGAATATTTTGTTTGGTCACACGAGCTGCAAAATGAAAGTTGCATCACTTTACAACTTTGCACTACTTGCATTTGACACTTTTTCCATCAAGTGAAAACTGGAGACAATGGGAAAACCACTCTGAGACAACAAAAACTGAGAGAGGTTATTGTAGAGGGGTCCAACATGATCTCATAGATTTAGATGGAGATTTATTAAGCACCATGGCTTTTTAGTAATACCCCGTCAAAGATTGCTACCCTTTTGCACATTGGGATCTAATGTTTCTTTCAACTATACGGCTACATATAGGGTGATTGTGCTCTCTTTTTGATGGAATTTGGTGGGAAATAGAATTAACTCCATTTTAGTGTTGGTTTGGTTGGATTTTAAGTGATTTTGTGCATTTTAGAAGCCAATTATTGAGGGTCAGTATGTATACCCTGTTTTAAGGGTTTTGAGTGCATTAAAATGTCATATTAAGTCTTTCACCCACTGTGTGCTTCTATAACTTGATGGAAAGGCTTAGTTAGGGTTATAAAACATGTGTGAAAAGTTTTGTGCACAAGGGAGGTGAATAGAGGGTTTTTAGGTGATGCCCTAGATGTCAAATGGTGTATTTTTTAGTGGAAAATGGTGGTTCAGTGCTAGGGTTTGAAGAAATATTTGGGGGCAGTGATATCTCTTGAACTTTTAAGCTTGTGAAGACATTTTTGAAGGTTTTTTAGGCTTTTGCTGGCTGTGGGAAGGTTTGGAGTATGGTTTTTCAATAAACCCTTACCTAACTTGTGAAAGAAGATGGTTTTGGGGTTTGTTATGTTAGAGGGCTTATTGATGCAATTCAAGGTGGAGGAACTCTTTTCAACATCAACTAATCAATTATCAAACAATGAACCCAATCTTTGATCACTAAAACACCTAGTTTCTCAAAACACACTCAAAAGGCTTGTAGCCTTCAATATTCAAAAAATGAAGTTATCCTACTACTAAGGCCATACAAAGGCCAACAAATCATCACTAGAGACTTACCATAGGCCTACTACAAGATTCACAAAAGATCCCCATAAGTTTCTTTGTGCCATCATGGAGAACCAACAAATTGACCTACTAAAAGGCTACTCGAATTACCCCACTTTTCCAAACAAAGTACCTTTTAAACTTCTTTTAATCACACAATCCCTTGGATAGTCAGTAATTGTGACTCAAAACATCAAATTCACCGATCATTACACCAACACAAGGCTGCTAGGGTGTTGTCCCAACAAACCCTCCCTCTTCATGTATAAAACTAGGGTTTTACTAGATCGACCATAAACTGGGCTTTCCAAATTTTGAAATTGTTTTCCAACACACCTATTTGGGTCTGCATAGATATTCTATGCCATTACCAAGACAAATCCATCAATATTTCACTAAAACCATTCATAAAACCTCCATTTTCACATGCATTTTGCTCTGCTTAGCCCTAGGGCATCACTCAAAATTGACCAAAATGACCTCTCAACCTTCCAAATCCCCTATACAGTTATATTACACTTTTCATATGACCCATTCCACAAGAAATAGTGGAAACATAAAGTGGAATGGGTCAAATCCACATTTTAGAAGACCCTCAATAAGCAAATGGTGTTAAATCAGGGGAGCAATAGAGTATTGAAGAGAACTCACTCAATATTTTGTCTTAGATCCTCCAAAATGATGCAAAATAAAGCTACTTCACACTACCACACAATGCAAAAGGTTTTAGATCAAGAAGGACCTATATGGGTCCGTACAAGGGAAATAAATTTTAGAAAACTCAACAAAATACTGAGAAAATGTTGTTTTTCAAAGCAAGAAGGACCTATATGGGTCCGTACAAGGGAAATAAATTTTATAAAACTCAACAAAATACTGAGAAAATGTTGTTTTTCAGTTTTGAATTTCTTCTATTAGCAAAATTACATTGTGTTTGAGCCTTCAAGAGGCTTTAAATAGCTTTTAAAAATGATTCTACATCTTTCCAATCATGCCTAACTATTTTTTTTGTAACTAACATGACTTACTACATTATAAATCAATTGGTCTAATATGACCTTATTCAATTGACAAAACTCAAAACACAAAACTAACTTAATACTTCCATGAACCAAATTTTCTCAATAACCTTGGTGCCCTTGCACCAAATTTCAATATTTCAGTAAATCTCATTACAATGCCTTAGGTACTCTATTCTCACAGATATTTTACAATGTCACTCATACATTTGAGATTCTCTTATAATGTCTACATCATAGGTTCTCATTCTGAGGTTAACTTCAAATGAGTAACTTGAGATTCCCTCGCAAAGCTTCACATGCTCTTTTAGAATGGATTGAAATCAAAATTGAGATTTGTCAAGATCATCAAAATAAGGATGTTCCATTGCTTTTTTGGATGAGATTCTCTTTGATGGCTCATAAATCAGCATTTTCTGCAAGGAGAGAACAATCAATTTTTTGTAGTTTAGTTATAGATACACAAAGTAAAAGAAGAAAAAGAAACAACATCCAAAGTGGAAATAAAATGAAAATAGATGGAAGACATTTACAGATGGGCATTCCAGTCTCTCAACTTAGTCACTCCTAGTCATACATCTTCATTGGGAGTTTGAAGATACCTATTGCACACAACACCTCTCATGAATAAAATATCTTGAAATTTGAGATGCTCTTATAATGTCTACATCAGAATTGCTCATGATAAGGTTACTTATAGATACACAAATTAATCTGCATTTCTTTTCTAGCTAAGATTCTCTTGGATGGCTCATAAATCTGCATTTTCTACAAGCAGACATCAATCAATGTTTACCAGGTTACTTATAGATACGCAAAGTAAAATAAGATGATAGCATTGGCATCAAAAAAATTAACGTGCATACAAGTATAAATTAATAAGAACCATTGTGCATATACTTACAAATTAATCCAATGAACCATCTGAGTCTGCTCCGCTCTTTATTGTGTTAAGTATTGCCTCATGGTCAGACTCAAAGACCTTCCACAAGATCTTGTTCAAAGGTATACCCCCATATTTGTTCAAACGAACACCGGATGCCATGACAAGGTTTGAGTAATCAAGAATCTTATGATGTGTGTCAAAGTCCTGAAATAACCATTGTTTAACACTCTTATGTGGGTACCTACTAAGCCACATTCCGGTAAGAACAACCAAGCTTGTAGGGTATTTAATGTTTTCTCCATCTATAATTGGGGCTTCCAATTTCTTTTTGGCCTCAACATAATGATACAAGTAATAGTCTATTCCCTCTTTGTTGTCTTCATCTACAATAACTGCATAAACATGCCCTACATTGATATGTGGAGCAAATCACTTGAAATTAGTCAACATTATGAATACAGTACAAAGTCATATAACAATATGGAATTTCAAAAACTAAGAAAGTAGATATATTAACTTGTTGAACTAGATCTGATATGTGGTCAAAATCGACCAATGATTCCATCTATGTTAGTTCCAATGTTGTCAGAGGGCGATATGTGTGAAGTGGGCTAAGATAACTTGTTGAACCATTTGTCAACCCACTCCCCTAACTCGCAATCATTCCAAGCTTGCATTGTACATGAAGAACAAAAGTGTGCCATCTTACGTGTATTGATACTCCATGAACCTGAATTTGAGCTAAGGAAAGAGTGTAGCTCACTCGATCATGTTAATGTACAACAATCCTCATATGGTGCAATGTTAGTATCATCCATCAACCAAAAAAATCTACATACTGAAGATGTACCTTCATTACTTAGAACTATCAAAGCATTACACCACTCGACAAATGATCTTGCATCTATCAACTTTGTACTATCTTTATACTTTAACTTTTCTCATGCTAATGCTCTTTTCATGCATGCTCCTACACCATCATGCTCACCCTTTCCATGCCCAACCTCACTAAAGTTCCCCATATGTTGGACACCTATAGTAAGATCCATCATGCACAACTAGTAGAACATGCATGCGTTCTCGAACTGTGTTGCATAGTTATCCGACCATATTATATGTCAATCATATGCTATGCCCCTCTAAGAAAAATCACTGTAGAACATATGGGAGCAACCTTGCATGAACTCTAGAGAATGTGTGATCATCGCTAATATAAAAGTGATACTTCCTCAATACCTTTCTTTGGTCCTTTGTACTATCAGCTGCATGAATGAATTCCATGTGCACAAATATTGAAACCTGTGTGGAGTTGTAATTTTGTGATTGCACCTCATGTTGTGGTTGTAGAGTGTAGTTCTCTGCAAAGTCAACCACTGATACTATGCTTCCAACTAGAAAGGTGTTCTTGCATAGCTTGAATTGTGTGTCCAACCATCGGGCTCTATGGGTATGCCTTGCATACTCATGATCATACACTATATTGTCACGAAACATGGACATAAAATGATACACTGGAATCTTTTGAATAACCAAATCAAACCTTTTTGCTTGAGACCCATCTTTTGTAATGTATGCCACTATTTTATACTTCCTGAACTCTACTAGTTTTTGGCCCACCTAATATGTTCTTTCCATATGTTGACATGTTGGGATTAATTGCAAGCCACCAAAATGCTCGCATGAACCATCCAAGCATGTTGTCCTATAGAATATTTGGCCATCCTCTATTTCACATAAATTTTTCATAAGAACTCTCTTGAAGATTTTTTTGGGGCTTCTATGCCACAATCCTGCAAAACATCATTAGTATGCAAATCTACAACAACAAGTAGTGCATGTGTGATTTATCTTAGCATAATTTTTTTTAAGTATTTCAAAAAATCTTTGAGAAATACTAATTTGAGGATAATCATTTTGAAATTTACAAAAAAATTGGGTTTGAGTCATATCCAAAAAATGCTTTGGATGTGGCTCATGGTTTTGATTATCAATTCTCCTTCTTATGACATCCCTTTGATTCAGAGATGGCCTTGTATTATTCTTCCATTACTCTTCAATTAGTGTTCTCAATGCTTCAACAACTTTTTTATCTTTTTGTGGCTTTCTTCCCAAGAATTCCAATAATTCATTTGAATCGGTGCCCTCAATTCTTTTCCGCCTTTGAATAGCTTTTGATAAAGTTTTTCTACTAATTCTCATTTGTTCACTTGTCTTTTTAATGATACGAGCTCTCTTTGTTTGATAGCTTAGCAAAGTCGATGTAATGACACATCAGGTGACATTACTATCCTTTGAGCATGAGGTCTTACCCACACTCTCATAAGCATCCATTAGATTCTTCACAATAGTGTTTTCACTTGATGCATTCAATGTTCTCAACCCAAGAGTCTTCATGATGTTTCTATACTTTAAACCCCACATCATTTCAACAAATATTTGACATCTTGTGGTCTCATTTAGCCTTTCAAAGAAGAATTTCCAAATCTTATAAGTATATTTTCTACAAGAGTGTGTTTAAATCTTACCTTCCATGTGCTACAAAATATACTCATCAAAATTAATCAAATACTTTGGCTTTCTACACAAAATTATAGGTGTTGTTCTCCTAGGTACATACATCTCAACATTAGCAATTTCATCAATATTTAATTGAGGTGGGCTAGATTACGTACCTTTGCTCAAGGGTAGAGTAGAATACAAACCTTGAGGTTCAAGTGGGGATGATGGCATACCTTCTTCGTCAAATCCGAGTGATGATGTACTCTCAACTTGAGATGCGATGGATGGTTTCCAACCATATTCACTTGTGGTAGAATGTATCCCTCCATATTCACTTGTGATTAATGGTGTCCCTTTGTATTCACTTGCAGTAGAGGGTGTGTCTCGAACTACAGTATCTACATCTATCCTAGCATGATGATTTCGCATCTGTTCCCTTTGTGCTACCAATTTTTGTTCTCTTTTTGATGGTTGAGGTTCCTCTTCAATTGGCTTGTTTTCATCAATCATTTCCAATTTCTTCTTTTCACGATATTCCCTCAACCATTCTCTCTCCTTTTCTTTGAAGGTTTGGAGCTCTTCATCTGTTAGTTTCTTCCTTGTTCGTTTCTTCGGCATGGAGGATAATTTTACCTATATCATGGTAATGAGACAAATATTAGTTCCTCAAAAACGTATCCATTAGAATAAATGAAATATATTTCATCCAAGCCTTCATAAATAGACAACATAGGTGATGAGGTAATTTAGAAATATAGATGAAAAGCAAAATAGTTTAAATCAGTGCTATCAATGTGGGAGGAGTTGGTGCAGGAGCACCATTTAAAGTTAATCCATTTAAGGTTGAATAAGGTCTAGATTATAGTTTTGGAGGAATTTTGTCTTTAAAAGGTCTATAAGACCATGTTCTGATGTAATTGGTCATTTTTTCAATAGTATTTAGGGGTCTAGGTAGTAGAATTTTCAAAAAGTACAAAAAGTGCTAAGTTGCCAAATTAACAAATAGTGAAGGGTTGTAAAAGTGTATTAAAGTGGGAGAGCAATGGTCACCTCTTTCACATGCTAGTTTTGGAAGTTGAAGTGGTTTGCTTTAGGAGGTAAAAATTATAAAAGGCCATGATAAACTCAAATGGAGGATGATCCTTGGATTGGAAAGAAGAATTTGAACAATAAAACTTAGAATTTCTCCATTTTTTCTATATTTTCCAATATAGCAGCAGTTGGTACAGGCCGTACAACATATTTTTGATTCATTTTATTGTGGAATAGCATATCATAGTGTTTCTTCTCTCATTTGAATCCATTTTGAGTTTTTCTCATTAAGTTTTGTGTGATTTATCATCAGATTTCTCTAACCGACTGAAACAAGGTTTCTTGTAAGTTTGTAAACCTCAAACATGTATTAACTCCATCCCACCTACTGTAAGGCTTGTAACTTGGTGGGATGGATTGGAAACAATATTTTTTTGGTGGAGGAATGTTGAACTAGAGTATGGGAGTTCCAGAAGTGGATTGGGTGTCAAACCTTATGAGGAAATGTTGAGTTTTCCTTAAGAAAAATGAGGTTTTGGTGAGTGAAATTGAGTTTATGAGTTGGGAAGCATTATTTTATGTTAGATTGAGCATGAGTAGGGTATGTTAGGCTTGTTTGAATAGTTTTCAAGTTTTGGAATTTTCAGCAAGTGCTACTTTCAATAAAACCTAGGGTTTCCAAGCCTAGGGAGAGGGTTTTATGGTTTGGGTGGTAAATGATTGAATCTCTACAATCTATTTCTAGAATTTGAAGTTTTGACAGATATTAAGTGCTACCCAAAGTTTTTAGGAGATTTGGAAAAGTTTTGAATGTGGCCCTTTGTAAAAGTGGGCTAATTTGGGGCCTTAAAAGTGTAGAAAACTTGATTTGTGCAATTTGGTACAAAACAAACATTGGTGATTGTTGGATATGTTGAAAGGCTCTATAATGGGTCCCTAATATGTGTTGTGTTGTGAGTTGAAAGGTTGTGTGAGTGGAATTACACCTGATTGAGTGACTTTGATATGGTACAAGGAATAGTGTAAATTTGTTGAATGAAGAGGTCCTGATGAAATTGTAAATTGAAATTTGTGTTTGCAGATTGGAGTTGTGTGTTTGTGTGTTGTAGGCCTCCCCCTACTGCATCAGGAGTATATTCCAATTTTTTAGAGACATGTATGGAAAATTTGGTAGCATATACAAGGCAATCAACTAGTTTGTATAACTGTTTGACAAAATACCTCATTGAAAGCTTTGGAAACATACACAAAGTAAGTCAATTTTAAAATAAAAAACTGCCTCAAAGAGATGTGGTTTAAAAATTTAATTGGAAAGTGTATAGAATTGTGTAATTTAAAATGTCCATTGACAAATTAAGGTCATAACATGACAAACAAACAATGATCAACATGGAATATGCACAACAACAAAAATGAAAGCAAGCCATAATAGAATGAAAGAAAATGTGTAAAGACTTCACATACCTAAAAAACTAGAGTTTCAAATGGAGGATTTCTCCCCAATTATGTAGCATTTTCTTCTTCATTCCTCAAACTCCTCAACAATTTGAATTTTTCAAAAGCTTGTTCCCCTCCAAACTTCAATTGTATATCAGTTATCACTGGAATTCAAACTTGAATTGATAGTATATGCCTTTCAATGTGAAAACTTTTCCATTTCATGCAAAGGTGGTGGAAAGATCATGAAAAAGGTGGTGGAATCTAAAAATCATGCATGCACACTTCACGCACTCATCAAAAAGCTACTTTTTATCACAACACATGTAGAACCAAGAGAATATGCAGAATGTGGGCCAACATCATGGGTATATTGTGTATTTTTTACCATTTTTAGAGCTAGACAAAACACGATTGTGTTATAACGTGAACGCATTATTTCCTGCTAAAACGGTCATGTATCTACTTCAAAACACACTCGTGTTATGAGAAAGTTGGTTTTTTTATAGATTTATTTTCTCTCTTTGTCTATACCATCTACCTCAATTCTATCTCTCTCCCTTCTACCCTTATACCTTAATTCTATATCCCTCCCTCTCTCCCTAAGCCCTAAACCCACTCTATCTCCCTCTCTCCCATTTCTCTCTCTCCCTCTCTCCCTAAATCCTAAACCATAAACCCACTCTATCTCCCTCTCTCTCCCTCTCTCCCATTCTCTCCCTCTCCCTCCCTCTCTCCCACTCTCTCTTTCTCTCCCTATCTCCCTCTCTCTCACTCTCCCTCTCCCTAAACCCTAAACCTCTCTCCCACTCTCTCCCTCTCTCCCTCTCTCCCACTCTCTCTTTCTCTCCCTCTCTCCCTCTAGATCTCACCTCCCACTCCCCTCCCTATCTCCCACTTCTCTCTCCCTCTCCCTCCCTCCTCCTCTCTCCCTCTCTTCCACTCTCTCCCTCCCTCCTCCCTCCCACTCTCCCTCTCCCTCCTCCCCACCTCTCTCCCTCTCCCTCTCCCTCCCTCCTCCCCACTCTCTCTCCTCCCTCCCTCCCTCTCTCCCTCTCTCCCACTCCTCCCCACTCTCTCCCTCTCTCTCCCTCCCCTCTCCTCCCACTCCCCTCTCTTTCTCTCCCCTCCTCCCCCTCAAGATCTCACCTCCCACCCCTCCCTCTCTCTCCCACTCCTCTTACCTCCTCCTCCCTCCCTCTCCCACCTCCCTCCCTCCCTCCCTCCCTCCCTCCCTCCCTTCCTCCCTCCCCTCCCAGCACTCCTCCCTCCTTCTCTCTCCCCTCTATCTCCCCTCTCTCCCACCTCCCTCCCTCCCTCCCTCCCACCCCTCCCTCTCCATCCCACTCTCCCACTCCCTTCGTCTCTCCCACTCTCTCCCTCTCCCTTTTTCTCTCCCTCTCTCCCAAAACCCTAAACCCACTCTATCTCCCTCGCTCCCATTCTCCCACTATCCCTATCTCTCACTCTCTCCCTCTCCCTCACATCTCCTCCCCTCAATCTCCTCCCTCCCTCCCCACTCCCTCCCTCCCCTCCCTCTCCCTCCTCCTCCCACCCTCCCCCTCCCCTCCCTCCTCCCTTTCCCCTCTCCCTCCCTCCCACTCATTCCTCTATCCCTCCTCCCACTCCTCTTTCTCTCCCTCCTCCCCTCCTCCTCCCTCCCCCTCCCTCTCCCCACTCTCCCACCCTCCCCCTCCCCTCCCACTCTCTCCCTCTCCCTCTCCCTCCCTCTCTCCCACTCTCTCCCTTATAAGGAAAGCTAAGGTTTAGAAACAACTCTCCTAACGTCAAAACATCAGGGAAGAATGCAGAGATAATTTTAAATTTTCAATTATAGTCTAATTAAGATACACTTGCAAGCAATAACAAAAACAGAGAAATAATCATACACATATGAACATTATATTTACGTGGGAAAACCCTTACGGGAGAAAAACCAACCACACCAAGAAAAACCCCTTTGTATTACAATAACAAAAATTACATACAAAGTACAAGATTCGCTCTCTATGATGTCAATTTACAACAACATTCACAATGATCAACGTTGCTATAGAACACTCCTGTTACAATGCACTCTCAATTTAATTCACATTGATACACACCGAAAAATTCATCTAAAATTCATCAATCATCCATCTTTCGAACAAATCATCAAACTGAACATCATCTACAATTCCAGAATATATTCATGTCGTCACTAGTCTGTTGAACTTCCACATAGAACTTCCTCAACAAACTAACTTCCAACAGTTCCCATTTAGCTTCTATGATTGCTCATAGACTCACCATGTAGGATAGTCATCACTCAGTCAAAGGCGTTCAACCTGTGTTGCATGTTGGTGAGACACTAACGGTGTCTCCCTGATGCCACAAGACCTGATTGTCATTATCGCCAAGAGTCTTGACCATCAGCAAGACGTTACATCGAGTTCAAAAGTCGCATTGACCTCAGCAATCTCATCAGCGAGACAATCACTATTCAATGAGACATCATAGCGATGTTCAAAGGTCACATAGATATCTGCTTTCCCTTTGGTGAGACTCTCGCTCTTCGCCAAGAGGTCATACCGATGCCTTCAAGTTACACCACAATGTTCCATTATCATCGAGACTTCGTTCATCGCTAAGACTTCATACCGAAGCCTCCATGTTACCTTGAGACCACCTTTCTCTAGGAGTCATACTGAAGACATCCGATAATGAAAACATGTTGCATTGTCGGAAAGACTTACTACTATCACTGAGAGTTCTTACCAAAATCTTCAAGTCACCCTGAGATCAGCTTTTGACAAGAGTTATATTGAAGACAACCCACAACATCGGTGAGACAAACACCCAATGCCAAGAGTTCTTACCGAGCCACCATATGTTATCCCAACGACTCCAAGTGTAGCTATCGGTGAGACTTTCCATATCAACAAGACTTCATACCAAAGCATATTAGTTACTTCGATGACAAAGTCGCCACAAGTCTCCCCAACCAACACATAGAACCAAACCATTGGCCATAGATCTCCCCGAGTGGAGTGAGATAGAAATTGTCACAGTGATCATCATGTCACAACGATAGGTCCATTCAGCAAGACTAAAACAAGGTCTCAGTGACCAGAACTTTTCACAAGGTTCCAAAGCTACTAATCGGCCAGATAATATGGATGTCACACTGACTTAGCTCTTTCAGAGGTTTCAGCTTGTGAGATTGAGGCACAATATTCCAACAATCTCCCACTTGATGAAGATCACACAAGCACCTCCAGAGCACAACAAGAAACTACTAACATTCATGGGCACTGAGGCCCATCGAATTGGCACACCACCTAAACTAGTCTATGCTCACTGGCTTCGTTAATGCATCTGCAACATTCTCCAGAGTATCCACTTTTTCTAATGAGACCTTTCCGTCCTCCACCATATCCCATACAAAATGATATTATACATCTATATGTTTCATCCTGGCATGGAAAGTAGGATTCTTTGCCAAACAAATAGCACTCTGACTATCACAGTAAATAGCTATTTTCCCTGCATCAAAACCAATGTTAGAGCACAAATGTCTTAACCAGATTGCTTCTTTATAGGCGTGTGTTGCTGCCATGTATTTTGCCTCTGTAGTGGAAAAAGCGACTAAATCCTACCGCTTACTCATCCAACTTATTGCACCACCATTCAACACGAAAATATATCCACTGGTGGATCTTCTACTATCAATGTCCCCTACCCAATCAGAATCTACATAGCCTCGAATGCTGAGAGTCCTCTGTGATTCAACCAAGTTACCATGGTAACACAAAGCATATTCAGAAGTTCCTTTCAAATATATGAATACTCTTTTCATAGCATCCCAATGTGTCTGTCCAGGATTAGCCATAAACTGACTAAGTACTCCTACTGCTTGGGCAATGTCTAGCCTTGTACAGAACATTGTGTACATAAGGCTACCAACTGCACTAGCATAAGGTACACTGGTCATGTCCTCCTTCTTAGTAGGATATTTTGGACAGTCTTCAACAAATAGCTTTGTTCCCTACAGAACTAGAACAACTAGCTGCTTGCAACCAGTCATGCAAAATCTCTCTAGAATAGTCTTGATATACTTACTTTGACTGAGCCAAAGTTTTATATTCTTCCTATCCCTGGTTATTTCCATTCCCAGAATATACCTTGCTGCACCAAGATCTTTCATTTTAAACTTTACAGACAACTGAGACTTAAGATTAGAAATCATTAACTTACTATTGCCTATGAACAACATATCATCAACATAGAGAGCAATAATAAGGACTCAATGACTTTTAGCTTTGTAATACACACAATGATAAGATTTTGGTCTTACAAATCCCAATGACAAAAAAAACGTGTCAAAATTTTGGTACCACATTCTAGGAGACTGCTTTAAACCATACATAGACTTTTTCAACTTACAGACCAGTTTCTCTTTACCTTTCTCCACAAAGTGCTCAAGCTAGGAAATATAAATCTCTTCTTCAAGATCACCATGAAGAAATGTTGTCTTCACATCCATTTGTTCAACCTCTAAGTCATACACTGCTGCAAGTGACAAAAGAAATCTGATAGATGTCAGCTTAGCTATAGGAGAATTTTTTTCCCCATAATCAATTCCTTCTACCTAGGAATAACCCTTCACAACCAACCTCGCCTTGTACATTTCCACACTACCATCCAGACCTATTTTCTTTTTAAATACCCATTTGCAGCCAACAGCTTTTCTACCTTTAGGAAAGGGCACCAAACCCCAAGTATCATTCTTTTTTAATGATGCCATTTCTTCATTCATGGCTTCAAACCAAGAGTCCGAATCAAACATTCTAAATGCATCTTTCACAGTCCTAGGCTCATCAGTGCTAGAAATTAAAGCATAGGCACAAGTAGAATCTATCAAAGAAAACCCATACCTATCAGGTTGCTTTCTTTCACGAGTTGACCTCCTCACTTGTTGAGGTTGAGGTTGTTCTTCTTCATTATAACTCTCAGAACTACTTGAGCTCTCCACAGTTTCAGGTCCATTTTGAATTTTTAATTCCTCTTTATCCAGTGTAGGAGGAATTTCAACTACATCTTTTTTATTTTCTGATTTTCTCTCTGACTGCAGATCCAAAGTAGAAGGCTTTAGCTCACGAAAGATAACACTTCTGATGTATAGAACCTTCTCCATATTAGGATTCCAAAGCTTGTATCCTTTTATGCCAGCACTATAGCCCATAAAAATACATTTGATAGCCTTCTTCTCCAACATAGATCTTTTCTCATTTGACACATATGCATATGCATCATAGCCAAAAACACGAATATGTCTCAGAAAGGGCTTGTTTCCAGACCACACTTCCAAAGGTGTTTTCTCAACAAAAGAAGAATTAGGAGAATGATTTATCAAGTAACATGTTGTAGCAACTGCCTCAGCCTAGAACTTCTCCTCCAAGCTAGCACTGCTCAGCATACTTCATGCTCTTTCCATCACTGTCATGTTGAACCTTTCTGCAACTCCATTTTGTTGCAGAGTATAAGGTTTAGTTTTATGTCTTTTAATTCCATGATCTTTACAGTACCTCTCAAAATCATTAGAACAAAATTCACTGCCATTATCCATCCTTAAACATTTTATTTTTCTTCCAATATGATTTCCTATAAGTTTTTTAAATTCCTTAAACTGACTGAACAATTCTGATTTACTTTTCAAAAAATAGGCAAATCCTCTTCTTGAATAATCATTAATAAACAATACATAGTACCTTGACTTAGACAAAGAAGGAACATTCAATGGACCAAAAACATCATAATGAATATAATCAAGCAAACCAGAAGATTTGTGAGGACTGTAATAAAAAAGAAACACGGTGTTGTTTTCCATATATACAATGTTCACCAAATTCAAATTCAAGGTTACAATCATCAAGCCCTTCAACCAGGTTTTTATTCTTTAAGGTTTTTAAACCTTTCTCACCAATGTGGCCTAGCCTATGATGCCAGAACATAGTCTTTTCTACTAGAAGTTTAACTTCCATAGAGTTTACACCATCATGAACTTTTCCCTCTTTTCCTCCATGAGTAGCTTTCTATGACTTTACAGAGACACTATTACATTGAACATCATGTGCATCCAACTTATACAAGGTACCAATTTGAGCACCCCTTGCTAGCACCATAGAACCTCTAGTCATCTTGCAGCCATTTCCAAAGGATGTGACTTGCACTCCAATATCATTCAGCTTACTAACAAAAAGTAGATTTCAAGCCAGACCTGGTATATGCATTACATCATTGATTCCCTTCACTCTTCCATCAGGGACTTGAAAGCAATAACAGAAATAGAGAAATAATCATACATAGATGAACACCATATTTATGTGGGAAAACCCTTATGGGAGAAAAACCAACCACACCAAGAAAAACCCCTTTGTATTACAGTAATAGAAATTACATATAGAGTACGGGCTTCACTCTCTTTGATGTCAATTTACAATAGCATTCACAATGATCAACCTTGCTATAGAACACTCCAGTTACAATGCACTCTCAATTTAATTCACACTGATACACATCGAACAATTCATCTACAGTTCATCAATCATCAATCCATCGAACAAATCATCGAACTGGACATCATCTGCAATTCCAGAATATATTCATGTTGTCACTGGTTTGTTGAACTTCCACATAGAACTACCTCAATAAACTAACTTCCAATGGTTCCCATTCGGCTTCTCTGATTGGTTGTAGACTCAGCACGTAGGATAGTCATCACTCAGTCAATGGCATTCAACCTATGTCGCATGTTGGTGAGACAATAACCGTATCTCCCTGATGCCACAAGACCTAATTGTCATTATCGCCAAGAGTCCTAACTATCAGCAAGACATTACATCAAGTTCACAAGTTGCATCGACCTCATCATTCTCATCGACGAGACAATCACTATTCGATGAGACATCATACCAATGTTCAAAGGTCACATAGATATCATCTTTCCCTTTGGTGAGACTATCGCTCTTCGCCAAAAGGTCATACTGATTCCTTCAAGTGACATCGCAATGTTCCATTGTCGGTGAGACTTCGTTTGTCACTAAGACTTCATACCGAACCCTCCATGTTACCCTGAGACCACCTTTCGCTAGGAGTCATACCAAAGACATCCAATAACTTACACATGTTGCATTGTTGGCAAGACTTACCACTATCACTGAGAGTTCTTACTAAAATCTTCAAGTTAGCCCGAGTTCAACTTTTGACAAGAGTTGTATAGAAGAAAGCCCATAGCATTGGTGAGACAAACAACCATTGCCAAGAGTTCTTATTGAGCCACCATATGTTATCCTAATGACTCCAAGTGTAGCTATTGGCAAGACTTTCCATATCAACAAGACTTCATACCAAAGCACATGAGTTACTTCGATGACATAGTCGCCACAAGTCTCCACAACCAACACATGGAACCAAACCGTCAGCTAGAGATCTCCTCGAGCAGAGTGAGATATAAATTGTCATAGTGATCATCATGTCATAGCAATAGGTCCATTCGATAAGACTGAAACAAGGTCTCAGTGACCAAAACTTTTCAGAAGGTTCCAAAGCTACTAGTCGGCCAGAAAATACGGATGTCACACTGACTTGTCTCTTTTAGTGGTTTCAGCCTATGAGATTGAGGCACAATATTCCAACATCCCTCTATCCCACTCTCTCTTTCTCACACTCTTTCCCTCTCTCCCTCTCCCTCTCTCTCCCACTCTACCCTCTACCCTTAACCCTTATACACTCTATCCTCT
>VDFB02058242.1:470002058-470124166 GCA_007258455.2 Sequoia sempervirens
CATTAGTGATTGATTCTAGCATATATTCCAAATACACAAAGACAAGCTCCATCATACATCACAAATACATAATGATGATCTCCAACATGTATCACATACACATAGGCAAGGTCTAACATACGTCACAATACATAGTGATGAGCTCCAACATACATCACATCCGTAATGGATGGTTAACACATCACACTAGCTAACATATCACAATGGCTAACACACGTCCATAATGCATCCTAAATAGAAATAATATCGGTGCATTGCACACTACACTGTAGGTCCCTACTTTCCACTAGTCTTCTACACCATTGGACAAATGGGAAGAGGATTCGACGCATCCCTTACTACACCAAAAGTCCCTCCTTAATCCCACAAGGCTAAGCATATAGTCTAACGATTGGGAAGGGGATTGAATGCATTTCATACTACAACATAGGTCCGTCCACCATCCCAAAGGTTTCTCCAAGCAGTGAACCTACCAAACCTCATGGATTCTAACTTCAATCACCTATAGGCCACCAATGACAAGTCTGTCCACCTAGGATGAAGTAGCTCCTGACATTTACCACCTTGTGACTGTAGTGGTATTGCCAATTATCTTCTTCTCAATCTCAAGTAATACCTAGCATCAATCACTTTCATGCAGACTAGTGACAGTCAGTGAACCCTTTCAATACATAGTTAGCCCCAAATTACTATTACCCACATGGATGGGCCCCTACCCGTGC
Organism: Sequoia sempervirens; assembly: GCA_007258455.2. Lineage (NCBI taxonomy): Eukaryota > Viridiplantae > Streptophyta > Pinopsida > Cupressales > Cupressaceae > Sequoia > Sequoia sempervirens. The sequence goes on from VDFB02058242.1 coordinate 470,002,781, forward strand.
AACTTCTATGACCATATCATAACGAAGGTAGCTTGCTACCTTCACGTCTATGATCCAGGTGAATGTTGACCAAACCCTAGCAATAGCCTAGACATCAATGGTTGGCACGGTCCAATGATTGCCTATCACTACTCAAATATCCTAGAGGTTCACTCTTGGGTAGGTAATACATAACATGAATCACAATATCAATCCACAAATACACGGGCCTATACATAATCACATAGATATCAAGTTGAATTACACAGTCACCTAAGAAATACATGGAACCAACACGAGATGGAATTTTCCCATCATATACATATAATCAAATACCCATTATAAAGTAGTCAATCTTTGCTTATTATATAAAAACACATTATGTATTAAATACACAATATTAGATTCCCTTAACTCATTCATACCAATCTGGTACCCATTCAACCTCAAACTGAAGCCTACTAAAGAGAAGAAGTCAAACTAATCAGGAACAACCCTGACATCTAGGAGTTATTCCCCCCTAGACCTTTCTCCTACGAACTAGAAATCACAAGGGAATCCTTCACCCAAGGATCGCCTACGTTTCTGCTTCCAAATGGGTCAAAGTCACACGTAGTTCTCCTCACAAGACCATCTCTTAAAGGGCCTACACACAAGTTTCCCATAATCAAGGTTTCACTCCACCTTAAGTATATTGAGGTCTTGGATCAAAGTTAGCCCAATTTAGTTGTAATCTTGTTTGAACATCTCATCTTTTATATTCTCATCTCATTCACCTAGCTTGACTAGGCTCATTACTTAATACCAAATTATCTTGGTTCATGCAAACCCATAGGAAATCATTTCCATTTGATACTCATATAATGGGTTGAATATTGTGGCCCTTATACACAAGGGGTCAATTGATACCTTTAGATGATAAGAAATAGAAATTAAGAGTTTGTCTTAAGTCATAATCAATGCCTAAATCATTCTTAAGTAACTTGACAATGCTATGCCCATTCAACCAATACATGAAAATATAACTATTAATAATATTAATAATAATATTCTTGATCTTTTAGTTTTCATTTACCCTATGGAGCAACCCATATTCTTATAATAGTCTAGTTCATTGATTGGGTAATTCATGATTTATACCAAACACGATTGTGATGGTCAATAGTAAGGTCACAAGAGATGTTAGATAGCATGATTCCATAGGTTTATCTATTAACTTAATTTCAACAACATAGTCAAACTAAATGATAGTTATCTTCCACCTATAGTATGTGACCATATTACAGTTCACAATAGATCTAATATCCTTCTTTCATTCACATAATATTTCCAGTATCAAGATTCTCACCTTTAAGAGGTTGATAAACATCATGTAGCCAATTAAAGCCTAACTTATTAACAAAATTGTTGATTTTCAACAATAAAAACATGTCTAGTAAAGTGTGGTTGTAGTGCCACTAAATGAGGCCATCATTCCATATATTATTGTGCAACCAAGAAAAAAGTCCCATATTAATTATAGTGGATTCTTGGTTCATAATACATATATATATATATATATATATCAGGAGCTGAAATGCCCTTTTAAGATATTAAATAAAAAACCTTACACAAACACAGAGATATATATAGACATACAAATAGACATGAGCGAACTAGGTGCAGTAGATAGATTGAATGAGGTATAGTTGGGCATATCAATGACAAAAGAAAATATTGTCAATATTAGATTGTAAATTAGAATGTGAAAGAAACGAGCAGAAAAGACACAATACTTATTGTAGTATTAATATGGAAATGAGATGCTCATTATAACTTTTTCCATAACATAAATTAGTGATCAGAATCAAGTTTTGTTAGTGTAGATCTTGGTTACGCTTTCTTTGTCCTAAAAAGCTTGTTGAACCAAGACTAATGACAATAACTCTTGAAATAGTGAAAAGGAAGGTGGTGGAAATGGTAGGAAGTGGTGGGAGAAAAAATTGAAACACATTAAATGAACATTTTTCCTTTGGTAAAATCTTTGCATGTAAAAGCAAAGCTTCCTAAATCAGTGACACCAAGTTTAAATCTGATCTTCTTGAGAAAAAATATGGCCATGTATAGATAGTGTAGCTTCACACAAGTCTAGGAACTTTAATAATTTGGAACATATAATCATTAAATTAACTCATTAAAAATATAGTAGAAATTAACCTAAAAATGATGGAACACAACAATGATGATTATGAGCAACTAAATTCTAATAAACAATGATAATTTATTGAAATAGGCCACCATCTATGAGGTTCACATCAGAGTACATTTATAGGTAATAGATATGTATATCTATAAGTGTTATATATATATATATATATATATATATATATATATATATATATATATATATATATATATATATATATATATATATATAGTTCATAATATACATGCACAAATGTGTATCTATAGATAATAGATAGATGTATACGTTATCACAAGTTTGTTAAAACAATTCATTTTTTGGATTTTAATTATTTAGTCACAAACAATAGACATTAACCTATGAAGTGCAAATATTTAAAAGAACTGTAAAACGAGACATTAAGAGAGATACAAACTTAGCAAGATAGAAATTTTCAATAAACGCAAATTAAATGGTTATATACCCAGACATTTTCCATTTAATTAGAGTTAATTTGTATTTTCATTTGATAAATTAAGTCGCATTTGGAATGCATCCATATGGAAAATGCAATAAACAAACAATAGGAATTAATCCATGAAATACAAAGTTGTAAAATAATATAAAACAACACTGTAGAAGACCTAGGAAGTTATAGGCACCTCATTTTTTTCTCCCAATATAGTAGACATGGATTTAATGATTCCATACACAAACATTTTCCAATTACTTAGATCTAGTTTTCATTTCCATCTAATAATTTCAAGTGTAGTTGCAATGCAAGCGTGCAGAGAGAATATTACTTCCATTGTTAATAATGACCAACACACTATTGTGTTAAGTCTTTTTCAAGACAATGCAAAATGATTAAGTAAAAGAATAAGATAAATAATATAAATACATGTAAGAGAATGCAATGTTGTACAAGAGCAAGATGAAGCCAAATAAATTTTGTTTCAACAACTATATTTAAAAAATATATGTGGTAATTTTGTTTTTGTTCAATAAGTGTTATCTAAAGCGAGGAAAATATCCTTGATTGGATTGTTCAAATTAAAAATATGGCATTTGATACATTACAATGAATTAAGAAATTTATAATTTATAGAAAGCTAAATAGTTCTAAGTACATAGAATCAGTCAATTTGATGCATGTGGAAATGATAATTTCATTGTGATTATAAAGTGGCATGAATATCACTGGCCATCAAACTTTATTGATTTAGGTAACTACTTGCAGTGATTAAAAGTACTAATTAGTTCATGCAAGAAATAGTTAAAAGAAAAAATGTATTAAAATATTAGAAATAGAAATTCATTAATATGAAATAGAAGCAAGATATAGGAACTTACAAATGGTTCCACTTTGGGTTCAAGTACCATAGATACAAATCTTCTCAATAGACATAGATTTGATAGACATAGAAAACTACAACCAACTATTTCTTTGTTTCCAATATGAGAAACATAGATCTTGTCAATAGACACATGTCTCTCTCATCAAACAATCCTAGGCAGTGATTGAACAACATGAAAATGATAGTGTAAAAGATAAAGGAACTTACAAACCTCTTGCTTTTTGCTTTGAATATGAAAGATGTAAAGTGGTTGGGAAAATGAGAACGTAAAGAATGAGAAAGCTAGATCATTTAATCTGCATGTATAGGCAGAGAGAAATGGAAAGTGGAATGGAGAACGCGGGTGGTATATGTGGAAGCAATGATGTTGATTGAATTGGAACAACATACTACAGTGTGGAAGAGATTGACAATTGAGTGATAACAATTGCCTTTTTGCACAAGACTTGAGTTACGACATGCAAGAGGGTGGTTGCTAATTTTTTGCAATGATGTTTGTAAAAGCATTTATCTGAGTAGGCAAAGCAGATCAACTTCATTCCAATTCCCCCTGTTCTCAACTATGATAGATATAGACTATGTGAGTAGAAAGAGATGCCATCCTTGGTAGGAAATCTAAGCAAATGAATAAATAGTGCAAATAATTGAACTTTACACCATAAGCAATTAATGACAGTTGCATTACACTCTATTGACATTAAATAGGAATGAAAAACTATATATGCATAAAACCATTATTACAATGGTATGCTATAACTAAGAACATTAAAAAGACATGAAACATTTCTAGTATTAAGATATACATTGCACTTACTATTGGGGAGTTTTCATTTATTTTGAGTAGATTGAGCTACATATTTCATTGGTGGCCTATGGTATGAAGGTATAAGTCTGTCAAGAAAAGTATTACTTGCCTTGTTTGTTCATTTGCTCAAGTTTTTTGGTGAGGCTGAAATTTGTGTCTCTAGAGAGGGTTTAGGTCTAACATGTTAGGAGCGGAAAAGATGGCATTTGTAAGTTCCCGTATCTTTTCCACTTTTAATTTTTGATTTGTGTATTGTCTACCTCAAAAATTTTGATGAGAATGTGATCGATATCTTTTCTAGAGGGTTCATGTGTACCATTTTGGAATTGGAAGAACAAAGTGTTTTTAAGTTGCTACACCTTTTATAGTGTCGTTTCATGGTTGGCTGCATCTTTTCTTTTTATGAATTAATGCCTAGTGTTTCCTATTTTTGAGTGCATTTATGGGTTAGCCTCTCTTGTTGAGTTAAAGACTTGTCTCCATTTTGTGTGTTAATCTCTACTAGTGTTTGTTGTTGAGTTAGAGGCTTAACACTGCAATTTATGAAGGTTGATTTTTGTGGCATGCATGATTAAGAATGAAACTAGCTACCTGCATTTCAATTTATTTGATGAAAATAATTATTGTTTCTATTTAAAATATTTCTTGGGCTTGAAGTCTTACCAAAATTTAATAATGCAAGGTGTGCTTGATCCCATTGACGATAAATCAAGAAAAGGTAGGAATGAATAGTAAACTTCCTTGCAAGAATAGGAGGCATCGACAAAACAAGTAGCAACAAAAGCATTGCGAGTTGATGAAATGACTTTGATACGTTCAAATGCAGTTGGCATACATGTGTGAAGAGAAAAAAATTACTGCATTTGAAATATTGGGCAAGACAAAAGTTGACTTTAATGAATGCAAGCTAGGCACTATATAAGCACAATGGTTTTGTTAGAATGGAATGCATGAACAGGAACATTCATTACAATTGTAGGTAGAGGAAAAACTATCAAACGAGACTACAAAGGGTCTAGGAACTTACATATGCCTCATGGTTTTCTTGCAATACAATAGACATAATACTTGTGAGTAGACAAAGATTTTATTGTCATCAAACAATGTGTAGTAATGAACATGGAGGGTAAGAAAATGACAGTGCAATAGATATTGGAACTTACATATTCCTTGGTCTTTGGGTTGAACATAATAGCTATGAATTCTTCCAATGCACAATGATTTCATTTGCATGAAAGAATGTGAGGAAATGAACAAGAAACCATAATGATTTTTGGCATGGGTGTTTAAAGAATTGATATTATAAACTATTCATCAGTTGTAAATGCAAATAAACAGAAAACACATATATTAACAGATTTTAGTATTTTCAAACAATGTGGACAAATGAGTAGGAAACATACGAAAATGATAGTGTTGTAGATAAAGGAAGTTAGAAATGTTTGATTATTTGCATGTAACATAATAGACATAAAAATTTTAATAGAGAGAATTAATTGCCATGGGAGGACTGGAGCAAATGAAGAAGAAATGCGAACATTATTATTTTTAACACAATGAAGGCTTCACACCATAAGTCATAAATGAATGGAGAATGCATATAATCTATAAAATAACATTGTAAAAGATATAGGAAGGCACACATTCAGCAGAAAACTAAGTCTGTTGATAGCAGCAAATGTAGATTGTTTATAGAAATTTCTAAATGCTTATGCCATATATGTAGTCCACATAATTCTCTATCTTTGAATATTGAGTAGCTAAAAGAGGAGGGGAAGATATGGATTCTCAACATAAATATGTTAAGATTATTGTTCAGTTATTTATAGATAGAAACATGCAATATTGAAGCCAAATTCAGATGCACATGTACGAATTATATAAACTATAAATTGACATTGTGAAAAGTATAAGAAAGTATGCATACATGTCTTGTTTTTATGCATTAGCAATCAACGAAAACTAGAAATAAGTAAAATCATAGTGTCCTTGGACACAAAAGACATATTATCTTTTATCACTAGGTATTATCTATTTTGGAATGAAATCGACAGATTGAAACTACAATGTACATGTCCCCATCATCCTAGTGATTTTTCTATGAAGATCTCTTCAAACAAAAATCAAGTTAGATTCTAAATGGAATTGCAAAGAACTTTACAAACTTTCTTGTAAAAACATAACACTTGGGAGGAACATATAATGTTGATGCATTTTGGAAACCAAAATGTAGATTGTTTAGAACAAGATAACAAACAAGGCCACTATCATTTTTTAAAATATTTTTTGAACAAATACAGTGTTGTATGTTAAAGCACCAAGTATTTCAGTAGATATTTTCTATATTAGATAAAAGAAGTCTTTAACTGAACAAATTTGTTTACAACTATAGTATATATGTTTCAAATAGATGAATAAACAAGTTTTGAGTTTTGTCACTAGTACAAAAAAAAAATGACTAAATAAACTACTAAAAATTGCATATAAATGACTAATTTTGGTCACGTGACCATTAGTAGTTTATTTCCTATCATTTATAACTGTCATTTATAACGCGACCAAATTTATGACTAAACTATTTTAGTCATTTATCTAGTCATTGATTTGGTCATTGATTTAGTCATTAATTTAATCATTGATTTTTGTTAATTGGTCATTTATTTAGTCATGGTAGTGATTTATTTAGTCATATATTTAGTCATTTATTATTGTTAACTAGTCATTTATTTAGTCATAGTAGTCATTTTATTTAGTCATAGTAGTCATTTATTTAGACATGGTAGTCATTATAGTCATTTATTTAGTCATGGTTTAGTCATTTATTTAGTCATGTTAATCATTTATTTAGTCATTTATGAACTAATGCTTTTAGATGTGTATGAAAACTCTTATGTTTGGAGAATGCTATTACAATAACTAGTCAATGAAATTGCAAACCAAGAGAAAATTTTGTTGTGATTGAATAATATAAAACTTTAAAGCTCTTATGTTATTAAAACTTCAACAAATTTTGGATTGAAACAACATTGAAAAATATTTCTCTATATATTCAAACTGTATATAAAATATGTTACAAAGAACTCTATATATAGAGTTTTGAATACAAAATCTTTTGTAGTATACAAACTGCTGATTTATTATACTTTTAAAATTGAGGAAAAACTAAAACTAAATGGTGTGAATGTATATCTCCAGTGATGCCAGTATTGCACATGTGATGGGTAGTAAATGCATCTAGTAAGGCACTGGTTTTGCATTTTCTCCTTTCTTTGTACCTATCCACAATAAAAAAATAAATATATTACTAGGTAGCATAAACAATGAATATCTTAAAAGCAGATACCCATAAGCATTAGAGTAAGTCTAATAAATAAAAATGCATAGAATTAATGATATTACAAAAGAAATGCATTTGCAAAAGAATTAATTTCAAAGTGATATCTTAAATATTACTAATTTATTAGAGCAATATCTCCTTGCTATGTATTGTCCATTAACATATTACTAAATAGTTGTAAACAATGAATATCTTAAATGGAAATACCCATAAGCATTAGAGTAAGTCTAATAAATAAAAATGCATAGAATTAATGATATTGCAAAAGAAATGCATTTGCAAAATAATAAATATCAAAGTAATATCTTAAATATATTACTAGATTATCAAAATAAGTCTAATAAATAAAAAATTCATAGAATTAGTGATATTGCAAAAGAAATGTATTTGCAAGAGAAATAATCTCTACTTTTTCAATTTTGGATTTCAATTATTGTATTATTCTTTAAATCAAATCACCACAATATCTTGAAAAATTAAATTTTATTCTAAATTTAAATTAATTTCTAATTTCTAATTTAACAATTACTAATTTAGATATAAAAGCAACCTTTCTTTTTTAGTTTTTCCTTTCTAATGAAAAAAAAAAGAAAAAACTAAAAAAGAAAGATTGCTTCAAAAAAACTAAGCTAGAAATAAAATTATTTAAGAAATTTCATTATGAATTTAAATTAAATTCTAATTTCTAATTTAGTAATTACTAATTTAGATATAAAAGCAACTTTTCCTTTTTAGTTTTTCTTTTCAAATAAAAAAAAAATGAAAAAATAAAGATTGCTTCAAAAATCTTAAGCTAGTAATAAAATTATTTAAGAAAAACTAAAAACTTCAATTTTATTCTAAATTTAAATTTCATTCTAAATTTAAATTAAATTCTAATTTTGAATTTAACAATTACTAATTTAGATATAAAAGAAACCTTTCTTTTTTAGTTTTTCTTTTCTAATAAAAAAGAAAAACTAAAAAATAAAGATTGCTTCAAAAAAACAAGCTAGTAACAAAATTATTTAAGAAAAAGTAAAAACTTCAATTTTATTCTAAACTTCAATTTTATTCTAAATTTAAATTTCATTCTAAATTTAAATTAAATTCTAATTTCTAATTTAACAATTACTAATTTAGATATAAAAGCAACCTTTCTTTTTTAGTTTTTCTTTTCTAATGAAAAAGAAAAACTAAAAAAGAAAGATTGCCTCAAAAAAACTAAGCTAGTAATAAAATTATTTAAGAAAAACTAAAAAAAATATTAGAATGTCTCTTGATAACTAAAATTATATTGTAATAAAATTATTCAAGAAAAACTAAATTTTTTTAAAAAAACTTAAATGTATATTATCAGCAGTGAATGGAAGATACACTATGAAGCTGTGAATGTGCTCAAAATTATTGAAAGCACTATGAGAATAAAATGGGTTCAAGAATACAAGCCTCAATTATTTACAAAATCTACTTCAAGAACGAAATCTGAAAAATGAATGAAAATAGGCCAGATATTTCAAGAAATGTCAAAAATTGTGATATTAAGTGGAAAGAAGTTGAAGCAAAGCCCTCTATTAAAATCAAGATTTCCAATAAATATAATAATTCTCTCAGTTATGAATCTCTAGGAATTCAGACACACTTTGGCTACTCCTATCCAATCTGTCATTCATCCTATTCACAATTAGACAGTTTACTTGGATGAAGAGCATAAAAGAAAATTAAAGAAAGAATTTCAGGGCATGTCATTTATATAATTTTTGGAGTTTCCTTTGTGGAAATGTCAAGTATACAATTTTTATTATTATTGAGTATTGGGTCTCTACCACACAACCATGAGGAAGAGAAAATGAACATAAAGAAAAATACCCAGAATGCAATGAAGGTCATGGCCATTCGAACACATAAATCCCTCAAAATAATGAAAATAGTAAGTTGAGAGTCCAAAGTTTTATATTTTCTATAGAAAGAAAGTAACCCATTAAGATTTGTGAAGGGAGATACAAGGGTTTTTATCATATTGTCTCTATTGAGGTCGAGTTGAGCCTATTCTCATAGAAATTTAAGAGATAAGAATAATGAAACTTACACAAGATTTTTGTAAAGGAGACACCCTCCAAAGTCTTTAGAAATGAGCCTCAAAGATACTCCAATGGCAGTCAAACAAAGAGGAGAGATATCAACAAATGGTAAGCAAAGGAAATACAATAGAAAAATACTCAGTAGCAACCAAGTGAGCTCAATAAAATGCTTCAAAATGGAGAATACTTTTTAGTTAAAATGCTTCAAAATGGAGAATACTTTTCAGTTTTAAAACCAAAGATTTACCTCTGCAAGATTTTTTTTCTTCAGGAAATCATCAGAAACAATAGAATGCCTCACCATTCCACTCTCAAACCCTACCAAGGCATGGCAGTGTTGAGTTTTCTCCAAAAATACAAGTGAAAAATGAATTGAGATTAGGGCTCAGTTTCTTTTTGATTTAGGGTTTTTTCATTACCCTAGGCCCAATGGTTTATTTTTCACATTGTATTAAAGAAAATAGGCACCTTTTATGATTTTTATTAGAAAAATCAAATGCCATCACCCACTTTCCCGCTTCTTTACTTCATTTGATTTTGATTTCAAAATTAAATCTCTCGCTTTATATTATATTATATTATATTATATTATAACAATTATATTATATTATTATATAATATATTATATATATAATAATAATATAATATAATATTATTATTATATTATATTATAATACAATACACTTCCTCAATTCAATTTTTTTTAATTAACCACTTTAATATTATATTGTCTAATTTTTATGTGTGACTAATTATTTAGTCATCTTTATTTGTGTTTTGAAATGAAAGATAGCCCTCAAAATGCAATTGGATTGTTTAAATCAAATTTTATTATTGAAATTGACCACAATTGCTCTTTGATACATTTGACATGCTAACACAATAGGAAAATCAAACTAGCTTCAAATCATAGTTAAAAGCACTAATGATTCATTAACATAATGAGGAATAAAATTTAAAGAATGTAAATGTTAATTTCTTATATAAAATATGTGAAGGCCTTAAGACTTCACCAAGAGCCAATGCCTTCCACGCAATAGGTATTTTTGGTGCATCAAGCAACCTAGGCGGCCAAATGGCCCTCTTAGGTAGGGGTCCCATGAGGGGGGCTTAAGCTCTATGGATTATGATCAAATTCAAATTCAAAAGAATAGAGTAATAGTCATTTATTTAGTCATTAATTTAGTTAATTATTTAGTCATTTAGTTGTGATTTTACTCGATGACTAGATTAGTCACTTATAAATGACCAAATTAGTCATTTATTTTTCAAATTCTACTAGTGTGTGTTGCACAGAACAAGTCAAAAAAACTAATACATAACTTATAACTGCTTATGAAATTGAAAGCAAAGTTGTTCACATTTATACTATGTACATCTCAAAGAGATCAAAATGCAATTGTCAAGTTATGTTGTAATACCCATCATGTTGTTGTTACTCTTATGTGTGGACTTTATACTTGGTTGTGTGGGTGATTAGTTCACCATTTTGGTTGTGCATGGATTTATAGTTTGGTTGATTTGCTACACTGGATATTACATATGTTGCTAGATGATACATTTCATGGTGAATATGATATATGGCTACGTTGTGGTGTTTCTTAATATATATGGTGATGTTGTGATTTTTATGCTATTATGGTGTTTGATGTGTTTGCTAGCGTGTCTTAGTGAAAGGATGGAGTGACATCACTTGCTTGCAAGTGCTCTGCTACCCCGTGATTACCTTTCACGGTGTGTCTGCAATGGAGATTTACATACTACTTGACGTTTGTTTCTATGCATAATGCAGGTACTAGACATTGACTCCACCTGCTTGACAAGTTTGAGTGTGCCCCATAAACTCAACGGGTTTGATGTTGAAAAGGGAGTGGTTAAGAAAGTGTTCTCATAACAAGTTTGTCACCTTTGCGTCCAATGTTGTTTTTGTTTCAAACTTGTCTTTGTTTGTGATTTTGTTAGTGTTGATTAATATTTTAGTTTGTGATTTAATTAATTTTAGTTGTGTGATTAATTAATATATTTAATTTATATAGTTATTATAGTTAATTATGGTTAAGATAATTGAATAATATTCTTGATTAAATGGATAGTTTAAATAAAATAAAAGTTGTTTTGTTGTTTATTAGAACATTAAATTTGTTTAAGGTAACGATATTGATTTTTGAATTCTTAAGTTAATTAAATAACTCATAATGCTATATTATTATTATTAGAAAAATAAATAAATAAAATGATTAAAAATTACTTAATTCTTTTTATTAGAAGATTTACGGGAATAAGTGGGTAATTAATGAAATTCTTCTTAAAAAAATATTCTCAGAGAGAATATAAGCATGGGGGTAATAGAAATTTCTTCACAAAAAATTTTGGGCTTAAGAAAGTGTGCAGGTTTAGGGGGGATTTTTTTGGTTTTATTTTAACAATCTGAGAAGGATTGCTCGAGATTCTGAACTTGTATTTTGTTTCAGGTTGGAAGTGAAGCTTCTGGGTAGAGTTTAAAAGCTGGAAGTTTCAAAGGTAAAGCTTTGAACAACTTTTGCTTCTTTAGGCTTCAGAAAAGAGGTTCTTTATTTTCTTTTGTTTAAATGCTTTCTTGCTTTGAAAAGTTTGTCTGTTATTGTTTGTGTAAGAGAAAATTGTTGTAAACTCTGTAGAATTTAAAATTTCCTCTATAGAAAATTGTGTTCCCAGCTGTAGAATTTTTTCCATTAAAATTTTGTTACCCCTATAGAAAAATTTCACAGTAAAATTAGAGAACCCCATTAAATGAAATTGTAATTTTTAAAACAGTAGCTCTATAAGCTACAGTAGAAACCTCTGTCCAAAATTGAGGAATTTGAAAACTTTTGTAGATTTATTGAGGAATTTAAAAACTTCTGTAGATTTATAAATAAAAATTCTCTGGTTAAATTCAGGAAATTAGAAAACCTCTATGTAATTTTCTAAATATTATGTGTAGTTAAATATTGTGTTTTTCCCCAATTTAGTCCATCTATTTGGAAAATAAAATCTCAAAAATAAATTATGCAAATAAATTTATTGTTCATGAGAACTCAGTTTTGCCTGTGTATTAACATATATATATAATATATAAATATATATTATATAGATAAATTAATTTAATAAATATATGTATTAATTTTGTCAAATATGTGTTTTGAAAATTCTCTGTGAAATTGTTTTTATTTTTCCCATACGAAATTTTTAAAAAATATAAAATAAAATAAAATAAAATATAAAAAATAATTTAGGAGAGGGGAGGATCAGCTGAAGCCACACGTCCCCACACCCCATGGGGTGGTGCGTAGCCACCAACGTTGTGGCCTCCCCTCATAGGGAGGACACAGACTCCCAATTGCGCAACATATGTAGTCTTGAATAAAAATTTACTATGTTTCATTTTACATTTAAAGATTTTAAAATCTTTAAATTAAATTTGATTAAAATTTTTATTTGGTATTAATGTGTGTGTATCTATGTATATATGTATATATATATGTATGTATATATATCAATGGATTAAAGTATTGTTAATATTTTTATAATGAAAATTTAAAATTATGAATTAAAATATATATTTATAAATTAGAAATATATGTATATATATACATGTTCTAAAATTAAAAAAAAAAAAAGTTATTTGTAATGATATTTATGTTGTTATGGGACATATTGAAAGAGAATATTTTTTCAACTTAAAAATTTTTAATGAATGAAATGGTTGGATTAACTGTAATACCCCTCATACTGTTTAGACTTATTAGTTTCTATTTGTTAACTTGATATGCTGATACTATGATACTATTGTGGTTTGATTTGGTTGGTTTGTAGTTTGATGATGTTATTCCTTTAGTGGACATGATCATTTGATATGGCATTCTTAGTATGTTTTATGATACTCTATGTGTTGTTGGATTTGACATTTATGTGGTTTTGATTGATGCTTTGTGGCAGTGAGTTTCAGTATTATTATATGGTGCAATTGTTTAATAATTAGTTAAGATGCAGTAGTTTAATATCATGCTACCTTATGTCAAATTGGTTAGAAATGTTAGCTCGTTATGGATATTATAATTGTTAGAATAGATTAGGTGAGAGGACAGTGTAGCATCACTCGTTCACGAGTGCCCTGCTACACTGCAATTCCTTCTCATGATAGGATGTTGATTTTATGTATATATGTACATGTGCTACTTGACGTTTGTCGGATGCAGGATTGCAGGAATAAGTCTCGATTCCACCTGCTTCGGCAGGACAGGGCGAGCAATAAATCAACCCAATGGGTAAAAGTTGAAAAAGGGAGTAGGCTTGGAAGTGTCCCCATCCCAGGTTCTTCGTCTGTTGTGAGTTGTGTATGATTGAAGTCTTGTCTTGTCTTGTATGTAGTTTATTGTTGAGTATTTATTTTATTCATGGGTAGTGTTTAATTAATTAATCGTATTGCATAAAATAATTAATTAAGGTTGCACTGTTATTTGATTTAATCGAGAGTTAGAAAAATGTTAAAATTAAATAAATAATAAATTAAAAGTGATTTAATTAATTAAAAGTGAAAATAATTATAATTAAATTAATATAGTTGAGAGTAATTAAATATTATTTTTATTAATATTAAATTAGGAAATTATGTGAAGATAATATCTAAATTTAAATAAATTATTTAATTAAAAATTTAGATAAATATGAGCTTTTAAAAGTTGGAAAAGGACCAATAAAAAAGAGGCTTTTTGGAAAAGAAAGCGGAAAAAGATTTATGGATTTTAATTGGTGATTTATTATTTTGAAAAAAGGATTATTCACACACAAGTTTTGGGGTTGGAGTTTTGCTCTGTAGTTTTTAGATCTAGAAAAGAAAAATAAGAAAATAGTTTTCAGTTTTGGAGTTTGGAGTAGTTTTGGAATAAAAATTATTGTGAGTTTGGAAAAAGAAGATTGTTCAGAAGAACATTGAAGGAAGAAGGTCGAAGAAGGAGTTACAGGAGAAATTCAAGAGGAGATTACAGGCGGGATTCTCCTTCAGACATAGGATTCCAGGTTTTCCTCCTGTTATTCTTATTCGGTTGTTTTTATAAACAAAATTAGGTTATCGTGCTTTAAGAAATTCCTTTGAAAGAAATTCTATGATTTGGAAACTTGTCTGTATGTAAACCTTTGAACTCTCTATAGAAAAACTATAGTAAAACCCTTTGTGTATTCAATAAAATTTAGTTTGGAAACCATTGTCTTGAAAAGAAAACCATTTGTTTTTGTGGGTTAAACTTGCATAACCAGATTTAGATTGTCTGATATAGAATAGAATAACCAAAATAGAAAACCAAATCATCTGTAGAAGACGGTGGTTAAACCCTTCAAAATTAATTCAATAAGATTTATTTCTGAAAATTATTGTTGAAAAGAAAATCACTATTTTATGGCTTGAATTTATTTGCCTAATTTGTTTTGTATCTGATAGGAAAATTTAATTGATATATTCTTATTTTTATAAATTTTGCATAAAGATATGTATTTTTCTATACCTATATACATGAGTGTATCAAATAAATTAATAAAAATAAAAATAAAAATTAAATTATTCCTTTTATTAAATTTATATTCTTCTGTGAGGAAAACAATTTATTCATATTATTGTGTTAAATTTCTGTATATTTATTTAAAACATTTACATATATATATATTTGGTAATTTACTGTGTAATGAACTGTGCATTCTTTTATAAATTTATATGTTTACAGTCATGTTATTCTTTTGGCAACTAGTACCGTACGAAAATATTTATGAAATTAAAAGCGAATAAAATATAAAAATTTAAAAGAAATTTTATTATTATAAATTTTATTGATAAAATAAAATAATAAATTTGTATTGGGAAAGGGCGGACGGCTTTCGCCGTACCACCCTAACCCCCTGCGCTGGGCGAAGCAGTGGCAGCAGCCGCCACTTGGCTGCGCACAGCAGCCGTCGGCTGCTATACGCAGCCCAGTGGGGGCTGCGTCCTCCCCATGGGAGGTACGCAGTACCTCCGAGGGAGGGCTGTGTATTATATTGCTTTAAAATTCGTTTGTATTAACTTTTATTTAATCTTCTGTTTCATACGATTTTATTTTATAATAAATTCATACATTTTTTTTTAATAAACGTTTTGTTTAATTTGATTTGTTTTTTATAATATATATATATCTATATATATATATTTATATTTATTTATTTATATTAGTTAAAATTATAATTTTAAAAGGGTATTATATTTAAGAAAATTGGTAACATATTTGTTCGTAAAATGATTTGTATTAAAATGTTTTATTTATTTTTAATATATATTTAATAATTTAATAAGTTGTGATATGTGTGTGGACTTAAAATTATTTTCATAATAGATTCTATAAGTAATAGATGATTTTTTTTTCATAGTTTGTATTGTTGTAGCTATCCTAGAAAATTAGAATTAAGTACGTGTTCTTTTGGTTAATTGAATTTCCTTGTCCAACTGGTTCATTGGTTGGGTGAAGTTTGTGGTGCAATCTAATTGTTCATGGCATTGATTTATGTAGTTGCCTTTCTCGAGCTCATTCTCTTATCTAATTGTGGAGTTCTTTGTTTCGAGTTTGTGTTTTGTGAGTGAATCCATGAGTTAGTTATCTTGATTTAAGGAATATTTTTGTATGTTTTGAATTTAATAAAACTTTCTCAAAATTTCGCTTGTAATTGATTGATTTATTGGGTGGAATTTATTGTTCATTGTAATTTTTTTGATGAATTTGAGCAAACATAATTGTGTTTCTTGAGGTTATTCGTTAAATCTGTTGTGGTGTTCTATTCATTGTATTGTTGTGTCGTTTGGGAAAACCCTAGGTTGTCTTACCTTCCATAAGAGTTTATGTTATTGTTAAGGACTTTCAGTGATGGAGTGTTTTTCTGTCATGTTCTTGTAACCTCCATGTTGAACAATTAGGGTTAAGGGTATTGTAAGTCTTCCAGAGAAGTTCTCTAGAGTGGGATGTTGGTGTGGAGGTTCTTTTGTGAATCGCCTTGATGTATTGTGCTATGATGTTGTACCCGGTTTCCACGAATGGGGATTTGTGCCTCCTAGGAAATAGGAGTGGGTAATGAGAATTGTACCTCCTTTGGAAGGAGTGTGTATCTGGATTAGTTTCCTCCAGTGGTTGGAGTGGGTTCCTTGTTTGGTTTTCTCCTTGGATTGGAGAGTTTATGTTGTTTAGTTACCTATTGTGGTATCGTGCCTTGTGTGTTGTCGATAGGAGAGTGGCTCTTTGTGGGGGTCCGGCACACAAAGAGGTGCCAGGGTAACCTACCTAGAGTTTAATTAAGTGATAATCTAAATGAATTAATGGGGGGGATTTTACACTAATAAAGATAAAGGTTGTCTCTCTCGTGAAGCAAGTGAATGATAAGGCTCGAGATGAGATGGACGCATAGTTTTGCGTGAGGGTCCGGCGGCCGGTAGAGGCAAGCCAGGGTAACCCAGGATGGGGGTCCGGTAGCCTAGGAAGGTTGAGCCAGGGTAACTCATGGCAATTTATGCATGACACTCTTCCTATGTCAACAAATAGCCAGTTATTGTGCGATGTTCATGATCTTTGATCTCTGGAAGCATTGTAACCTTGTGTTAAGCATTGTAACCTTGTGTTAAGCATTGTAACCTCGTGTTAAGTGACTTTGTGATTGTAGTTGTGAAGTAATATTGTGGTTTTAGTGGTTAAGTGCCTTGTTGTTGTCTCTTTGGTCATTGTTGGATGAGGTCTTTGTTATTATGCCTTGAGTTCATTGAAGTTGTGCATGTGACTAGTTGTTATTTGGGAAGGTGTTATATTGTTATGTTCAGAAGTGATTTGTTGTTGTGCCTCTTGGAATGGATGTTGTGAGTTTTCTAAGTGGTCTTTGATGTTATGTGTTTGTTGGGAGTTAGTCTTTGTTGTTGTTAGGCGTACTTGGTCGGGGACCCTTCCTTGTCTACTCTCAGCACGGGGGTGGTTGGGTGGAACATGCTTCGCACCCCGTTGGGTTTCCCTCTTCTGTTGCAAATGTATCTTTTACTTGCAGGTTTTGGCGGATGTTGATGATCCAGTATCCTTATGTACCAGATTGATGTATATACTTCACATGTAATATATTCTTTGATGTACTGTTTCCCACGTGTTTTGGGATGACCTTGATATGATATGTATATGTTGTTATTGAGATTGTATTCTTCTATCATTGGGATGTAATAATTATTCAAGCCATGTATTTATTCAGGATCATTTGTTATAGTTGGTTACGTTGAGTTGTATCTATCAAAATATGTAACACTTTATATCTTATAATTTCATGTATTGTCATATGCGCATATGTTATTCGTATGGATATAGTTGATAGATATTTTAAATGATGAAATGGGTATGAGTAGATATGCGTAATGGATTATTTATTGTTATCTTATTTTCGTGGTTATGGGTTAGAATAGTTATGTCACTTCGTGTACCCCATTGGAACTAGTTGTGCCTCATGATACAATGTTATGTTATAATACTTAAGTATGTTTATTATATTCTTTTTTTTAAAAAAAATTGTTCCGTTGTTTTAGTTCCTTTGGGGTTCGCACGGCGGGGCGTGACATTAACTGATACTTGAATTGTTATGATGATTTTCATGCAAGTGTTATCTCAATGTGGTTGTTAAGCATAGTAAACTTGTGTTCTTAAACAAACCTTGATGTTGAATAATTAGTTATTTCTTGATTTTCTTGAGTTCTTCATTGAGTTTCTTTAGTTGGGTTATCAACATGTGGGGATCCTTAAGTTAGACAACCTTTTATAGGAGATAAGGTTATTGTTAAAACTTCCAGAGACTTGGGAAATTGGTGTTTCAAATTATGTGGCTTTTATAATTGATACTTGTATCCATTTTACTTATAGTTTTGATCTTGAGTATATTTTGGGTTGTATCGTTTTGTTTAGGGAATTAATTTATATGACTTTAGCAAGATGGTTTTTCCTCGCAATTTTTTTCATTTTGTGTATAGAGTACTTGTGGCTATAACCCCTTTGAATTTGATGTTATGTTTTGGGTTCTAGGGAGAGTGGCTCTACGTGGGTGCTGACACACAAAGGGGCTGTTAGGATAACCCACGTTAGAGTTTGAGTAAAAATTGAAAACCTAACTAATTAATTAGGGGATGGGTAGTTAAACATTAATAAGATAATAATAGATTCCTCATCTACCTGTTAGGGCTTCCATAGTCTATAGGTGACTGAGAAGGTCGTGGTTGGCATAATCGTGACCTCGTCTTCACGAAAAATTCATGATTCTACATAAGTCACCCTATGGAGTGGCACCTTGAGATAGGCAGTCGGGATAACCATAGATAGAGGTGGCACCTTGTGATAGGTTGTCTGGCTAATCCATGTAAGGCCATGCAATGACACTCTCATGTAGCATTCCCTTGAGTTCTTTTTATAAAATCCTCTGGAAGTGGTTTATTGATATGTTTTGGTGATTGAAATATGATTGTCATGTTTAGGTAGTGATCCTTTGATGCTATGATTTCCCTTTGTGTGTTTTATCTTTCCATGTTTGAAGTTTAGTCTTATGTGCTACCTTAGATGTTCTTGGTTGGGAATCCTTCCTTATCTACTCTTAGCACGAGGGTGGTTGGGTGGAACACACCGTTGGGTTCCCTATTTTGCAGATGTACCTTTTAGTGTAGAGTTTATTGAGACAGCTTGATCCAGAGTTATGTACTTCCAGATGTATATTTGTACTTCTTCCATACTTTGCATATTGATATGTTGCTCTCCCATGTATTGGGTAGACTTATGTTGTAACCTTGGATAATTGTTCAATGAGATTTATTTGTAGAATGATGTATTGTATAATCACATTTTGTAATTCAAACTTTATCCATAATAGTAAATATACTTGATATTGTATTATTTTTGAGTAAATAAGTTCTTAATATTTCCAAGTTTTATTGGCTATGAAATCTTGTATAGTTTTCTTTATGGTTCATTCTTGTCTTGATGCTTATCTTTAATAAATGTTTATATGGAAGACTTATGTTAGTAGAAATGGAAGTTACTTTTATCAAATTTTCTATTGGGTAGATTATGTAATGTCACCTTGTGTACCCCAAGGGACTTAGGTTTTTAATTTGTATTCATAGTTATGTTAGTTGCACTAGTAAACATAGTGTTTATACTTTATGTTCAAAAAAAATTTTGTTGCGTTCTTAGTTGTCCTTTGGGGTTTGCACAATAGGGCATTACATATGTAGTGCATATAAGAGTACCGAAAAAAACTATTAAATTAGTTTCCATAAAAGCATTAACACTATTGTCTTCTCATTGAAATTATTAAGAATAGTTAGATTGTGATTGTGCCTAAATAGTTTGCTTCTTGATATTGTTTTATGTTGGAATGTTGCACTTCTTGGATCCTATTTCATATTTAGTAAGCATTATACTAATGACAATGCAATGTGTATGACATGCAATCAACGAATAGAAATAGAAATTGGAATAGTGCAATGTAAGCACCTGGGAAAAACTACAAATATCTTTTCAAGTTGGTGGAGATTCCATGTTTCATACTTCAAACACAATTCATAAGATCTAGATACCCTTTTGGTTGAAACTCGTTCCAACACAATTTACCTAAAACTAGACTGATTCAACTAGCTTGGTGTATGAGTCCTAGTTAGTATAAGTATAGTATATTTTCTAGGATTTTAGACCTCCATTGTTCCTTCTTTAGTTTCCCAAGTCCACATTTCCAATTTCATAACTTTTATTACATTTTACTTGCATGTCTAGGTCATTTTGCATATCACACTATGTTTTCCAACATTTTGAGTTTTCCAAGTTTACACTTGCTGATGAACCTCTCATTAGACATCATTCAAACCCTAGCACAATCCTCTTTGCAAGATTTCAATCTCCTTTGCATTGGAATCTCAAGGGTTTGTTCTTGAGTGAAAGGTTGAAAATTGTTATCTCTCTCCTTTTAGGTCCAAAACCCTAGAAGCAAAAGAGAGCCCCACCCTATAATATTTTATTCATTTCACTCTCCTCTCTCTCTACCTAACACTATCTCTCTATCTCTCTTTGCTTCTATCTATCTCATCTACCCCTCTTTACCTCTCCCTCTCTCCTCTCTCTCCTCTCTCTCCTCTCTCCCTTCCTCCCTACCTCTCCCTCCCTCTCTCTACTACTTCTATCTCTTTTTTCTATCTTTCTCACCTCTCTCCCCATCCCCACATCTCCCTCCATATCTTCTTCCCTCTCTAATTCTATGTATCTCCCCTCTCCATCTCTCTACCTACCTTTCCCTCTATAACTCTATAACTCTCTCTCTACCTCTATCTCCTCCCCCCCCTCTACTTACCCCCCCTCTCTCTCTCCATCCGTCCCTACCCCAATTTTCTATCTCTTAGGTCTCCTTCTCTCCCTCTCTCTCCCTCCGTCCCTACCTCTCCCTCTCTCTCTCCCTCCCTCCCCTACCCCTCCCTCCATCTCTCCTTCCCTCTCTACTAACCCTTTGGATTGGATTTTCCTTGGGCATCCAACCCAAAGGGTTAGATGACTATTTCATGCCAAGGATGTGTTTTTTTTTAAAGGTAAATAATTTTCAATCATTTTTTGTTGTTCTCTCCATCAAGTTTGCACATGTTTCAATACAAATTTATAAATATTTCATAATGATGATAACCTCTCTCTTAGCTATCTAACCATATTTTTTTCATGTTTTGATTATATTAACTTTTTCATCTTTAATTTATTTTTTAATGTGTCTATTTTTTGTCAAAAACCAACACGTGGTATTTTGTGTATAGTTTTCTACTCATTCATAAAAATTTGAAAAAAGTACTCTTTTATAAACTAGAATCCATTTTTCATGTATTGAAAAAAAAAATGATTTTCAATGTTTTCAAAAGGTTTAGGGGGGGCACACTCAAATTTCTATTTTTCAAGATATGCCCACTTCAAAAATTAGAAAAAAAATCATATAATTCATTAAAAAATTAGTTGAAAATCCAACATAAATTACATGGTGTAAGCTAATTTCTCTTTGACGCTATTTTTAAGACTATAAAAAAAAAACATTGTAGAGGGAGCACACCAGATGCCATGTTATTCCTTTTTGAAAAAAAGGACCACTTTGTGTGTTGCTCCTTTTAAAACCCTTTGTTTTCACCATTTAAAAAAAATACTAGTTTTGAAAGTAGATTGAAAGAAATGCAACTCTTGTTCTTGTTACATCTTCAAATTTTGAGTGTAACTATGTTCATTTTATCATCAAATATTAGACTTTTCTAATTTCAAAAAAAGAAAGTGGCATCTTAAGACCCCGTCTTTGTATCAAATCTTGGTGCACTTACACTTTTGTTTTGTTCAATTGGACATATGAGCCTGCTATATCTATGAGGGTTTGAAGAAGAAGAGTAGCTGGTAGATCTAGGAGGTAGTTGCAATTTTGGATCACTTTCAGTAAAAAAATACACTACCATCATGTTTAGAAGGCCCAAAAACCATAACATCGATTGTCAAATCATCAAAATCTGAGCACTTTTCCCTGGGTCTTACAGAAGAATTTATCCATTCAAACATATAGTCATACAACTCTATCATAGGGAAAAAAATTGATGAAGGTGAAAAAAATAGTCATCAGTGAAAGTATTATTTTAAAATATTGTGTTTTTAAAATATAATTTTATATAATTTAAAATTAAAATTAAAATATAGATCGCTATAATCTACAACAACCCTATCGTAGAAGGGTACCATAAAAAACTATCATGCCATGTGGTGTGACATCATATTGGCCTCGCAACTCCTCAATATAGTCGATCAGCATTAACACAACACCCAATATAAGAATATTCTAGTAGAATATAAGCCATGCGGGTGTAGTCACAGTCAAGCCCACCAAGTGGGAGAATATACCAGTGTATATCTAGAGATTCCATCACTATTTTAGGAATATTACATGGAATCTCAAAGATATTGTTGCTTGACATTAGCAAAAGAATATTCTTTCAAATATTTTGTTGCAAAAAATACTCCATCAAGGAAAGTATATTCCAATGTGATGAGTAATCAAAAGTCAATTTTAATCACATCAACTATGATGTCAACAATGTGTCACCAGTAACAATAGCCTTTGAAAAATTCCCCCCCCCTATCCAATGCAATTTTTGTTTTGGTAGTTCAACTTTGAAAGGGCATACCCTAATCAAATAGATTCCTTTTCTCATGTGGCTTTTTTTATTTGAGGAAAAATTTTGTTCTCTTCATAGTGGTGCAATTATTTTTTATTTTTTGGCTTGCTTTTTTTAGAATTTATAGATTCTCATACGTTTTATTGAGCCATTCTCATTTTGGGAACTTTTGAGGCTTTGTTCTTGCTCCTACAGTAACATTTTTGGGTGAATTTATTTTTGAAAGTGCATAATTTTTAATTTAATTTGTAGTGGTGTGTTTATATTGATCCCATTCTATGTAAAAACTTACTTTGACCTTGTGGCCAAATTTAGCATCTATAAGCACTAAGATTGAAATTCCACTTCATTTTTTTTGACAAGTGGCACCTATAATCGCATTAGGTATAAAGTGTAAAATCATATATTGTTTGGGGGTTTCTTTATTAAGTAATTTGTGGGGGGTAATCTTACAATGGTTGGTTGATTTGTTTTGCTTGTTGTGTGTTATTGCATGGGTAAATCTCAAATGCAAATCCTAACTCCATATAATTATGTTTCATAAAGAAAATCAATATGGAATTATCTCATGGGAAAAGGTTTCCTAGGCTATCTAAAGGAAACCTTTCCTCAACCTACTGATGCTAAATAATCAGAAAAATGGGAGATTCATAGTGAGAAAACACTTAGATGCATAAGTTCATTAGTCTCATTTGATTTATAATTTCATGTTGAATCATGCAAAACACCTAAAGAGGCTTCAAAGACTTTTGAAAAATTATATGGTAAAACTAATAAGAAAGGGGATATCAAATTGATAATGATTTCATGAATCTTGATCCTATTTTTTTTTACCACATCCTAGACTACATCTCTAAGATTAAAAAACTAAGAACATATTTGAAATATTACAACATTGATAAAGAGAATTTATAATTGATTCTTAATGTGTTATCTAAGCTTAGTCCTAAGTACTTATTTTTTGTTTTTGGCTTTCATACCCATTGGATTTCTATGGGAGCATCATATGTTGATCCTAAGTTGGATGAATATTTAAATCTCCTAATCCAGTAGAAACAAAAGTTAATAAATATGGTTTAATCAAGTCTTCCAAATTGCAAGAACTGTTGGCTAGTGAGTCTAAAGTATAGAAAGAATTAGGAATTCCTAAAAAAGAAACAAAACAATAAAAATAATAAACCACGTAAATAATCTTAATTCTCTCCCTTTAAAGGCGAATCATCTAAGAAGAAGAAGCCTACATGTGCATATTGCAAGAAAACTAGGCATGATGAAAATCAATGTTATTCTAAACATATTGATGGATTGAAGAATCTTAAGAAAAAACAAATCCATTTTCCTTTAACAACAAAGGATTCATCATCTTCTTCTTCAAATTATGAGACATAATGGGAAAGCACTTGTTGCAGTTGCATATTTTGAGTCAAAGAGGTGGATACTTGATTTAGAATCCTCACATTGTGTGGATTCATCTGAGATTTTATTTGCTTCATTTGTGTCTTTTTCATCACCATTCATCTTGATGGAGCTTGGGTGATCCCACAATACTGGTTTACAATTTTTGGCCAAACTGGACACTAAACTATTTTTTTCTAACTCAATCTTCACTTTCGGGCACCTATAGTGACTAAACCGTGAGGAATTTGAAGATGATCCAAACTAGTGATTTATGAAATTTTATCTGTAGATTCTAAATTTTTTTTTTTTCAAAATATTTGGAATAAGATTACACTTCTTTTTCCATCCCCTTCGAAAACTATTTTTTTTCAATAAACACCATTTTAAGGAGTGATTGTCACCATATACAACATAACATTTTTTCCATGAAGGATAAAATTATTTCATTTTTAATTTAGATTTGCAACTATGATATCTAGCATTTTCATTTGGTTTCATACTATTTTATTGAATATTTTTTCCTTAATCAAGTGTTGAAATCAAACCAATTACAATTCAAACATAGGCGGACTATATACAACATAATTTTTTTTGTATGTATTGAAATTAATTTATTTTTTTTGGATCAAGGACTTCAATATCTAGTGCATTGATATTTTTCAATTTTTTTATGATAATATGCTATTTTTTCTACATGTATAGAATAGAGAGCTTGATTTTTAGTGAAAAACCTACATTCACAAGAAATAAAAAATATTTATAATAATAAAATTAAATTTATTTAAAATTATACTATTTGGGAAGCTTATAATAAGAACTACATACTTATAGAAAATAAAATTTAAATGAATTCATTTGAACCCCAAAAGGTAAATCAAAAGTGGTTTTTTATCAGCATTTTGATAGGTGTAAAGGAGACTTCATTATAGGTATGGTTTAAAACTAGCGGGGTTCTATCCAAGGGGAGTTTGATCTAAGATGGTTTGATCAAACTCTTTTCAATTAGAATCCTTTAAATCAAACTTTTCAAGGCTTAAATCATTATATTTTCTAAAAATATGTGATTTTAGCAAAAATTAAGACCTCCCAGAAATTGTAAATCAATATTGTCAGATCACCCAACTAACAATAGATACATGCATGTGTTTATGGGAAGGGATACATTGAAATGGATGACAAAAAATTTAATGATCTTTGTATGCCTTCATTGTCAACCAATACCATTTCTATCTATCAAATCACTCAAGGTGGAGCAAGTAAAGTGTTGAGTTCAAAATAGATTCTATCGTAATCTACGATCTACATAGTAGAAATATAGTTGCAATTGGGCATGTTGATTACCAATCTTGAGTCTACACCCTCTCACATTTTGCTCTCGATTATTCAAAAAATATTCACATTCAGGAATTATGTGTGGAAACTTTTGAGGAGATTCAATATGGTCATTTGAATATTGGTATTATTTTTTAGGATCTCATTACATGTGTTTATATCCCATCTTCTTCATCTAGTATTGCTTCTAATGATGTTTGTGATTCCATAGTTTTGGCTTGTTGTGATTCAGTGTAATAGGACATACATCATCTTCTAGAGATGGCTACTTGGGATGAGTACTTGATAGACATTGATTTTCTTTGTGATTCATGTATTTCAAATTTTGGATACACCATTGATTTCATTCATATTCTCTTTTATGGATATGATCCTTCTCTAGTTGTTGTGAGGGAACACTTTGACCCTCTTGTTCATTTTTTACATGATTATCTTTCACAATTTGAAATGAGTGTGGACTCTATTAGAAATTACTTGGAGGAGGCTTCATTTTTTTTAGAGGAGGTATCTATGTATTTGGATTATGTTCTACAATTATTTCTAGGAGATTCTAGATAGTCCTCTTCTACAATGTGGCCTATAATGCATGTTTGGAGTGGGATAGCTTTCAACATCAACATGGAGATATTTGTGCATTACTCAGAGACATCACTCATCATCCATATTCATGCATCTTATTTTTTCAAAATGGGAATACGTCCTATGTATACTATCTTAGTTTTTTCTCTTCCTAAGGGTAGGAACGTTGTTTAATAGTCTTGGATCATTTTTTGCATTCAATATCAAGCCTCTACCCTCATTATAGGAGACTCAACATTGAGGGGGACTTGTATGGTCTCTCTTATGGGGGGTATTTTCCCATTGGATTTTATCCTTCTCTCTATTTGTGAGATATTGCATTTTACATGGGTACATAACATGGCCTCATAGTTGGGCCCCATCTTTATTGCTCTTTGTATAATAGTTTTCTTCTCTCTAAGTTGCATTTAAGGGGGGTATTGGTGTAAATAGGTGTTTTACCTAACTATATCATTAACATCCTATTTACAACATATTAATTTTATTTACATCCTAGTTTCTTTTTCTATTAGTCTTAGAACTTGTCTAGATAAGATCTTATCATATCTTATATAGTTGGATTTTATTTAATTCTTTTGTCCTAGGTCATTTAATAAAGTTGAGGTAGTTGTTTCATGACATAGGATTAAAACACTTGGCATAATATTGTTTAACCCTATGTCTCACAATTCCTATATAATAAGGTTTTCCAATGTGGACAACATCAATTCATAGCATTGATGTAAAATTGATAAATCATATGATCATAATCTATCATTTACATCCTTTTATAGAATAATGTTTTTCTCTCATAGTTAATCTCTCTTGTTCTTCCATGAAGTTATCTTGGTTGGCTATAATTGTCAGCAAAATCTTGCATGTTACAAAGTATTCTATACCAATTATTACAAACAAGTTCTTATCTTGACTAGTAAAATTCATGCAGCCAATAATTTTTTTATTGAAACCCATGTGTACTAATCATCTTGTTGGATTCCATCTAAGAAGGGATATGAAGAATTGAAAAAAAATAATTAGAAATTTTCTTTGGTTTAAATGGGATGGTGGTTTTGGAATCACTTCTTTTTCTTGGTCTCAATACATTCAACCAAAACATAAGGGTGTTTTAGGAATCATAAACCCAAAAAATTAATCTTTATGCATGGTTGTGAAGTGGATTATTAAATTTGCTAAAGGGAATGAACCATGGAAAATCCTTTTTTATCATCTAAACATCCAAGCGACTACAAATAAAAAATGGAAATCAATGTAGTAGCTAGATAAAATCATTATGTCTCCCTTCTTTAAAATCAAGGGTTCCTTTCCTTTATATTCCATTTGGAAAAAATAACAATATATTTTTCAATTTTTTAAAATGAAATGGTTTATAAGTAGGAGGTATTTTCCACATGTCAAATTATGATATTAGGTCCTATCATAATAGTGGTTTACAATTCCTGAGAGGAACGAATTTTAGCTAAAATCACATATTTTTAGAAAATATAATGATTTAAGCCTTTAAAAGTTCCATTTTAAGGATTCCAATTGAAGAGGGTTTGATCAAATCACCTTAGATCAAACCCCCATGGATAGAATTTTGCTAGTTTTAAACCATACCTATAAATGCATCTCCTTTACACCTATCAAAATGCTGATAAAAATTCACTTTTGATTTAGATTTTGGAGGATCAAATGAATTAATTTAAAATTTATTTCAAATGATTATGGTATTCCTTAGAACAAGCTATCCAATGAATATAATTTTAATATGTTTTGGTTTTGTTATATATTTGTTTTTTAAGTTTTATTAAACATAGGTTTTTCATCGAAAATGAATTTCTTTGTTCTTCACATGTGGAAAAATAGAAGATTATCAAAAAAAATTGAAAAATATGAGTGCACCAGATATTGAAGTCCTTGATACAAAAAATATAAAATAAAATTTTGACATATATAAAAAAAATTTACGTGTTATACAGTTCTATGTCTGTGTTCATTCATTTGACTTTTGGAAACTTGATTGCAGAAAAATATTCAATAAAAACTATTTAACCAAGTGGAAGCACTAGATATCAGAGTTACAAATCTAAATTTGAAAGAATTAGAATTTTATCCTTCATGGAAACAAAGTTATTTGTTATACGGTGTGCGTCACTTTTTAAAAATGTTGTTTTCTAAAAAAAATATATTTTCATGGGAGACGGAAAAAGAAGTGCAATTTGATTCCAAAAATTTTGAAAAAAAAAAAATAGAATCTACAGACAAAATTTGATGAGACTCTAGTTTGCACCATCTTCAAATTCCTCACAGTTTAGCCGCTATAGGTGCCCGAATGTGAAGATTTAGTTAAAAATAATAATTTCAGTGTCCAGTTTGGCCAAAAATTGTAAACCACTATTATGGGATCACCCTATTGCTATTAGGATTCAACTATGTATCTTTACAATTCAAACTCATTGACCCATGTTTCATGAGTAGTAGTTCATAAGAACCCATCTCTCATGATAATGAATGGATCACTTAGCACTCATTACATCTAGGTTATGTTCATAGAGGTGAAGCATTAGACTTTCCCAAGAGGTCACTCATCCCAATACTAGTCCAACTCAAGCATGCTTAACCATGGAATTTTCCCCAAGGTTAAGCCCACTTAGCTTGTAACCCCATTTATAAAACCTTAAACAAGTATTGTGTCTTATAAAAAAATAATTATAGAGCCCCTTTAGCTCATCGATTGATAAGTATGAAGTATTTTTAATAGTGTGTCAAAAATTATGATATTGCTATCAAGATTCAATCATGTAGTTTTCCAAGTCAAACACATTGACCCAATTATCTTGAGTAGTGGTTCTCAAAAACCCATTTCTCATGATAGTGAATGGTACACTTAGCACTCATTGCATCTAGGTGATGCTCATAGAGGTAAAGCATTGGGCCTTCATAGGAGGTCACCCATCCCAACACTACTCCAACTCAAACACATTTAACTATGGAGTTATCCCCAAGGTTAATCCCACTTAGATTGTGACCCCATTTACAAAAGCTTCAGCTACCTACTGGTAGCTTGTTATTTTCATAAATTTTATTTGTATTAAAAAAAAATAAAAAGAAACTTTAACATATTTTTTTATTTTAAATGTTTTTATTACAAAATTTTAATTATAGTTTATTATATATATTATAATTAAAGAAAATATATAATTATTTTCTTTCAAAAAATTTAATTTGTATATTCTAGATAAAATATTATAATAAATTAAACTTTTTAATATTATTTTCTTTTTCATCCACGCTAGCCAAGAAAAGTAGGGAGGGTGTGTGTTGGACCTTTCCTCCAAATGGCTAGTATAAGGCCAACTTTGATGGCCCTGCAAAGGGTAATTTGAGCATGGACGGAATTGGAGGTGTGTTAAGGGACTCAAATGGTAATTTTATGGTGGTTGTGGCCATCTCCCTAGGTCATCAAACCAACCATGTGGTGGAGACTATAGGGGCTTTTCAAGTTTTAAAGTTAGCTCATAATTTGAATATAAAAAAATTATGGCGAGAAGTGGATTCTAAAAATATCATTGATTGTCTCTTAGGAAGGACCTACCCTCTTGGTCAATAAATAATTGGATTGATGAAGAAAATTCTATTCTAGACAATTTCGATAAAGTAAATGTCTCACATGTCTATAGGGAAGCTAACAACGTGGTGGATTACTTTGTGAATGAAGGGGTAAGGAAGCAAAGATTACACACATGGCAGAATTG
Organism: Sequoia sempervirens; assembly: GCA_007258455.2. Classification (NCBI taxonomy): domain Eukaryota; kingdom Viridiplantae; phylum Streptophyta; class Pinopsida; order Cupressales; family Cupressaceae; genus Sequoia; species Sequoia sempervirens. The sequence goes on from VDFB02058242.1 coordinate 470,032,743, forward strand.
TAGGGACTTAAGAGTTGAAGTCAGGGCCTTACTAGATTATGATGTTACGCATGTGAAAGAGGAAAATACATTTAATGATTAAAGGGAATGGGCCTAAGTACATTGAAATCAAGAGATTTGATCGGGTCGTGTCATATTACTTAGCTGGGAAGAAAAATTGGCACGCTTTGTGCATACATTGGAATTGTTGTGAAAATCTGCAATAGGTGCTTGACATTCATAGAGATTGCAGTAAGGTGCAAACAAAAAATGGGAGGGATAGGAAAAGAGTTAAGCCAAAAATCTATGAGGTGCACATGAGGAATGATAAGGTCTAGAAATAGATTGTAAGAGGTGGGCTGGTTCCATTTCTAGAAAAACTTCATGGGCCTGATACTATGGCCACAAACTATTTTGAGAAGAACTAGAACAATGGTGAAATAATCCTCTCTGGGAGAAAGGTGAAACTGGATGAGAAAATTATAGGGGAGGTGACTAGAATGTCCACTGAGGGTGTGATGTTTTGTCGTGACAGAAGGTTTTCTAATGAGGTGGTAATCAAATTCCCGAAGAAGGATAAGGAGAAATTCAAACTGGTTAAAATTTCCAACTATTTCAAAATTGACACCATCAAGGTGCTATGGAGAAAGGTGCTTTGTGTTATTATGGAGTATATCACCCTAGACTAGAAATTCACCAGAGTTTGTGGTCATCATTTTTCCATTCTTAACCACTTCCACCATAAGGTACAGATTTCTCTACCTCACTATCTATTTTTTTCATTGAGTAATAGTCTTAAGGACCATAAGAAAAATCCCAGGATATACCCTATTCTTCATCCTTGTCTTATTAGGCTAACATATGAACACTATCAAAGCATGTCGGCTTTATCCAAACATGTTTCCTCCATAACGTATGAGGAATATGACATGAACAATGCGGGTTTGAAGAATCAACCTTACTGATGAGCCTAAAATATGCTCATAATTTGATGTTATGATAAACTTTTAAATGACTTTATTTTTGCTATTTCACGGCTGTTTAAACTTTGTTGAAACATTTTATGGGGATATCCTATAGCAAGACACTTTTATATTCCTGTAGCCTATTGTGTTGACTTGATTGCATTTATTGCCCTGTTGACTCCCGAAAATGGCTGGTATGTCGTTATCTGAGTTTTTGAATGGTGAAGTAGATTTAAAATGTGTGATTAATGAATAGATATCATGTATGTGCCATATTCCTTTTCTTGCTTTTCTTAAACGTCATTACCTTTTGTTTCGCAAGTTGTTGAAGAATGATCGAGTCAAGCGCAGCCGATCTCGGCCTTGCAGTAAAGCCCATTTCCTGCACGACTTTGAGGAAGCTTCGCCAAAGACTCTTTGACCGAAACCAATTTGGAAAGATTTTTAATGAAAAGTCAATCACAGGCAGGAAAGAGTGGGAGGCTAGATTCTCTCTGAATCGGGTTGAACACATAAATTCATTTATGAAGTTTGTTCCTTGATTCAAGGATACACTTTACTTCCACGTCTTTCTTTGATGAAGTTAGTTAGTTAGTTGTTCTTCTATTTTAAAAATAAGATACTCCTCCTGCGTGAGAGAGTAGAGGATGAATAGAATGAGTAATAGATGATTTTTAGGTAAGATAGAAACAGAGTAGTAGATATCATGTAAGAATTAGTATTATAATGAAAGACAAAATCTGTTTGACCAGAAGCAGAGTTCGTTGTTAGTTTTCACATCAACAAAACAATGTATTTCATTCTATTTTCATGAATAAAGATCGATGAAGTTCTGAGTTCAGCATTTGTGTAATCAGTAGATGCCTGCTAAGGGGGCCCACTTAGTAAGTATCTGTTGTTAATTAGTTAGATGTTCTTTTCTGCTGATCTCCAATTAGCTTTCATCTTTTGAAGTTTTTTATGCAAACTCAGTCTTGCACTACTCCTGCAGCATAGAGAGTCCATCCCTGTGACTGTTCCTGCAGCATAAGGCCAGTTCATGGTTTTATTAGCCGATTAAGTAGTTATTCTGATTCTGTTTTAATCAAAGCATAGTTGAGTTAAAGAATTCACCATTACCATTCTGTAGCTTAGATAGAATTTCTTTCCAGTATGTATTTTTGCTAAGATTTGACCAAAACAAATTCCTAGTGCATATATTTTGCTGTGCCATTTAAAGTCTACGTCCCCTGGTTTGACAAGTAAATGAATGTCCACAGAGAGATATTAGTCACCTGTCGGAATGTCCAATTCCCAGGAAAGTTTTACTGTGATATTCATATCATTTTGTGAGTGCAAGCCATTTTTGGCACCGTTGCCGGGGATGGCGTCTAACTAGGAGTTTGACAAAGTCATTTTCAGCATTAGTTTAGTCTGTTAGTCAAAAAATTTCAAAATTTATCAAGCCATTACTCACTGTATTGCATGCATAGAAGAAGAAGAGACGCACTGGGAAGGTTCCTCCCTGAAAATCTATTTATTGAACTACCATTTGACCCAGCCGATAACGAACCTGAGGAAAACCCATTTGTTCTGCTATTCCAGCACCCAGACATAGCAAATAATCCACCTAATAATCCACCTCCTTCATTTGAGTTTCCCATTGTTCCCCAACAAGATACTGACAATCTTAAAAACATCCCCTCTTCTGTGCTTCCAAAGTTTTATGGCCTGGTCATAAAAGACCTAGAAACCTTTTTGTTTGAATTTGATGTCCTCTGTCACAGTTATGACTACAACACAGACGCTCATAAATTGAAGCTATTTTCTTCCATTTTGAAGGATGGAGCTCTCAGATTGTTCATGAGTCTAGGAAGAGCCATTGTAAATAGTTGGGCAGCCATGCAGACGAAATTCCTTGAAAAGTATAAGGAATATTGTAAGAGTGCCAGCAAAGGTGATGACATATTCCGAATTCAACAGAAGGAGGATGAAAGTTTGGAAGATTATATTTCAAGGTTTTTGTTTTCGTTAAAAAGAAACTCAAACCATACTCTTAACGAGGACTCTCAGAAATTACTTTTTCTAAGGGGAATCAGTGATGCCTGTATTGACGCCCTGGACCTAATGGGAGGAGGTGATATAACTCAACTGCCTTGGGATGATATACAGAAGATATGCCTTAACTACTCTCGAGCAATAGTTAAGAAAGGTCGAGGTCATCATGCTTCAGTGGGGAAGTCTTCTTCTGGTGGAGTTTCCCGAATGGAGATTACAAATCTGCTATCTGATTTCAAGCAGGACATCATTAATAATATGGCTACACAATTGGATACTATGCAAGCTTGGAAAAAACATGCAGAAGCTGAGGTAGCTTTGGCTGAGTTCTGTCCCTACTGTAGACAAAAGAAGCATGATTGCAGATGCAAGATGGTGGCTAATCTGGAAGCCAGACAACTGCCTACTGATTTCAAACTAGTGGAAGGTGATGATGATCAAGTGTTCTTTGTTGCACAAAGAAGACCATGGGCCCAAAGGCAAGGTATGCCTCAAGACCCTTTAACTTTTGGTAATCCCTATTCTAGCTATAATAACCAATGGCAACAAGCATATGGACCACCACCACCATGGAATCCGCCTCAACCAAGCTGGCCTAATTATCAAACCCCACAGTGGCAATCTCCTCAAGGAGGTTGGCAGCAGCCACAAGGTCAGTGGACCCCACCTTCAGGAAATTGGCAACAAAATCCTCAATGGAGAGGTCCTCAACAATGGCAAAACCAGTCTCCTGGGTTCCTGCAGCCTCCACAGCCACAACAACAGGCCCTTATGCCGCCTCCTGCAGCAACTACCACAAATCCTGGACCTCCAAAGCAAATGCCTATGCCTGCCCAGCCGTTGCCTAATCCCAATAATAAGCAACCGCAGCAGCCTCAACAGCCTGTGTATATTTCTGAAGCCAACCAATATCAAGCTTATGCATTAAATGTTAATGACATCCATCTCAGGTCTGGAACTACTTTACCTACTCCCAAACCACCTCTGATTACAGAAATATCTGATTCACCCTTTGAAGAATCTAATGCACCTACTGTTTCCACTGAACACATGCCTATACCCGATACAGTTTCTATGGAACCTGTTCTGCAGAGACAAGATAAACCACCTTTTCCTCAGAGGTTACAAAGTACTAAATCTAAACTCATTGGAAGAACCGACTTTTGACTTTCTAAGATGACTCAAGAATGTACCAAATTCAAAATCCCTTATTTCAGGCTATTAAAGATGTTCCCATTTTTGGAAAAGCTATTAAAGAGGTCTGTTTAAAGAAGCCTGGATGAAAGAAAAAAGATCCTCAAAAAATTCATGTCTTAGGGAAATTGGCTGATATAATGTTGGAAAATGTAGTCATTCCAAAGTATATTGACCCTAGAAGCCCTGTAGTACAGATACATATAAATGGCCAAGTTGTAAAAAATGTTTTGATTGATTTAGGAGCTGCCATTAATGTGATGACAAAGCATACTATGGACTCCTTGAATATTTCAAACATTAGGTCTACACCAACAGTTCTGCAGCTTGCAGACAGCTCCACAGTCAAACCTAATGGGATGATAGAAGATGTAATTATCACTCTTGAATCTTGGGAGTATCCTGCTGATTTTACAATATTATCAGTTAAGGCAACTTTAGGAGGGTATCCAGTTATCCTTGGTAGGCCATGGTTAGCAACTGCTGATGCTTTTATAGGATGTCATTTTGGAGATATGACCATTTCTAATGGGCAGTCCACAAAGAAATTGGCCTTGTATCTGCCTGCTAAACCTCAACCAGATTTGTCCCAACTTGTTTGGCCAGATGTGGGAGAAGAAACTGAAGAAGCCAATTCTTTGGCTCAATTGATGATGCTTCAAAATGATCCATTCTCTCAACTTCAAAGTGAAGATGCCTTGCTTTTTCAAATTCTGCAATTCAATCTTGATACAGATAGTTTATCTGATCCAAGTGGCAGTCAGCATCAATGTTTCCTGCAGTAGCTAGATTTCGAGAGTTCATTGCCTAAACTTCTGACAATTTTTCATAACTTGCGTCCACAAGAGGTACAAACATTACCTATTGATTCTATGAGTAATCTCATTAAGCAGATAGAATTGTCTCCAGATCATTGTTTGAATGTTAATAGCAAGTTGTCACAGTCTCAAGAGGCTGACTTATTAAAAATGCTACAAGAACAGCATAAAGCCTTTGCATGGGAATATGGGGACATGCAAGGAATAGATCCTTGAGTTTGTACTCACAAGATATATATCAAAGAATATTATTTACCAGTTAGACAACCTTAGAGAAGAGTAAATCCAGCACTTAAAGAAATAGTGAAAAATGAACTTCAAAAGTTGCTTGATGCTGGTTTTATTTACCCAATTTCTGACAGCCAATGGGTTTCTCCATTAGTCATTGTCCCCAAGAAAGGAGGAAAATGGAGAGTATGTGTAGATTACAGAGAGTTGAATAATGCCACTAAAAAAGATCACTTTCCATTACCTTTCGTAGACCAAGTACTAGATTCACTGTCTGGTAAAAGATATTTTTCCTTCTTAGATGGTTACAGCGGGTATAATCAGATAAAAATTGCCCCTGAAGATCAAGACAAGACCACTTTTACCTGTCCATGGGGGACATTTACTTATTCGGTCTTGCCTTTTGGCTTATGCAATGCACCAGCAACATTTCAGAGAGCAGTAATTAGTATATTTGCTGATATATCTCATGAATGTATGGAGATTTATATGGATGATTTCACTACATATGGAGTCACATTTGAAGAAGCACTGGTGAATTTAGAAAAATTATTAAAAAGGTGTAGAGAGCAAAATTTGTCTCTAAGCGGTGAAAAGTGTTTTCTAATGATGGAAGAAGGTATTGTTCTAGGTCATCATATTTCAAGAAGAATGGAATTCGAGGTTGACACTTTGCTAAAATTAAAGTTATTGAGTCTACAAACTCACGTAAAACAAAAAGATGTTAGAAGTTTTTGGGTCATGCGGGGAGGTATTATAGAAGGTTTATAAAAGACTTCAGTAAAATTGCCAGCCCACTTTATGCCCTATTAACAAAGGATTCTCAATTTGAGTGGACATAAGCCTATGAAAAATCTTTCCTGCAACTAAAGAACTTGCTTACTAAATCCCCTGTTATTCAAAGTCCAAAATGGAACCTTCCTTTTCACATATATGTTGATGCATCTGATTTTGGTATAGGAGTAGTTTTAAGTCAAAAAGAAAATTCAATTGAGCATGCTATTTACTTTATCAGCAAAAACCTTCAAGGTCCTGAGCTCAACTATACTATTACAGAAAAAAATTGCTTGCAGTAGTGTATGCTTTAATAAATTTAGGCATTATGTCATAGGTTATCAGATATTTTCCACACTGACCATGCAGCAATCAAGTATTAATGAACAAACTCTGTTGTTCAACAAGAATTTGATATCACAATCATTGACAAACCAGGAAGAGCTAATGTTGTAGCTAACTTTTTATCAAGACTTCAATCAGCTGCATCTGAGGAACATGAGGTCATTGATGATAGATTTCCAGATGAACACTTATTTTTCATTGCTGCACATACACCCTGGTATGCAGACATTGCTAATTATCTGGCAGCAAACAGAATACCAGCTCATTTTTCCCCAAAAGAAAAGAAGTTGTTGATAGAGAAAAGTTTTAACTTTACCTGGATTGCAAATTGTCTGTTCTATACTGGACCTGATCAAGTAATGCGAAGATGTGTAAGAGAAGATGAGACTTATGATATCTTGCATGCCTGCCATGATGAACCATGTGGGGGGCATTTTGCAGCAAAAAGAACAGCAATGAAAGTTCTTACAACAGGGTATTACTGGCCAACATTACACAAGGATGTTGTGGCCTATACAAGGAAGTGTGACAAATGCCAACGTATGGGAAGACCAACTAAGTCAGATGAAATGCCACTATATCTGCAGGTAATAATCACCCCTTTTGATAAATGGGGGATGGATTTTGTGGGGCCAATTGATCCACCATCAAATGGAAAGTCATACATTTTGGTTTGCATGGATTATGTCACAAAATGGGTCGAGGTAAAATCTATGACTAATGCCCGAGATAACAAAGTTGCTGAATTTTTGTATGAACAAGTTTTCACCAGATTTGGAGTTCTCAGAGAGCTTGTAACTGATCAAGGAGCTCAGTTTACGTCAAATCTGATCACTGCACTTATGAATGACTATAAGATCAAACATAGGAAGTCCAGCCCTTATCATCCTCAAGCCAATGGTCAGGCGGAAGTAACAAACAGAGAAATTGAAGCGATCCTCACAAAGATAGTGCAGATTCATAAGAAAGACTGGAGTAATAGACTTCCTAAAGCAGTTTGGGCTTACAGAACTACATGGAAAACAACAACTGGGTTTACACCTTTTGAGTTGCTCTATAGGAAAACAGCTATGTTACCCATTGAATTTGAACATAAAACTTTGAAGACAGCTCTTGAACTCAACATGGACTTATCTGAAGCACAGAAGGACCGTCTCCTACAGCTAAATGCTTTGGACGAAATGAGAAAAGCCGCCCTGCAGCATACAGAAGTACTCCAACAGCAGATAAAGAAATGGCATGATCAGCACATCAAAACCAAAAAATTTTCTGCTGGAGATTAGGCTTTGTTATATGATTCCAGGTACCAAGAAAACCAAGGTAAACTCACAACACGATGGCTTGGCCCCTATGAAGTTGAAAATGTGTTTGACAATGGAGCTGTGCAGCTGGTCACAATTGATCCAGTCCATTTCAAATTGCTCGTCAATGGCCACGGACTCTGACTGTACCATAAGCCAGTTTCCAAGGAAGACTTCATGAAGTAGTTCATTCTGGTTCCTCCCACTACTCTTCCTGTAGCTGAAGGCTCTAGCCTTTCTCCTGCAGTGTTCCAATAATTTTCAAAAAGCATGCCCATAATAAAAGTTTTATTTTTAAGAAAACCTCTTTTTCTCTATTTTTATTTATCGCCCCCACCTCACTTCTTTATCTTCCATCCATCCATCCCATCCATCCATTTCATTCGTACATTTCATCCACCCACGTCACCCATCCACTTTATCCATCCGCATCAACCTTAATTAAGCTATCTTTCCAACTTGTCAATTCATGCAGCGCCGTCATCTTTCTTCACACGTATGTGCAATTACTAAAGGTACGCCATATCTTTTCTTATCGCATATTTGATTTATTTCATTCTATTCAATTACTGTTATTCATGTACCGGTCATTATCACCTGAATCTCTACCTATTTTTTTAGTATATGTGAGGACACATGTCATCCTCTAAGTAGGGGGCGGGGTAATCCATTGTTTGAAACCTATCTTTTCACCACTGCCATAACTGCAAAATAATATTTCTTTAATATATTTCTGGTACTTTCCAAACGTGATTGCACGTCCTTCTTTAATGCATCTTTTTCTTGCAAACTACGATTAAGACTGCTTGTTTAAAAAAGTTTATTTTTGGAAAAAAAAAAAGAAAGAAATGTGGCGGCCTGACAGAGAAAAACTAGAACAAAAAGGGAAATAAAGAATTTGAATCTTCAGCAAGAAATTAAGTTTAGCTAGAAAAACTACAAACATGGGTGGTCAGTTGGTACGACATGAGCCTGTAGCTCATGAATTGTTGTTGCAAAACCCGCAGACAGTCCAAGCATTTAGCCTATGTGGATGGTTAAATTATTTTCTGAGTTTAAATGATTTTGATGAGGAGGCTGCGACAAAATTTTTGAGAACACTTTCTGAAGGGGAAGCCACCATATGGGGTCTAACAGTTGTTGCAACCGAAGACAGAATTGTTGAGGTAACCGGGATCCCAGCCGTTGGAGAAAACTTTTCTTCAGATGCTGCAGCTGCAAGGGCTGAATTTTTGATGCCTGTTGATGGACCGCTGGACATCTCCAAGCAAGGATGCAAGCGAGTGTCACTACCTCTTCCATATTCAAAGTATGCCACTTATATAATGAGGTATTTAACCTGTGAAGGCCATTTTTCTTATCTGCATTCGCATCATTTTAAATTATTAAGCCATATAAGGCATGGGTTGGCTGTGAATGTTCTGAATTTCTTGTTAAAGTTCTTAGAGCAAAGTGCCCATGGAACCAACAAGGAAAGTTGATAACTCTGGCCACTCATCATGGCCTTATTAAATTACTGATTGAGTGCTTTTTGAGAGACGTCTCACCTCTCTCCTAGCAACAATTTGTTGCCCAAAAGAGTTTGCAACCTCCACAACCCCCTAGGGTAATTACCCCATGGCCTCAAAGAAAGAAGAAAGAAATTGCATCTACTAGTGGAACAGGGCAAGGGTCATCTACTCCTATAGCACCCGATCCTATAGCTGTCACAGCTGAATCCTCTGCTAGGGTACAAACTAGGTTTGCCGCTAGGAGGGAGAAATCAAAGGCCCGAAGGAGTCCCGAATCACGACCCTCATTCGAGAAAAGAGCAATGCTCCTCTCTGACACCTTCCCTATAGCGATTTCTCCTACGACCTTGTTTGTTGATATTACCTAGTTCACCATCATCCTCACAGTGGTGAGCCGCACTGAACAAATAAGAAAAGAAGCTACGAACACCCCCTGCATTACATCCAATACCAGAAGGGTTTCCACAAAAGGGAAACAATTTATGACCTCCCTGGTTTCACCTAGCACAGTGATTATGAGCACAGAGAGGGTCCACATTTGAATAGACTGGCTGCAAGAAGCAAACCAAAGGGGCTCATGGGAGACCCTGGCTGGTCTGAGAAGGAGACTGAAGCTGGGAGCTCAGGAAAGGGCTGAGGCACAGCAGGCACAGGAGGTGCCAGTGTCCCGTGGACTCAAGCTTCCAATAAAAAACACTCCTTGATTCTAGGAGGCTTGGGAGACTCTGGCAGGCAACTCAGAAGAACTACCTCTGACTTTGGGAGGCTTTAGGAAACAGAGCTAGGACCAGCTGATCATGCCTAATAGAGGCCTCGGCCCCAAAATATGAGAATATCAGTGGCCAGCCACCAGAGGTTTTACAATTCGGAATTTAAGATATTGGAAGCAGATTGCAGACACTGAGCTTGTGCCGGGGCCGACGCTGGCCGAAACCAGAAATGCGATGAAAAGAAGAAATTGAAAAAGAAAATTGAAAGTCAGAAACAAGAAATTGCTGAGTTGAAAGCAAAAATGGACGAAATGCTAAAGGTAACTGGTCAAATTATGGAATGCAGACCGCCACCCAGAGTTTATGCTCTGTGCCTTAAAGAACAGTTTTTATGGTTTCAATTGATGAGAATTTCAAGAAACCAAGACCCTATAATCCATTCTGCCAAAGAATTTTATGAAGCATATCAAGCAACCCCTAACTGGTTAAGGAATTCTCTGAGTGAATTCTATTTGCATGGCTTTTTAATACCATTTGAAACAGAATGGAATCCTCTTCTATACATTGGTGATATTCATTTGAGAGCATTCATGTCGTGGGCAGCAAATGAGGTGAATTATGGCAGGCAGTGGGAAATGTATGAGGAAATTGAGAAAATAGAGCCTGTCCCATTACGCTCTCAAAGTTCAAACCCACATACAATGCTGAAAGATTGGTTTGCTTTGACATATGGTATTAATAATGTTTCAGCCAGAGCAAAAATATTTGACATCAGAAAGCAAGTATATGATGAATTCCAGGCACAACAATATTTATTTTAGAGATTACCATATACCAGAACTGAGAAAAGATGGGAAAAATTAACTGTTGGGTTAAGGAAGTTAGAACCACATGGTCCCCTAAACTTTACAACTGCACTCAAATGAACCAGCAGATATATTCAATTGGAACTTCAAACAAGATTTGAACTATGGCTGCCACTGACATTCAGACCCCCTGTGCTAATGTGGCCCCTGTATCCTCATCAGGCTACAAATCTTAACAGTGAATTAGAAGACCGAAGATATGAAAGGTGCCGGGATTTTAGAGGATTCTATTACAGGTTTGGACATCCATTCCAGAGTTATGTAGCCACTACTGACTTCAGAGAAACCACCAGAAAAGTTAATGCTGGAGGACCAGCATAGGGCTAAGTAGGGGGTAGTGATGAGCCTAAAATATGCTCATAATTTGATGTTATGATAAACTTTTAAATGACTTTATTTTTGCTATTTCACGGTTGTTTAAACTTTGTTAAAACCTTTTATGGGGATATCACAGCCAGCAAGACACTTTTATATTCCCTCACATTGTGTGTTGACTTGATTGCATTTATTCCTCTTTGACTCCCTAAAATGGTTGGTATATCGTATACAGTTTTTGAATGATGAAGTAGATTTAAAATGTGATTAATGAATAGATATCATGAATGTGCCATACGCCTTTTCTTTCACATCTGTTACCTTTTATTTCGCAGGTTGTTGAAGAATGATTGAGTCAAGCGCAACCGATCTTGGCCTTGCAGTAAAGCCCATTTCCTGCACGACTTCGAGGAAGCTCCAACGAAGACTCTTTGGTAGAAACCGATTTGGAAAGATTTTTAATGAAAAGTCAATCTAGAAAGAGTGGAGCGCTAGATTCTCTCTGAATCGGGTTGAACACATAAATTCATTTATGAAGTTTGTTCCTTGATTCAGGGATACACTTTACTTCCACGTCTTTCTTTGATGAAGTTAGTTAGTTAGTTGTTCTTCTGTTTTAAAAATAAGATACTCCTCCTGCGTGAGAGAATAGAGGATGAATAGAATGAGTAATAGATGATTTTTAGGTAAGATAGAAACAGAGTAGCAGATATCATGTAAGAATTAGTATGATAATGAAAGACAAATCTGTTTGACCAGAAGCAGAGTTCGTTGTTAGTTTTCACATCAACAAAACAATGTATTTCATTCTGTTTTCATGAATAAAGATCGATGAAGTTCTGAGTTCAGCATCTGTGTAATCAGTAGATGCTTGCTAAGGGGGCCCACTTAGTAAGTATCTGTAGTTAATTAGTTAGATGTTCTTTTCTGCTGATATCGAGTTAGCTTTCATCTTTTGAAGTTTTTATGCAAACTCGGTCTTACACTGCTCCTGCGGCATAGAGAGTCCATCCCTATGACTGTTCTGCAGCATAAGGCCAGTTCATGGTTTGTGCTTCAGTCGTAGTTGTTACGGTTTCTGTTTTAATCAAGCATAGTTGAGTTAAAGAATTCTGCATTACCATTCTGTAGCTTAGATAGAATTTCTTTCCAGTATGTATTTTTGCTAAGATTTGACCAAAACAAATTCCTAGTGCATATATTTTGTTGTGCCATTTAAAGTCTACGTCCCCTGGTTTGACAAGTAAATGAATTTCCACAGAGAGATATTAGTCACCTGTCGAAATGTCCAATTCCCAGGAAAGTTTTACTGTGATATTCATATCTTTTTGTGAGTACGAGCCACTTACCAGGAGAGAATTGTTGAAGCCCACCCATCCTCTGAGATGTTTGGTAAGAAAACCTAGCCTAGAAAACCCCAACTTGCTAAAGTTAACCTTGAGACCTACCCTGACTACCCTGTCCCCTTAAAGAATCCTACTCTCAAGGGTTCCCCTACCAACAAGTTGGTTTCCTACTCTGTAGACTCTTTGGAGGACAAAGATGAGAACCCTAAAGCTAACAAAAATTCTCTTCCCTCCCCTCCTGCCTCTTTCAAAGCTAATGGTACCAAATTTCCTAGCTCCCCCAACCCAGATTATATTAACCTTATCTTAGACCAGGTTCAGTCTAGCAATATTCTTGCCTCTGCAAGAAATGGCATTGGTGACATTTTCAGGGTTTTGAAATAGGCCTATCAAGAAATCAATGATCTTAATCAAAGAAATACAGCTCTGTATAGCAAGTCAGAGGAGCTAGAACTGAAGTTGGCCACTCTCAGCAATGAAGAAGGAAAATGGAAAAATAATAGTACTAGAACAAGAGAAGGTGACAATGAGGATAAGTACAAGACTCTAGAAGCTAAAATTGTCAAAATATAAAATAACATGAAAACTATTATGGAACAAAACTATAAAATGGCTAGGCACAATGCCATCATCATCAATTCAATGTCTGAAAAGATAAAAAAAATGCAACAGGGATCATTGGTCACTGACCTAGAAGAGGACAAGGATAAAAGCAAGAATGAGGACCAAGGTATTTCAAAAAGGACCTATGCCAAACTTAAAAAGAAAGCACCTCCTATTACCCAGATGGTTCATATTTTAAAGAGGGGGGTTCAGGATATGAAAAATTTGGAAGCTGAGACTGCGGATTTATTAAAGGCCTAAATTTAGTTGTTGGCATTTTTTCTGGTTTTTTGGTTTTGTGGCCTTCGCTGGCCTTTTTAGTGGCTGTGGACTTGTTTTTTTTTTTTTACATCCTTTCTACTTTCGGTGTCTTTAATTATCTTATCTTTTGTTTGTAAACTTTGTGGTTTCAGGTCCCTATAAAACCCATTTTTTCCTCTTTCAAAAACTAGGTATATGCATATTAAATCCATTTCTTATATTCATTTGTTAAATATATTGTTTCTTGTAATCTTGTCATAATTGAAATTTATATTTCTTTTTTAACATAGGTGGAAATAAATTGTGAAAATCAAGGTCCAATGGAAGTACATTTCCATTGTAATTGAGATGGTACTAAGAAACTAACTAAATTGTACACTTATTGTATAATCCAAAATTTAGAGGGTTTCTCTTTAAAACATTTTATGTTACCACAATAGAACTTTTATAAAATACCTATATCCAAGTTTTTTATCAAATATCTTAGCCTACTATAAGAACACTAGAGGAAGTGCAATATGAACAGTGTCTTAAATTTGTGTAGCTCGATGTGGATATTGGCACAAGTTTATAAGTAAAGACATTTCAAACGAATATACAATATTCTTGCTAAGTTTTAAGGCCTTGAAGAGTTAAATTAATGGTGATACCAAAATTTATTAGTTCATTGTTCTATTCAAAGTGGCTTCATATTCTCTCACAATTCAACAAGTTATAAGGAGGAACTATGATTCCTATTTCTCTAAACAATTGTAAAATTTCTTTCACATGCACTTAAATTATTATTTTTTAAACTAATATTGTACACTGAACCAAGTAGGTTATTAACATATTATACCAATTTATCATTATCCAATTAATGGTGAATCAATCTAATAAAAATATATTGGAACTATTCAATGTAGCTCAAGTTACAATTAGCTTCTTTTGTTGAAAGTTATACAACTTTAACAACTCAAGTTGGTATTCCACTAGTAGGAACTTGTCTTTCATATTTTATCACCATCCTATCCCACTGAGTAATATTTTCTCTAACATTTCTCCTTCTTTTAGCCTACACCTCTTTCCACAAAAGTGCGACAAATCCCTTTAACTTGTTGTGTTCCACTCTCACTCTCCTATGATACTATATTTCATTACATTTAAAATATTTTTTCATTTCAATCAATCAATTAATCAACTAATCAAGTTCCAAACTACTTGAGAAACATAACAATTCCATATTTTTTCCCTCCCCAATTTTTAGAATAGTCTTGATGAGTCCCTTTTATCCTAAACTTATTCCATCACATGCATCTTTATCTTCTTTGACCATGGTTTAACTTCTCTTTTCTCTTAAGTTTTAGTTTCATCCCATTCATGCTTCACCTCTCCTCCCTTTTTCTCAAGTGCTTCCACTCTAGCTTGCATTCCCCTTATGACTTCCAATACATCATCATTTCTTCCTACAAATTTTTTTGCTACAACAAGCTTTATAACTCAAGTCTTATCAAAGAAATCTCATTTTCTTGACTCTCTTTCTTACCACTATAAATCTTTCTTAATTTCAATCCCATGTAAGAATACACACACTCAGTTATTTGCACAAACCACTATCTTGTTAGAATCTTTCTAACTCTAAACCAAGGATGATACACTCCTTCCCAAATTTATATTTCACTTTAATACTAATTTTATGGTTTTCCCCACTTGTAGAACATAAAATCAAGCATGCTGCAGGGAATGTAGCCAATAGAAGCAATGAAATTACCTTTGCTATAGTTATTTTGTAACCACTTTGTATAATTCCTACATAACCACACTAGAAATAACATTGTTGAAAGGAACTCTAACCATCTTATGCACTCAATATAGTTGCTACATAAAAAAAAAAATCCACACATGCACATTTACGCACTTCACCAACATGTAAAACGATCTTGCAAGAGCTAACCAATATTTAACAAGTGTCACATTAAGGAGTACAACTTAAAAACTAATACACATTAACAAGTCAAATGGAGCAACATTAAAATAAAGATTTCTTCTTCATTATAACCAAAAAAAGAGTTTTTTCATTCATTATACTATTGATAAAGTGTATATGTGCATATATTTTAGCCTTCTCTTATCTTGGGAGGGTAAATTTTCCTTAAATTTAGTTAATGGAATTCCCTTTCAACTTGCCACACCATCATCTCCACCTCTAAAATAAACCTCCTTAATCATTCACCCTTCACATGTTTATGTGTATGTCCCTTGACCATTTATTTTGGTGCCTACTCTATTGACTTGGATAAGAGATAAAATTGTCTCATCCAAGCCTTTCTCACATGTGTTATGTCACATAATTAAAAATTAATTTTCCCTTACTCCATAGGAGCTTATCTTCATCTATCTCTTTACCTCTCTCTTTCTTTATGTGTGTTTGACCCATGCCCATACATGATATTTCCCTTGTCTAATGGTGTTTCAAAAAATTAAAATAATATCCTTTGTCTCTGCTTGTCATCTATTTCTCCAATAGCTTGGCTATGTCCTAAATAAAATCAACTTCTCCCTTGATTTATAATCCCCCCTTCTCCTTTACCTTCATGGCTAAAAATTTTAGCTATTCAACACCACTTCTCTCTCTCTCTCTTTAAAATCTCTAATACTCTACTAGTTGTCCCCACAACTAAAAGGAAAATAACATAACTATTTTGAATGGTACTCCTAAGTTCTCTACCTTCCACATGGCCTCATTACAATCTCTATTATTTTTTATCCAACCATTCCTCTCTTTTTACTTACGCATGTCACTCCCAATCAAACCTACACTAAGGAAGGGATCCCATAGAGCTACTGGAGGAAGTTATTTTGTTGAACATTAGGTCTCATGAGAAGAAGAAATTTTTTCTATAGGATAAATTCAAATATTGTGCAAGAAAAGAGAGGTCCTTTATTTTTATATTTTATATTTTAAGGGTTTTTTTTGGGTGGGATTAAATTTTCCTCTCTCCCCTACCCCTTGCCTTCCTAAAAATTTGTTTGTTCTATTGGTTTTTTGTAAGTGTTAATATTCTTTAGATTTAGGTATACAATTGTAGATTTAACTATTTCCTCTTCTAAAAACTAATCATTAGATCACCAACTTTCTATAGCTCAATGGCTCAAGTGTGTTTCCCATTAATAAAAAATCCATTGACCCTACTTACGAAAACTCTTAAATATTCTAAAAAAAAATTAAAATATTTTTGAAAACAAAAACTCCATAAAACCACAACCTAAAATTTTTCCTAAATTCTAGAGTTTTTTCCTCCCATCCAAACTTACCTCAAAGTCCCGTTGAAATAGATTCAATTTAAGCACCAAAATGATCACCTCTAGGAAATGACCCTTGCAGGTTTAAATCACTAAATTCATGCATTCTCCCAAGCTAGAAACTAAGGTAGTTGGTTTTAAGTGAAATAGCTTCAAACAAAATAGATTGAAGAAATTCTAAATTTAAAAACATAAGTAGAAATTTTAAATTTAATAGTGTTGACAAGGAAAATAAATGTCATTGACATGTTTGTGTAGTGCCTTTGCATCAAATGTTGTTTGGTTCTTCAACATCTAGTTCCCCATACAAGAAAATAGAAATCAATAATTGTTATAGTTAGGGACAAACAACTTATCTTAAGCTAAAAAAAGATTGCTCCTCTAAAACCTTATTTGAGATATATTTTGAATATTAAACTATATGCACAATCATTGATTTTGATATTAACAGATGGATTCCCCTGCTAAACATTGTATGGGATAAATTTTGAATACAAATTCACATAATTGAATATATAAGAAAAAATATCTAAAACATGTACAATTCAATTTTCTAACAAACTTGGATTCTAGTTTCCATTACCATCCATATTGTCTTAGATCTTGCATAATGATATTTATTTTGTTGCAACATGTTCTTATTATGTCAAAGTCAATAGAAACCTCTTGAAATATTTTCCATCTGATGATTAAAAAATAATATAAAGCCATAAAAAAGAGTCAAGTCCAATGTGTGCATGAGGAAGGAAGAAATAAATTAGAAGTAAGCCACAACTAG
The DNA here is from genome assembly GCA_007258455.2 of Sequoia sempervirens. Taxonomy (NCBI): domain Eukaryota; kingdom Viridiplantae; phylum Streptophyta; class Pinopsida; order Cupressales; family Cupressaceae; genus Sequoia; species Sequoia sempervirens. The sequence continues at coordinate 470,050,056 of VDFB02058242.1, forward strand.
AATGATTGTGGATTGGCCACAAAAGAGCAAGTATCTTAGTTGGTATCTAGCACTCTAGCAAAAAATCAAAGGTCCTAGGTTTGAGTCCTAGTTGGTCCCTATGAGTTGTAGCTCAAAATATCATGGTATCAATTCTAACCAAGCTAGGAGCCCCAAGAAACTATAGTGTAGATTAAGGGAGAGTGTTGAAAATAAGTCAAGCCTAGACCCATTTTGGAATGGGCACAAGGGGGCTAGTAACTTAGTTGGTAGAGAATTCTAATATCAAATGGAATGGCCTAGATTGAAGTCTACTTGGTCCATATGAGCTATAACACGCGTGGTATTAGATCCAAGCTAGGAGCCACAAAAACGTATAGTGTGGCTTAAGGGGGTGTTGGAAATAAGTGACACCCAAACCAATGATAGATTGACCACAAAGGGGTGACTAGCTTAGTTGGTAGATTAATCCAATAAAAAATGGAAGGTCCTAGGTTTGAGTCCCAATTGGTCCATGTGAGTTGCAGTTCAACAAAAATTAATGAAACAAAATTTCAAGATGACATAAAAAATATGAGTTAAAGCATAGAGATGAAGAGGAAAGTTGAAATTGATGGAGAAGCTAGAAATGCATGATAAATGTGGAAGCATATACAAAGTAAAGATTTGTTTGATATAATGGATCAAATAAATGTGGTCTCATGGAATTAAATAATTGCAACATATTTGCAAAAAATAGAATTTTTATAATTCATTATAAATTTTCAAGCAAATGCAATTTGTCTAGGTGTAAAGTTGAATTCTATGACTTTTTCTAGCATTCTGCATGCATGTACCAAAATTGTAGCTTTAGAACAAGGAATAAATATCTATCAAAAGATTAAGAGAGGGGATTTTTGTCAAAAAACTATTATTTCATCCATTACCCTATCTTCTTGAGGAAGATATTTATACCTCAACCTTTGAATAGACCTAAAATGACAATCAATTTAACTCTATCTCTTCCTTCTATCCAAAGAATTCTACCTACAAGAAATATGATGACTCCTAGAGAACATCCTTTTATTACATAAAATAATGGTAGTAATCTAGTTTTCCAACAATGAATCATATGCCAACTTCTACTTTAAAAGTTCCACCTTATTGTTAAGCACAAAATTATATAACCCTATTGAACATTTTGAATGTACAACCATTTTATGTGTAGTGTATGGAAAAACACAATGGATGTGGCCTTTACACTATACTCCATTTTCCCAAGTAACATGATTATGGGAATCACTTGTTCTACCCTAGTTTATTTTTGAATTTGTGAGCATTTAGTTGCTTTATTGTTCACTTCTCCACACTTGCAACATCCATCCATGAATCATCTACCTCTTCCTAGACCAAGTCTACCCTTTTATGCTTGTTGTGTATACTTTCTTGCTTGCTTTGAATTAACATATTTTATAGTTTTTAGAATTGTTGGCCTCTTCATCCTTGCTATACCTTGTTTTGGCTATGCACATAATTTGTCCATCGTCTTCCTTGTTAGGTTCTCTTTCTCTAGCGTATCTTTCTCTACTTCTAGTTGAATCCAGTTATTTTCTTGACAATTTCTCTTTAACCTTTCATGCATTTTGGTAAGCCTCATGTATAGCTCATAGTTTTAACATTCTTAGCTCATCTTGTATACTCAATATTAGGCCATTGACATATTGTGCCACTTTCTTGTGATTTGAGTCATGATGACCAATCTAATCAAAATATTTTAGAACTCTTCAGTGTGGCTCATTAAACTCAACTTCTTTATTTGAAATTTGTACAACAATTTCTTTAATGACTCAAGATGATAGTCCACTAGAAAGAAATTGGCTTTCATTATTCTCACCATCCTATCCCATTGGGTGGTATTCTCGGTGTTATTTCTTTATCTCTTAGCCAACACCTCTTTCCACCAAAGTGAAACATACCACTTTCTTCCACTCTCTCTCCTAGCATCCTCTATTTATTTATATTTAAATATTTTTTCATTGTAGTCAACTAATCAATCAGCTCATCAAGTTTTAGACTCCTTGAAAAACATGACAACTCCATCTTTGTTCCCTTTCCAAGTTTTAAAATGTCCTTATTGAATCTCTTTTCTCTTGCATTCATTTCATCATCTACATCTTTATGTTCTCCTCTAATGACTTCAATTCCTTCTTCCTCTTCATTCTCACTTCCTAACCCTTTCATCTGCATAACCTCTTCTCTTCCTTCTATCCCAAGAATCCTACCTAGAAGAAATATGACAATTCCTAGATATCATGCTTTTGTTACATAGAATAATGGTAGTAATCTAGTTTTCCAACAATGAATCATATCCCAACTTCTACTTTAAAAGTTCCACCTTATTATTTAGCATAAAATTCCATTCTATTGAACATTTTGAATGTATAACCGGTTTATGTGTAGTGCATGGTAGAACACAGTTAACATGGCCTTTAGACTATACTTCCTTTTCCCAAGTAACATGATTATGGGAATCATTTGCTCTACCCTTTGGTTTTTTTGTATTTGTGAGCATTTAGTTGCTTTATGGTTCACTTCTCCAAACTTACAACATCCATCCATTAATCCTTTACCTCTTCTTGGACCAAATCTACTTTTTTTTTTCTTGTTGCACACATACTTTCCTTCTTTCTTTGAATAACACGTTTTCTGGTTGTTAGAATTGTTGGCCTCTTCATCCTAGCTATACCTTGTTTTGGCTATGCACATAATTTTTCTATCATCTTGCTTGTTAGGTTCTCTTTCTCTATCATGTCTTCCTTTTCTTCTAGTTGAGCCTAGTTATTTTCTTAACAATTTCTCTTCAACCATTCATGCATTTTGGTAAGCCTCACGTATAGCTCATAGATTTATCATTCTTAACTCATCTTGTATACTCTTGATATTAGGTCATTGACACATTGTGTCACTTTCTTGTGATCTGAGTCATGGTGATCAATCAAATCAAAATATTTTAGAACTCTTTGATGTAGCTCATTAAACTCAACTTCTTTTGTCACAAGTGGTACAACTTCTTTAATAACTCAATTTGGTAGTCCATTGAAAAGAACTTGGCTTTCATTATTCTCACCATACTATCCCATGGGCTAATATTTTTTATGTTATTTTTTTATCTTTTAGCTAACACCTCTTCCACCAAAGTGAAACATACCACTTTCTTCCATTTTCTCACCTACCTAATCCTCTAATTATTTATATTTAAAATATTTTTTCATTGTAGTCAACTAATCAATCAGCACATCATATTTTAGACTCCTTGAAAAACATGACAACTCCATCTTTGTTCCCTTTCCAAGTTTTAAAATATCTTTAATGAGTCTCTTTTCTCTTGCATTCATTCCATCATCTACATCTTTATGTTCTCCTCTAATGACTTCAATTCCTTCTTCCTCTCCATTCTCACTTTCTAACCCTTTCATCTGCTTAACCTCTTCTCTATTTTTTCTCGGGTGCATCCACTCTAGCTTGCATTCCCCTTTTGACTTTTAATACCTCATCCATCCTTCTTCAACTTTTGTCACTACAATAAATTCTACAACTCTTCTTGTTTGATACATGTCTTGATTCTCTTTCTTACCACTACAACTCTTGTCTTAATTGCAATCCCACACAAGGACACACGCTTGATTCTCTACAAAAACCACTATCTTGTTGGACTCATGCCAACTCTAAACCAAGGAGTTTCTCTCTCTCATCCCCACCAATACATAATTTTTCCCTGGTCTAACGATGCTTGAAACAATCAAGATAATCTCCCTTTTGTCCCCTCTTTCTCCAACAACTTGCCGATTTCCTAAATAAAATGCACTTCTCTTTCAATTTATAGACCCCCTTCTCCTCCACTAGACCCCGATGGCCAAACCCCTCAGCTGCACGACCCCCTTTCTCTGATGCTCTACTGGTTGTCCCCACTTTGGAATGGCGCTCTCGTTGTATATTTTCTACCTTCCACATGGCCTCCTTGCAGTCCCTGTTCTTTGTTATGCAGCCTATATTCTAACGCCTTTTTTCTCCCGTCCAAATCTCCCTCAATCGTCCCAGGAAAGTTTAAAACCACTGAATTTTTGTACTCTCCTTGGCTGGGCGTAAATGAGGCTAGTGGTTTGTAAAACAGCTCCAAACAAAATAGGCATCATAAATTTTTAATTTAATAGGTCTATGCAATGCCCCTGATTTAAATGTCACTGGGACCAGTTCTGGGTCTTTTTTTGAAAAAACCATTTCCATCATAGGTTGAGAGTTCCACTGGAATTGGTTCTTCTTCCACAACTCTGGTGAATCATTCGAGGTCAGGATGTGCCTATTTCCTGGTTTTTGGGGGAGGCCACCTTCTCTATAACGGTTGAGATTGGAGTCATATCCATATTGATGTTCCACCATTCACCCACTTGGAACTTCTTTAATCTCTTCCTTTTGCTTAACAATCCAGACCCATATATTATGATGAGAGGATGCTAAGTGTGTGAAGTTCAACTGTCACTAAACCGTTATTCTTCTCCTTACTTTTTCATTTACCTGTTGTCTCTACATATTTGGAGTCTTAAAAACATTTGTATTGATTATTATAAAATTGCGTCTGTTGCAACAAAACAAGCAGTAAAAGTATATTGATTTATTTTCTCCATGGATGTAGTCATATATTGGTGAAGCATGTAAGTCGATTTGTCGATGTACACTTGTCTATTCTGTTATTTCTTGATTGTTGCTCTTTATATTGTTGTTTTAAATTGTTCAACAAATGGTATCAGAGCTAAGTGAATTTGAGAAGAGATAGAGGATGCAAACAAGTGTAGGATTGAAAAATTCTCAGGCCAGAATTATGGAATGTGGAAGTTGTAATTGGAAGTGTTGTTGATTCAAAGAGATCTCTCAATCATGCTGGAAGGTAAAGAAAAGAAGCCAGCTGCAATACCTGATGAATCAACAACACTGTCATCAAAGTAAAGTATAAGTCAAGTTTATATGTCATCAACTGTCACCAATATCATCAACAGAAGTTCCTCAAAGCCAGAACAACTACTGAAGAATACCATCATCTCAGCATAACATCATTTACTCCCTCTTGCAATTCACCATACCATTGGAAAACCTTAATGGAGATGTGCAACTCCTCTATGACTGAGCAAACATACAAGGAACTCACTAGTAAACTTGGACAGAAATTACTGGCAAACTGTGACTGAGAAAGCAGACAAGGAAAACACAAGATCACTGTATTTGTCATGGCTCTAGAGAAAGAATAACACTGACAAAAGATCACTGTCAAAGCATCACAGACTAGCTAAGATCCATATTACATTGGCACAAACTCCATCATCTAAGCATTGTAACAGCTGCAAGATCCACAACACTATTCAAACACTAGAGGAGTAACATTTTCAAGATTTATATCACTGTCCAAACTACATGCTTAAAGCACAAGCATCACTGTAAGACCACTGCAAGCTATCATACTTTTGCTGCAAAAATGCAGTCAAGCAAATATTGTCATGCAGTTGACTTGATGACTGAGAGCAAGAAATTGTCATTTTAGCCATGCATACCAACGACAATATTATGGCATATCAGTGTCACCATACCCCAAGACTCCATGTATTGTCTACATTAACCAATGTCCTTGTAAAAGATGTTTGAAAAGTTTTCAATATACTACTGAGATGTGCGAAAACTGATACAAACTGTCCATAACCATGAGTATAAATGCTGCACTTATATGACTAACAAGTTGCTCTACAAACCACTGCATGTTTGAAGAAAAACAGGCAAGTGTTGCAAACCACTTAACAAATGTATATATCACTGCTCAACCATAGACACAAAGCTATAATGATGTGATCACTGTCACAATAAACCATTGACAAGAAGCAAAGCACACCTTGAACTTGAACTGAACAGTATGTAGGACAAGCATTCCAAAATGAGGAAGGCTCACTGTTACTCCATCAAATACTGTTTAAAGCATCATAGCATGAACCATACTTCACTGGCATGTATGGACAGAGATTACCACTGTGCATTATCACTGTGCATGAAACTTTCTCAATTGAAACTGACTGATCTTAAAAAAACACTACTCAATCTTGACTCATGCATACTCATCTCTTCCTTCATTAAGTTAAGACACATGACAATTTCTACTCCTTGATTTGCTCTATGACAGTCCAAAAACTAATAAACAGTATTTGCAAACTTTGACTTGGATACCACTGTCACTCTTGTGACCCTTGAACACCCTGGCAACTCACTGCTATATAAACACTTCACAGTGCCATTGACCATCACTGCAATGAATCACCACCTTGTATTCCAAACCTAACTTTTCACTGTCAATAACATGAAGTCTGAAAGACCTTTGTGACTGAAAGATGGAGATAACTCATTGTCTTTTGTGAGACTGAGAAAGTAATGTGTAAGCATCACAACACCACTTTGACAGAAGGCAGCCACTAGATTTTATCATTTGCGAACTGTTATATCCTATAGATGCCTTTCTTGGACAAAGAGGAACTGTCACTGTGCATAAAGATCCTTAGAAGCCATTGGTAACACCCGACAAATCATTATACCGACGCTGTCACACTAACCATTGTCACTGCACCACACATTGCCTATAGTCATACCACTATCACTGATTATTGATATAATACTATCCCTTACATATCAAGACAAAACATAAAGCAACTGAGCATTAACGCTGTGATTACTGATACCATATCCACAATGTTAGCGGCCTCTATGTTTGTCATACAACTTACCTTATAAACTTAATGACCACCCTCTACTTTCTATGTCAGTTACCTGCCTTATAACATCATATTCTACTGTCTCAGTGCAACAATTGACATAGCCTCAATTGATATCCTTACTAGAAAGTTACCTTCATGTAGGTCTTCCACCTTAAAAGAGAATTATACCATTAACAAATACATTTTGATCTTATTTTCATTTTTGTGAGATCTGTTCTTTTCCAAATGTGAGCTTTGATATGCTATGTGACCTCTACCAGACTTCTCATGAATTGACTTAAATATGGACTGTCCTTTTGAAGATTGACATCCTCTGTTTATTCAAATTTCCCTACTTGCTCAGAATGTTGTTTCTTGACTGCCTTTTGAAACCAAGGTCACTGTTTTGACAAATAGCATTGACCTAACATCAGAAGACTGTACAAACTCATAATCTGCCATTGTGGCATTGGCTAAACATTATTGGACACCAGTCTACTTTTCCTTCTACAAGATTCTGAAGCAGACAAACTTGTAATGAAACACCTCTTCTTTTGAACCAGCAGTGAGTTTTATTGATGACTGGGGAACATCAGACAAAATCTATGATGAAACATGCTGGACCAATGTGGAGCTTTGTAGGACTGCGAAAATGATTGGCTAGGTGAGACTATAATATTAAAATCCCATTAATTTTGAGATTATTTACAACTATGAAAATGATATTTGTCTATCTATATCATTTTTTTTAATCCAATAATTAAATAGGTATGACATTTTTCTTTCATGAAAAGATGTACGTCGTGTCAAAACACTTGGAGAAAAGGCTGCATGTGAGTTGGAAGGGAATAATAATGTTGATCTTATCACAGTTTCACCAACATTGGTTGCTGGGCCATTTACAATGCAGATTGTGTCTCCCAGCGTGGGGGCAGCTTTGACACTTTTAACAAGTATGTAATACACCTTTTGGGAAACTTTTACCTAATGTTTGCCAACAGAATGTCAAAGGGCTTGCTTGTTTAACTTGCATTAAAATAATTATGGAGCATCTAAACCTAAACTAAATGAAAGTAAATATCAGGAAAATTTTATAATCCGCTATTTTTATTCTCTTATCAAACATCAAATACATTCAAAACAATTTATTTGTATTTAAGAAGTTTTTTAATCTAAATATAAAACAAAATCCCGAAGATAGAAGAATGTTTGAAAAACAACTTTACATTGTATTAAAAATCCTGAAAAAAAATTCAGTCGAAAATAAAACAAAACATAATCCTGCGAAAACAGAAGATTGGAAAAAGTATTCCATTTCTCTCTTGAAACAGTAGAAACGATATCCCCCAGAAATCAGATTTTCATACGAGCTACTGAAAATTCATAGTAGTTGAAATTTGTACAATTGGTAAATGGTAACATCGGTTGCCTCCTCCTTACTGTAGTCGACATCCCCGCGTGCCCTCCTTCTCGTGAAAGCCCATACACTTCTGAGTGCCCTTCTTCTTTTCCTAGTGGAAGCCCATACACTTCTGAGTGCGCTTCTTCTTTTGAAAGCCCACACACTTGCCCTTCTTCTTTTTCTCGTGAAAGCCCATACACTTCTGAGTGCCCTTCTTCTTCTTCTTCTTCTGGTGAAAGCCCATGTTGGGTGGTGAAGCCCAACCGTTACTCTGCCACTCCACCATTTCATTTGTTATTACCGTTTTGATTCCTTTGCTATTCATGGCTAGGTGATGGTTGAGTGGAGAATATTACTGGAGGTGTATAAATATGGTGCTGTGCATTGTAATATGTATGAGATAACTGATAATAAAATATATTCCCTGTTTGAGAGTGGATGTAGGCATATTGCCGAACCACTGTAAATCTGTGTCTCTATTTTGTTCTTTTTATTTCTGTTTTATTTCTTTTTCTGCTCGTTTTATAATTAACAATTGTTATCAGAGCTATGGAGAAGTTTTGAGCAGAGATGGAAGGCTATTGGGTGTTAGATCCTGGAGCTGGATGTTTTTACATCGTGAAGAGACAAGATGAAGTGGGAGATGAAGTGAAAGCTATTCATCAAATGTTCTTGGATGAAATAAGTGATGAAGCTGATTCTATTATTGAGGAGTTTCTTGGCATGATGGAATCTGACATTGAGTTAGATGAAGCTGTGCCAATGGACATAGATGAATCTCCTATTGTTGATCCTGATTCTGGTGGTGATTGCAGAAGAGGAGTTGATGGGGCTCCCGAGTACTGGTTTGAAGATAAGGCGTCTCAGGTAAATCATTGGGTGACAAGGAAGAAGAAAGTGTCATTTGCAGAGACCATTGATATTTTTTATTATGTGCAGGAGTATGCAAATTTGAATAAGAGCAAAAAACGTAGAAACAGGCAGCGATCCAAAAGGAGACAGGAAGCCAAAGATGACGAAGGGGCAGAGGAGCCAGACAAGGGAAGTTCTGAAAGTGCTCTGCGGATTGTTTTGGAGGAGAGTGAATCCCCATATGATGGGGAAGTATCATGGGCTCCAAAAGAAAATCCCATGCCCAAGTCTGTTCATGTAGAGGAGGATATCTCGGAGGGGGAAGATGAACCCCAAGCAAGTGAAAATGATGATGAACATGAGAAAGAGGCCGAAAAAGAGGCTGGAGCTGCTGAGAATAGAAAGGCAGAAATGATTTATTTTAATCCATTATTCGAACCAGAAGGAGAAATCGTTTATAATAATCAATTATTTGACTCCCAGGAGGCAGATGATGAAGATGCTGCGGTTTCCTCAAAGAACGAAATAAGAGATTCGAGGGTTACGGTATATCCTCTGGTTTATGCAACCCAGACAGTGGCATTTGGGGTTATTAAGGACTCGAAGAAGCTTTATGGGCATCGTAGGGGCAATGATGGAAGCCCTACGGGTCCTTCCAAATTTGAAAGTACAAAGATGATGGATCTAGCACTGTTTTTTGAGGTAGGAACCAATTTGCTTTCGTCTGCAGATGTCCCTGGAGGGAAGCCAGAGCTGTTTGACAGTCCTTTACAGCCTGTGATAGGCTCATCGCAGCCTCCTTTACTGTCTACGCAACCCATCAATAATGAATCGATGCCTTTGAATGTAACTTCGATTCCCCCTTTGTTTAATTCGCATCCTCAAATAGTGACTTCGTGGCTACCTCCTAGTCAACAGGTGACAGGTGAAGATCTGCCGTATGCTCCTCAAGGGTGTCTCTGGGTTGGGGGTGCGGTAGAAGATATGGAAAACAAGTCTGACGCTAGATGTACTACTGGTGTACGTGCTGCTGCAGGGAGGTTAATCTTTGCTTCTACATGGGAGGTTAATAAATTTATGGTTGCTTATAAGGCTGTTATTGATGGTGAAACAGAAGAAGAGCAGCTCTGGTTTGATAACAGATCTGGAAATTTGAAAGCTCAATTGACTATTGGTGTGTTTGGGAAAGATTATTTTGACTGTGGCTTAACCTGGAGATGTCTCATTCGGAGTTTTTGTGAACAACATTTCGCAAAGTTGAAATCTTTGCGGGCCCTGCTTGCGATGTGAATTTAAAGTGGAAGTGCAGGGAACGTTACAGTGCATGGTTGTACTGGTTGGTCTTCAGGGGGAAGATTGTTGGGTGGTGAAGTCCAACCGTTACTCTGCCACTCCACCATTTCATTTATTATGACCGTTTTGATTCCTTTGCTATTCTTGGCTAGGTGTTGGTTGAGTGGAGAATATTACTGGAGGTGTATAAATATGGTGCTGTGCATTGTAATAGATAACTGATTAATAAAATATATTCCCTGCTTGAGAGTGGATGTAGGCATATTGCCGAACCACTGTAAATCTGTGTCTCTATTTTGTTTTTTTATTTCTGTTTTATTTCTTTTTCTGCTCGTTTTATAATTAACAGCCCATACACTTTAAATACCATGTCCTGAGAAACATTTTCACTCACAAATATCTTGTCATACCACAGTTTAGCACACTCAACAAACTCCAGACTAGGAGAAAACAATCCTTCCACCCTCACCCTCACCCCTTTTTGAGGAATTTTATAATCTCCAACTTTATAATACTGAAAGAAATACGAGCTCTCACATTGAGATACAAGTGGACTGACTAGCTCAAAGTTTACAAATGCCCACAACTTTGTGGAGGAATCATATACTTGTGCATGTCCGAAACTTATAGCAAAAAACTTGCCATATATAAAAGCAGAGCTACAGTTGTCTACATTTGTAAGCATGGGAGGCAGAAGGCTCCACTGGTCTTTCTCTACATTATAAACTTCTGCTTCAAGTACTTTATTGTTATCTTTGTCTATTCTACCCGCAATGTAAATCAGTTCATTAATGGAGTCCAACGCACAGGAGAAACGCCGGCGACCCACAAGCATTTTGGTGCTTCGCTGCCATCTACACGACCAAAAATTATAGACAAAAGTGGCTTCCTCGATCCCCACGTTATCAAGCCCCAAACCCATCAATATCAATCTATGACCGAAAGGAACACAGTGAGAGTGGCCATATCGATGGTAGTATGCTAATCCAAATTCGGTGGGGATATGAGGGAGTCTTCCAAAAGAATTGCTGGGAGAGTGATAGATAGTTAATTGGAAACAAGGAGTCTCAAATTTCTCAACTATAACCAGCAAATCCTCTGCCTTCCCAACCCTCTTTCTATCTCCATAGAACAGAGGATTGCTTATCACATTCCTCCAACTTCTACAAACAGCTCTCAGATTAAAAGAATATGTGCACGGCACCCTTAGCAAGCATTCTACAACAAGATCCTCTGGAAGCTCAGAAAACATCTCCATTGCCTCTCTCTTCTTCACTGCAATTTTCTTTGACACTCTTGATACTCCAATTCTCTCTGACACTCTTGATAATAGTAAGAAAGACTATTTTTCAATTGATGCCAATAGCTAAGTAGGGATGTTTACTGTCTTCGATTCAAAATAATAAGAGAGAACACCGCTTCCAATTCGTCAGCAATCCACTTTATCCACTTTGCTTTGAACTATCCAAAATTGGCCTAGAATTTATAAGAATTCCGATATCCTTCCCATTTGCTTTTTTAATGGGCCTATTATTAGTTTTTCTTTTCTTGCTTTTATTGCAGTAAGATTTGACAACAGTCTTAACTGGTCGGCATCTGCATTCTTTTGAAAATAGTTTTTGTTTTCTTGCTTTTATTGCATGTAAGATTTGACAAACAGTCCAACTGGTTGGCGGCTGCATTTTTTTGAAAATAGCTAGCGGTTACAATTCGAATTTAAAATGTTAGATTCTGTTTATTACCAGTTGCTCGGCCGACTGGATTCACTTGAGTCCTTTGCATGGAATGGAATAATAAATGAAAAATTAAATATGACATTTAAACCATTCTATTTGCGTCTTCTGTCATGCATTCCACACAACTTCTGTAATTCCCCGCGTCGCCACTGACGGACAGGCTAACAGAAGGGGATGTAGTTGTAAATTTGCAAAATCCCAAATACATATTGTGATTTTTTCTTAATTGTAAATATCGAATTTTGATAATTACGAAATGGGTACCGAATGATTATTATTTGTTAGAATTTTACTTATTATTTTTGAAATTAATTATCTTAGTTTTGAAAGGAAATAAAATGATCATTTAGTTATTTCTGAATTGTTAATGGGTAGATAAATTAATGGTGCACTAAATAAAGATATAGATATAAGAGTTAGAACAATAATATAACTATCCTAAATTAATATATACAATTTATTAATTAAATATATTTAAATAAATATATCTACAATTTTAATAAATGTATTAATTTAAACTATTATAAATATATAAATAATTAGTTAAATATATTAAAATAGACAAAACTATTTTTTTTTTTTTTAGAAATATTTTTTAAGATGTTTTTTATAATACGTTTGTACAATCATTATAAAAAACTTGAATTCAACTTATTCTATTATTTTCAATATTATTTTCTTTTATTTTTAAATCTATGTTTAAAATTAGCACTTGCATTTGGAGGAGGTGCAAGGAATACGCTGATAGAATTATATAGGTACCTGGGAATTTGAAGGTGTTTTATTAAAGAGTTGTATGTTTTACATTGTGAATCTTTTAAACCATACATGTATGAAGGGAAGTGCACATCAATTTTCATGATAACCATTGCATTTACATCATCAACAGTAATTGAAACATTTTTCTTTTTATAATTCTATAATGTTTAAATTTGACATTAGCATATATTGCAACAATACTTCTAGAAATTTAGAATCAAATTACATCATGCACCCTGGAGAGATTGCTTCAATAACAAAAGATAGATTTCTATAGTTATACAATGGAAAATAAAGAAAAGCTTACAAACATAGAAATACGAAAACCAAAAGGATCATGGATACATCACAAGAGAATACAAAATTCGATGAATGGAAAATGAAGTCAAAGATACAGAATTTGATTTGCAGTACACAATAACAATCAACTTGGAAGGGATCTCTCCAAACATACAATATTATTATCAATGCAAAGAGTTACACCTTACCATCCTTTAAATCTTTAAAACCCATCATTTGACACCTCATCAAAATGTTTTTTAACTTGAAAAATAACAATTAAATAAAAATGTATACTCAAGCAACCAAATCTAGCTTCTTTTAATGCCACTTCCCACAAGTGAAAGTAGGTATTCTATAATTTTAGTGGTTGTATCAAGTAGAGTTATTTTCAAGGCCTTTTCACACATATCCATCATTAGATTTTCATCTCTTGCAATATAAACAAAGGTGTAGGTTAATGATAACATGTTTATATATTTTGCAACTAACCACAACAAATGATCAATGTTAATAAAATGGTGGAGTTATATAAATGCTAATATGGTTATCATGCATGAGTATATTTTTCCCAGACACATGCATGCATTGGTGTCACATATCCTCAACTTTGCTTTTTTAACTGTTTGTTCTTTGACATTGACTCCAACTTACTATTAAAAATATTACTTTCAATAGTTAAGCGTGCTAAGTGTGTTGCATTGTTAAAGGAAATAATAAATATGGAATACAACAATATCAAAATAGGGAAGGGCATGATTTATTTTGTTTCCCATACATAATTTTTTATACTACTTTTTGCAAGTAGTAATATATTTGGACATAAATGGATTATGCTTCCATCTATTTGGATATTTTGCTTCTAATTTTTTTACCATAATTGAATTAGAGTCATCTAAATCCTCCAATGTAATACTTATATGACAAGTGGGTTTCTATATTGGATAACCGTGTCCCCGAGCTCTAGGTCAAATTCTTTGAAAAATAGGACCTTCATTCACTTGAACCATAAGGACAAATGAAGAGCCCTTATTTATATTTATATTGTGATATGCATTTTTGGCTACAAAACAAAGTAATTTAATATGGGATAATAGGGTAAACCCACAAAAGTGGTTTACAATTCCAGTGAGGAAGGAAAAGTTGCAAAAAATGACCCCATACAAAAAAAATTGGTTTTTGGGAGTTCAAACAAACTTTTGGTTCAAGCGAACCCAAAGGGGGTTCGATAGAAGCCCCCTTCGAGCGAACCCATTTAATGATGGGGCCTAGACCATTCCTGGTAAAAAGCCAAAAGTGAAGGCTTGTAGAAAGGGGGTTCGTTCGAACCCCCATTTCCCCCCCTTCTCCCCCTCAAGCACCAAAAAAGTCCAGAATTTTGCGCTTTGAAGCTCAGGTTGAGGATGAAAATGGAGGAAACTTCATAGGCCCAATTGGATGATGGTAGTCCTCAGAACAAGCTATCCAACTAATATAATTTTAATATGTTTTGGTTTTATTATGTATTTGTTTATTAGTTTTATTAAACATAGGTTTTTCACCGAAAATCAAGCTCTCTATTCTACACGTGGAAAAATAGCAGATTATCAAAAAAATTGAAAAATATGAGTGTACTAGATATTGAAGTCCTTGATCCAACAAAATAATAATTGAATATCAATACATACAAAAAAAAATCACGTTATACAGTTTCCCTTTGTCTGAATTGTAATTAGTTTGACTTGAAACTTGATTAAGGAAAAAAATATTCAATAAAACACTATGAAACCAATTGGAAGCACTAGATATTGTAGTTACAAATCTAAATTAAAAAAGGATTTTCATCCTTCATGGAAAAAAATTTATACGTTATACAGTGAGTGTCACTCCTTAAAAATATTGTTTACTGAAAAAAACTAGTTTTCGAAGGAGATGGAAAAAGAAGTGAAATCTAATTCCAAAAATTTTGAAAAAAAATATATTTTGAATCTGCAAAAAAAATGTCACAAATCACTAGTTTGCATCATCTTCAAATTCCTCACACTTTAGTCACTATAGGTTCCTGAAAGTGAAGATTTAGTTAGAAAAAAATATTTCAGTGTCTAGTTTGGCCAAAAATTGTAAACCAGTATTGTGGGATCACCCAACATTCTCTATGAGACATCCAATTAGTCAACATTGGTGGTTGATCATTTTCTAGTGGTTGATTATTTCGTGCAAAAGTTGACTATTTCTTTGGGAGATTTTGCTTGTATTACAACATCTTTTAGATAAATTCTAAGGTTATATTTTTTTTATACTTATTTAGATATGAATTGTTTTCCTAATGTGAAGCTTTACTCTTCAAAACCACACTCAATTGTTTTTTCCTTTAACATCTTGAGTTTTGATGTTGTTGACAAGCAAGTAGTGAGCTTATGCTAATTAATGTCTCCTCTAATATTTTCACCAAGATTTTAGAAAATTGGATAGTCATTGGGTTCAAAATAATTTACCTTCAGGAAATTGGATGTATCTCGCCATATTTGATTTGGTAATTTCCACAATGGCAATTTTTGATCTAGGTTTCCCTTTTAATAATTTCCTTAATTCACTCATACATTATGATAATTTGCAATCTTGTATTTGTGATATGTGTAGTTCCCCTCCATTCTCACTTGGTATGTGTAGGTAGTCTAGCTAAGGAATCTGAAGAGGAATATAGAACAAGAGCTTCTGATGGTACTTTTTTGAGTAGGATGCACATTGTTTTGTTATTATTATGATGCAAAGATTTATTGGGTAGTTAAGTGATGCAACTTAGCATGTTGTGAAGATATGTGGAAAGGGCGGCATCATACCATTGAATGTATGGGGACATACGAGAATGAAATACGATTGCTAGAGTTCCTTTCCTAACACCTTGTCTATTATCAATGTGTACTCTAATTTGTATGTTTGAGTGAACGGATATAGGACATCGGCTCCACCTAGATTTACAGGTTCGAGTGTGTCCATTGCCCAACAATATTGTTGATTGGGAGATAGTAATGGGGTTCCCTTGTCAAACCACAATCCTAGTCATAATGTGTCATCAGTCCATGTTCGGTACTTCTTGTAGTCATGTTTTCCATGTTTGCTTTGATATTTATTTATCTTGCAAGGTTTGCTTTGTGGAAAATTAATGATTAAATATTTTAAATGATTATTTATTTATTTTAGATTAATGTTGTTAAATTTTTTTATTTAATTTAATTAATTAAATTTAATTTATTTAGTAAAGTAATTGAATCCTTGTGATTAAATTTATTTTATTAAGTAAATAAATTAAATGATTAAATTTATTTATTAAGTGAATAGATTAATTGATTAAATGTATTTAGAGGAAATATTTGTGTGTTGTTGAGAAAGATATTTTAATTTTGACATGTGTGTTAGAAAAAAATTATTAAATGTACTCTTGTTAAGGAATTATTGTAGGAGAGAATATGTGCAATAACTAAGAGAGGTAAGAGGTTACTTCAGAGGAATGGTAAAGATATTTTGTAGGGTTGTTGAAAAATATGAAAAAAAGGATTCTCGAAAGTTCTAGGCTCTGGTTTTTGGTTTTAAATGGAATAGGTGATTTTAGTAGAAGCTTTGGAAAAATTGGATTCTACAGGCGAAGCTTTACATCAAATTTCATTCCTCAAGCTTCTGAATTTAGGTTCCTTTATTTGTTTTTATTATTTTGCAAATTGAAAGATTGCATGTATAAAAGAAGAACTGGTATTTGTGTAGAAGCTTTTAATTAATTTGAAAATTTGTAAGGCTTTTGTGTTTGAAGATTTGTCATGAATATTTTAGTGCTTCAATAGAAAACTTTATAGTGAAATCAAAGAACCTCTGTAAAATTGTTATTTTAAACAATAGAAAATCTCAGATGAAAACAATTAAAAAAAATTTATAAGTCTTTGTACGAATTGGGGAAAATCTTAATTGTATTGGAAATTTATTTCAGCAAAAGACTGTCATTTAATTTTTTTTTCCAAATTAGTTTAAATTGGCTACAAAAACTAGAAACCTCTATGAAATATTCTAAACATTTCCTGTAGAAAAATTTGTAGATAATTTGCCTGATTTGGCCATTTATGTTGACCATTCATGTTGATCAATTTGAATATATATTTATATAAATACATGTAATATATACATATACAAATGTAGATTTTTATAAAATTTTCCTGTAAGAAATTTGTTGTGGAATTTTTTTATATAAAAATAAACCCTGTTTCAAGAATTGTACGGTGAATTCAATATATATCAAATTTGCAAGTTTAATTAAATATATATATATATATATATATGTTTGGGGGGACGTAGGGGAGCTACCCCCCACAGTCGTCCCCCATAAGGGTGGCGCTATGGAGGGCAGCGCCCAGTGCTACCTTCACAATGCAGCCCTAGGTAGAGCTAACCGACTATTATATACAATCTCCAACAAAACTGAAACTCGTCCATATAATTTCTTTAATAGCTTCAGATTTTGATTTCTCTTTTTTATGAGTTTTGACTTATAAAATATAAATATATATATAGATGTACATATATGTATATATATGAATATTAATATATGTATATATATATATATATATTTAAATATATATATATTCATTCTATGCTTGATAAATAATAATTAATTTTAATATTTAAACAATATGCATAATTGTATATATATAATTTATATATATATATACAATTAATTATATATTCAAATGTATATATTTTTAAATGTATATTTCTAATAAGATGCATGCAAATGCATGAAATGGTGAACTTTAGTATGATATAATTTTAAAGAGAAAATTGATTTTTATGTATTTATGTAATTGTGAAACTCAAATAAATACTTAGAGTTAATTTCTTTATTATTTTTAAAGGGAAATCGAACAAGTTGGTTATTTCATGCAATGTATTATTGAACTGGAAATTGGATTTAGGAAATCTTAAGGGTAGATTCTTATCTTGCTCGAATTTTCCTATTTAAATTGTGATTTCTTCTATTTACCTTTTGGGGGAAATTAGTTTGGTGTACTTGTAAGTCTTCTAGAAGTTAATTTATGAGGGGTTTATTGTGAGTTATAATTTAGTCCTTTATTTTTCCTTGGGTATTGCACTTGATTGTTTAGTTAATCACCTAGTTACTACAAATGGGGATGAGTTGTCTTTTGTATCATAGTTGATATCTATTATCGATATTTGTGCACCATGTATACCCTTGAGTATTGGTTTAGATCCTTATGTTGTTGGTAGGAGAGTGGTTCTCAGTTGGGGGTCCAGCACACAAAGGTGCATTAGGATAACCCATAGCAAATTATGTGTGACACTCCTCCTATGACAACAGTTTAGATGTTCAATTGATGTACTTGATTCTTTTATTTTGGAAGCAATCTAACCTTCATGTTATGTGTTATACTTGTGTAGTCAAGTCTTGAGTTTTCCTGTGTCTAGAGGTCATTAGTTTTCCTTGGTATCCCTTTTACTATCTCCTAGCACGAGGGGTGGCCCTTCTAGTACCACTTGGTTGGGTCGAGTGTGTGCCTTACATCGTTGGGTTCCCACTTCATGTTCATGATAGTGGGATCTTCCAAGATGGAGAGTACTAGTTGATATGTTTCATCTCTTTTGTACTTTGTATTAGTGGATAATTGTATATGTATTACTCATTTGTATTCGAGGAGTATTTTTCTATCATGTAATTGTAATATTAATATTATGATCTTCCTCATTTTGGAAATAAGTTCTTGTAACTATTTTATTGAATGAATGCAAGCTATAAATGATTCCTTTATGCACTTTGTATCTAATGAGATGAAATAAATGCTTTAGATGTATGTAATTTAATTTCATGAGTAATACTTATATGCTATGATTAGTTTACTTCTATATATGGGATTTGAATGTAATGCATTGTCGTGTATCTTAGAGACATGTTATAATTACACTTTAAAAAAAAAAATTGTTATGCTTCCATTGTGTTTGTGTCATTCTTTAAGGTTACATGGCAGGGCATTACACGTGGTATCAGAGCCCAAGTTCAAACACTGGGAACTTTGGTTTCACATGAGCCCATTAGGTTGTCCTTACTGTTTGTACTCTTATGTGTGTATTCCTTTCTTTGTTTTCCTTGGCTATACTGAGTGGTTTATGTTTAGGGTAAACCTAGTTTCTAGAGGTAGATAAGAGATGCTCATCTTCTCTCTATTTGTTCTTCCTGTTATAGATAACTAAATAGTTGTTAATTATGTTAGAAATGAATATGGGATGCTCTATCTTAAGTATGTCAGTATGTATTTATGACATGGAGTAGTGTGGAGGTTTAACCACTCTCTTGTATAAAAGATAAATGCTTTTCTATTCTAAATAATGAAATATGGATTTGTGTTGGGTTTATTGCAAGAAAAGCTAATGATGAGTTAAGGATGTATGTAATATGAATCACATGGATTATGGAAATAAATGAACTTATGGAAATGTGTATGTAATTGTATTTTCCCCCTAGTAAATGTGAGAAACCAGGATTGTGCATAAGTTGAGTGTTGTGAATACCCTGTACTTGATTTGTTGACCCATGGGATGGTGATACAGTGTACCCATCCATATGAAATATGTTGTATTTTGTGTGGGATTAACCATACCATTTTGTGTGTTTGTATGTTTGTTTCCTGATTGAGCACCAACCCATGTGTGGTTGAAATTTATTTATGTAAAAGTAGCCAAAAGATAGTTTCATAGATTCTTTTCTTTAGGTTCTCTAGTCCCTCAATCCATGAAGGGATAGTAGCAGCCACTAAGTTTCTTAGGCAGAGTATGCAACGTACACACATTGTGATGTAGAGCGATCTTAGCTCAACCAATCCTGAGGAAACATACCCACTGCTTTCCCTTGTGATGGATCAGGGTACTTGATCCATATGTGCTAGCCTAATCCCCTTAGTTTTGAGTACAACATCATTGGTTTGTTATCATTTTTGGGCCACCTATAGCGGCATTGATCTGGCGTTAGTGAGTCAACCTCATCTGTATGAGAGGTGAAGCTCAAGTATCCCCATGTTGATATACTCATATATATATGGTATATATTGTATCTGCAAATGTTCTAACATGATGCAATGGATATGATGGCAAACCCCACTAATGTTCCGACATAGTGCTAGTGATGATGTTGTGTGAGTTGGGCTCAAGGATACGATGCCACGTGCATAAACACATGAAGGTGCACTATGAGATTGTTTTATGATAGCCTACTTGTGTGATGAGCGTTATGGGGCCTCACACACTTGTAGAGGGATACCCATGGTTGCTTTGACAGTATTTGGGTCAGTTAGCATAAGGGTATGTCCTAGCCATGTATACCTCTAGCTACGATGAGTACATGCATGTACCTTCTCCACGAGGTATCACTATGTGGGATGTGATCTATGTGTGCATACTTTTGTGGAGCCACATACACATTACCATGCCTGAGCATAGGACCAGTGCGTGCCTTCTCCAGCTGGTGTATGACCATGTCACTTGACGACGCGATGCATAGTGTTGCTGAGGAGTACACTCTATGACATGTGGATGGTGTGCTTACTCTGCATCACATGTGGGCTACTATTATAGTTGTACGTTGTTCCCTCCTTCCTTGTTTGGTGGCTAGTATATATTCATGTAGTGTTGTATAGTGTAATTTCAAAGATCATTTACTTTCTTTATGATTATTGATGATTTTCTATTGATTGTAAAGGCCGACACCTTATTTATATTTGATTCTGATGGTTTAGCCACGCCTTGTGATCTTATTTGTTCATAGCCCTCGTGGTTACATTTGATTTAATGTTGAAATTGTGCACATTTCTTTCCTTATTGTTACAATTGAACTTTCTTTTGATGTTTTTTTATGACTTTGGTGGCTAGACTATTTTATCCTTATTATTTTTTATGTCGGCCATGTGTCGTATTGTGATTCCTCTCCAAGGATGTATGAAGCAGACTTGGTGAGTGTACATAAGGAAGCAGATGCAGGGAACCTTGAGGATGGGGGTATGTGAGGTTGTTACACAGCTAGGACCCACTACCCACCTATGTGTGATGACTATCTCTTGGAGGCTAACCACCTTATACAACAAGAGCTAGGTCATTGTGGTCTTGTTTGGATGGTCTCACCATGTGTGTGTGGCCTAACACCATCAAGCCACTGAGTGTGAGGTATGGATTATGTGAGATGGATATTGGATCTTGGCTCATGGATTATGTATCATGGATTAGTATGTTGCTTTTCGGTGTCCAGATGGAGCCTTGTGATCATGTGATGTTTAGTGTTGTAAAATGAATGAAATGGAATGTCTTGTTTGTCAATGATGGTTAATAGATAAAAATGTGTGTTTGTGGGTGTATTTATGTTATGTTTATGGAAATATAGCATTCTACCATATTGATTGCTTAATAGTGTACTAGAAGAGGAGTTGTAAGTGAAGGGAAAAGAAAAATAAATGGTAATTCATTTGGAATTGAATACTTTTATATGTTTCTGAAAACATGAGATGGTTTGTATTTTTGAATATCAAGTAATCATATCAATGTGTTTTCCTTGTATGAGATTTTGAAGATGTTTGTATTGGGAATAAAAAATTGAGTTAATTAGAGTACTTGTTATATTTATTAGTGTTAAAATCAAGTATTTTACTGAATCAATGTATGGATTTTCTAAATGAAGGTGGTGAGAAAGATATTATTTTCAAATGTGTAGCCAAATATTGAGTCTTGTGACTTCCAAGTGTAAGTCAAGTTCTAGGGGGGCAGAATGTAGCGCCCCTCTGTTCTCGCTTGGTATGTGTAGGTAGACTAGCTAAGGAATCTAAAGAGGAAGATGGAACAAGAGCTTCTGGTGGTACTTTTGTGAGTATGGTGCACATTATTTTGTTATTGTTATGATGCAAAGATTTATTGGGTAGTTAAGTGATGCAGTAGCATGTTGTGAGGATAGGTGGAAAGGGCGACATCATACCATTGAATGTATGGGGACATACAAGAATGACATACAATTGCTAGAGTTCCTTTCCTAGTGCCTCAGCTATTATGAATGTGTACTCTAATTTTTAGGCTTGAGTGAACAGGTAAAGGACATCGGCTCCACCTGGATTCATAGGTTCTAGCATGTCCATTGCCCAATGGTATTGTTGATTGGGATATAGTAACCAGGTTCCCTTGTCAAACCACAATCCTAGTCATAGTGTGTTGTCAGTCCATGTTCGGTACTTCTTGTAGTCATGTTGTCCATGTTTGCTTTGATATTTATTTATCTTGCAAGGTTTGCTTTATGGAGAATTAATGATTAAATGTTTTAAATGATTATTTATTTATTTTAGATTACTGTTGTTAAAAACTTTTTACTTAATTTAATTTATTTAGTAAAGTAATTTAATCCTTGTGATTAAATTTATTTTAGTAAGTAAATAAATTAATTGATTAAATTTATTTATTAAGTGAATAGATTAATTGATTAAATTTATTTAGAGGAAATATTGGTGTGTTGTTGAGAAAGATATTTTAGTTTTGACATGTGTGTTAGAAAAAATTATTAAACACTCTTGTTAAGGAATTATTCTCGGAGAGAATATATGCAATAATTGAGAGAGGTAAGAGGTTACTTCACGGGAATGGTAAAGATATTTTGTAGGGTTGTTGAAAAAATTGAAAAAAAAATTGAAAAAAAGGATTCTCAGAAGTTTTAGGCTCTGGTTTTTGGTTTTGAATGGAATTGGTGATTTTGGTAGAAGCTTTGGAAAAATTGGATTCTATAGGCAAAGCTTTACATCAAATTTCATTCCTCAACCTTCCAGATTCAGGTTCCTTTATATTTTTTATTATTTTGCAAATTGAAAGATTGCCTATACAAAAGAAGAATTGGTATTTGTGTAGAAGCTTTTAATTAATTTGAAAATTTGTAAGGCTTTTGTGTTTAAAGATTTGTTGTGAATATTTTAGTGCTTATGTAGAAAACTTTATAGTGAAATCAGAGAGCCTCTATGAAATTGTTATTTTAAACAATAGAAAACCTCAGAGGAAAACTATAAAAAAAAATTATAAGTCTCTGTACGAATTGGGGAAAATCTTAATTGTATTGGAAAGATATTTTGGTAAAAGAATGTCATTTAATTTTTAAAAAAAAATTAGTTCAAATTGGCTGCAAAAATTGGAAACCTCTGTGAAATATTCTAAACATTTCTTGTAGAGAATTTTGAAGATAATTTGCCTAATTTGGCCATTCATGTTGATCAACTCATATATATTTATATAAATATATGTATATATACATACACAAATGCAAATTTTTATAAACTTTTCCTGTAAGAAATTTTTTATGGAATTTTTTTTATATAAAACAAATCCCTATTTCAAGAATTGTACGTCGAATTCAATATATATAAAATTTGCAGGTTTAATTAAAAAATAAAAAAAATAAAAAAATATGTTTGTGGGGTTATAGGGGAGATACCCCCCATAGTCGTCCCCCATAAGGGAAGCGTTATGGAGGGAAACACCCAACATTGCCTTCACAGGCAGTGCTTAATGCTACCCACCATAGCACGGCCCCAGGTGGAGTTGGTCGACTGTTATATACAATCTGCAACAAAACTTAAACCCGTTCGTATAATTTCTTTAATAGATTCAAATTTCAATTTCTCTTTTTTATGAGTTTTGACTTATAAAATATAAATATATATTTTTTCAGATGTACATATATGTATATATATATATATATATATATTCACTCTGTGCTTGATAAATAATAATTAATTTTAATATTTAAACAATATGCATAATTGTATATATATAATTTATATATATACAATTAATTATATATTCAAATGTATATATGTTTATTTAATGTATATTTTTAATAAGATGCATGCAAATGCATGAATTGGAGAACTTTAGTATGATATAATTTTAAAGAAAAAATTGATTTTTATGTAAATGTAATTGTGAAATTGAAATAAACGCTTAGAGTTAATTTCTTTATTATTTTTAAAGGGAAATCGAACAAGTTGGTTATTTCATGCAATGCATTATTGGAATGGAAATTGGATTTAGGAAATCCTAAGGGTAGATTCTTATCTTGCTCAAATTTACCTATTTAAATTGTGATTTCTTCTATTTACCTTTTGGGGGAAATTAGTTTGTTGTACTTGTAAGTCTTCCAGAAGTTAATTTATGAGGGGGTTATTGTGAGTTATAATTCTACCCTTTATTTTTCCTTGGGTAGTGCACTTGATTGTTCAGTTAATCACCCAGTTACTACAAATGAGGATGAATTGTATTTCGTATCATAGTTGATATCTATTAAATCGATATTTGTGCACTGTGTATACCCTTGAGTATTGGTTTAGATCCTTATGTTGTTGGTAGGAGAGTGGTTCTCGGTTGGGGGTCTGGCACACAATGGTGCATGCCAGGGTAACCCATAGCAAATTATGTGTGACATTCCTCCTATGACAACGGTTTAGATGTTCAATTGATGTACTTGATTCTTTTATTCTAGAAGTAATGTAACCTTCATGTTATGTGTTATACTTGTGTATTCAAGTCTTGAGTTTTCCTATGTCTAGATGTCGTTAGTTTTCCTTGGGAGCCCTTTTACTATTTCCCAGCATGGGGGGTGGGCCTTCTAGTACCACTTGG
Source organism: Sequoia sempervirens (assembly GCA_007258455.2). Lineage (NCBI taxonomy): Eukaryota > Viridiplantae > Streptophyta > Pinopsida > Cupressales > Cupressaceae > Sequoia > Sequoia sempervirens. Next base: position 470,074,784 of record VDFB02058242.1, read on the forward strand.
TTGGGTGGAGCGTGCACCTTACACCGTTGGGTTCCCACTTCATGTTGATGATAGCGGGATCTTCCAGGTTAGAGAGCTTGCGAGTACTAGTTGATATGTTTCATCTCTTTTGTGCTTTGTATCAATGGATAATTGTATATGTATTACTCCTCATTTGTATTCAAGGAGGATTTTTGTATATGTAAATTTTGTAATATTATTATTATGATCTTCCTCATTTTGGAAATAAGTTCTTGTAACTATTTTATTGAATGAATGCAAGCTAAAAATGATTCCTTTATGTACTGTGTATCTTATGAGATGAAATAAATGCTTTAGATGTATGTAATTTAATTTCATGAGTAATACTTATATGCTATGATTAGTTTACTTTTGTATATGGGATTCAAATATAATGCATTGTCACGTATCTTATAGGATGTATGTGCTAGTAATGTTCACATTACATGTTATAATTACACTTTTGAAAAAAAATTTGTTACGCTTCCATTGTGTTTGTGTCATTCTTTCAGGTTACATGGTGGGGCATTACAAGATGGACAACTTGGGAAATATTGTAAAGCTAAGATTCGTTGAAATGAGAATGAGAGATATCCATAACTTTTTAAAATGTATGATATTATTGTGGAAGTATTTTTATCTCTAGGATCAATGTTAGTTTCCTAATTCAATGACATTGTGTTAGATTGTAATGTTCTACTAGTAACTGTGTGATTGGGCATTATGATTAATCTAGGGTATTGGCTAAATTAGATTGGCTATATAGCCATATTTAGGATATTTTACAACAAGATCATCACCTCACACAAGTGTTGCATAATCACGTTCCTATATTATATCACATATTAATGAAGCTCATAAAGGATGCATCTAAACCTATTGTATAGTGGTTCAGGAATTACAAAAAAATGGGCGAGAAGTAGGAGGGAAAGATCTGGCGGTCCAACCTGAAGGCCCCTGAAATAAATTGAGAGAGCCTGTACTTGAAAAAGGAATTGAACAATTAATCTTAACACCAAAAAATTCTATTTAAATCATCCATCTTTTGCATTGTCAGATCAGTGAAAGCCATTTGACATTTATCTGTCTTAGCAAAATAAGAAAATAGAGGAAGTTCCCATGGCTAGATATATCTCCCTGCTAAATTCAAAGGCTTTCTCTTGATTTTTTGGTCATGATTTTGGGTTCACAAATATAGCCAGGTAAGCTTCATATTCCTTAATCTCCTTCCATCAATAAATTGTTCTGAGTTTAGTTTAGTTTCTTTGTAATTTGTAGGAGAGAATACAACACCATAGTAAGAAGCTTTACTTTTCTACACTAAACCCTTCACCCAAGAGTGAGATTTATGGATTCCACCCAAAAAAACTCATTGAAACCATGGCATCAAAAATACCTCAAGATTCAATGATGTTGATGGGTGTTGCCACAATAGTGGTTTACACTTTCTGGGAGATCCTGATTTTTTTTTAAATCACATATTTTTAGAAAATATAATGATTTAAGCCTCAAAAAGTTCCATTTAAAGGATTCCAATTGAAGAGGGTTTGATCAAACCACCTTAGACCAATCCCCCTTGGATAGAACCCCACTAGTTTTAAACCATACCTATAATGGAGTCTCCTTTACACCTATCAAAATGCTAATAAAAAACCACTTATGATTTACCTTTTGGGAAATCAAATGAATTCATTTAAAATTTATTTTTTGTAAATATGTAGTCCTTATTATAAGCTTCCATAAAAGTATAATTTTAATTAAATTTAATTTGATTATTATATTTATTTCTTATTTCTTGTGAATGTAGGTTTTTCACTTAAATTCAAGCTCTTTGTTCTACACATGTGGAAAAATAGCATATTATAAAACAAAAAAATGAAAAATATAAGTGCACCAGATATTGAATTCCTTGATCCAACAAAACAAATAAAATTGAATTTTGATACATACAAAAAAAGATACACATTATACGGTTGCCCTATGTCTGAATTGTAATTGGTTTGACTTTGAAACTTGATTAGAGAAAAAATATTTAATAAAAAAATATCTAACCAAGTGGAAGCACTAGATATCGGAGTTACAAATCTAAATTCGAAAGAATTAGAATTTTATCCTTCATGGAAAAAAAATTATGCAATATATGGTGAGTGTCACTTTTTAAAAATGTTGTTTTCTGGAAAAAACTAGTTTTCAAGGGAGATGGAAAAAGAAGTGCAATCTGATTCCAAAATTTTTCAAAAAAATATATTTAGAATCTACAGAAAAAATTTCATGAAACTCTAGTTTGCATCATCTTCAAATTCCTCATGGTTTAGCTGCTACAGGTGCCCGAAAGTGAAGATTTAGTTAAAAAAATTTATTTCAATGTCCAGTTTGGCCAAAAATTGTAAACCACTATTGTGGGATCACCCTGATCAGAAAAAATGAATAAAGGTTGCAAGAAATATATTACAAAAACCTACCAAAGTAGAATTTTAAAAAAATCAAACAATGTAAAACCAAACTTCTTGCAGCTCTATTGCTTCAATCTATTCACAATACAATTTGAAATGGAGGTTCTACTAAGATAAGGATAAGACCAAAGTGATTAGATTAGATTAGTTTTCCCAATAGTGATAAGAATGAAATAGTCAATTCGCAATAAATTGGGAGTCAAAAATTGTATTCAAAATTGTTCAGATTTTATTTCCCGATGTAAAATATTTTGGTGGCTATGCCCACAATATATAGCCTATCGGCTAAAAATCAAAATGAAAATATTTTTTTTGTTTTTTGTTTTGTATATTTATATTTATTCTTATCATTAATATTAATATTCTGACATGTAAATGATTGTTAAATCTTAGACTAAAAGAGGGGTAAAAATTTATTCAATCCAACCATCTATCCAACCATTAAAATGCACTGTGTCCTTTGATAGTTTGATATGGCATATGACGGGGAAGGACGCTGGCAAAAATTCTAGAATTTGCACCTGCTAATTAAATTTTTTTGAAGGTTTGTAAAGCCTTCAAAAACATCCATTTTGTGCATATCCTACAATCATGGCATTCTTTGGGACCACATTTATTTAAGGCATTTTGTCAAACAATTCACCGCCTTGCCTACAATCTCAACTTTCCTCTTCATTTCTATGCCTTAACTCATCTTTTTTAATGCCATCTTGACATTCTATTTCACTATTTTTTTCTCTTCCCCCCTACACATTAGACTTTTTTTCTTGCAATAATTCATCATTCTCTCTAAAGGGGTCCTTTTTTCTATTTATTTTCCTACTCTTAAGGTGTATAAATTTACTACAATTTACTTATTGATCTCTTTTTGTATTGTGAGAAGGAACTTGATTTCTGATATAATAGCCACGGTTAGGCTTTTTAGTAACTGCAAGTGGAAGCTCACTCTAAATGGAAAGTTAAAACTCAATTTAAATGCTTTGTTCTATAACATGGTCCCTTCCTTCATATCATAGTCTCAACCACTATAATTCTAAACTTATGCTACTCCACTATTTAGTTTAAGTGTTTGCCATTGATGTTGAGCAATGAGTAGGTGTAAATAATAAAGTGATATTTATGTTTAGCATACATTAATGTGACCTATGAATAATTTCCTAAGACTCTTTCTACTTGTTGCATGATATGTTGAAATATATATCTATGTTATTATTAGAATTATTACTAGAAAGAAACAAGTTGGTTCATGCTCTTTCCTTTAGGACTTCCGAGGAGGAAGTCCATACAAAAGGGGAAGAATGTAAGACCACCTAGATAGTATTATTAGTTGATAGATATATTATAAATAAACTAATAAAAATTGCCACAAATTTAAATAGTTAGCTTTTATTTATTTTAGCTAGTTGTGGCAAATAAAACATGTTTCAATAGTGATAGAAGTGTTATGATTTTCCTATTATATTTTAGATAGGATATCAAATAATTTAGATAGATTCTCATAGGCATAATTTTTCTAATTGATTTAAAGTTTTTATGAGATTCTAATATGTAATGATGAAGGTTTTTATGAGATTCTAATATATAATGATGAACTTATTTCTTCCTTAATATTATATTATTAATATTATTAATTATTAGTATTTATTACTTGATATTTATTTATTTAGAACTTTTATTGTTATGACTGCCTCATTATCACTAATACTTAATTATTATTAATGTTTTAATGAACTAATTAAAGATTATTTTAATGGGGATAAGATTTGGTGTTCACATGGTTAAGTTTTGAAGCCTAAACAAATGAGGATTTCAATTTTATAGTTTCACCATTTCGCGTCATCCTCCATCGCCACCACTACCTGTTAAACTGCCATGTCTCATTAGTTGCTAGTTCAGGACACCCAGTCTACAAGGTCTTTTGTCCATCTACGACTTAACTTGTGGAGCCCATGCACCTTTTTAGGGAATATTGGGATGCATGGAGTAGGGACAAAACATTGATTTCATGTATTCATGTCTATGTTATTCGAAAATGATGGGATTTTTAGTGTTCCTTTGCTATAGGATAGTGTGCCTTTCAGTAGATCCCTTTTTGGGGGAATGTTCTGCATGCATTGCATTCCAAGAGGTGATATCTCTTCGAAACATTTTTCCAAACAAGGCATGTTCTTGGACTATTGCTTCTAGTTTTACATGCATATATACCATTGTAGCTTTCATCCACAAGATGCTCTTTGAGGATAAGATACAAATTATTTTGGTGCTTGATCACTACACCTTATTACAAATTTTCTAAGGAAAACAATTTTTCTATGAATATGTGGAAGTAGTAGCTTTAGGAGAATGGGGAGTTAGCAACTTTTTTTTGATGAATAGGCATTATATGATCTATATTAATATTAAAGATAGAATTAAATATTCACAAAAAAAGGTGGGCGGTAAAAAGGCATACCCCGAGAGTCACATGGGAAAAGCCCAGAAGTCTAGAGTCACATGGGTCGAGACCAAAAACCAAGAAATATTATGTAAACACACTAAAATTAAAGGCCATCAAGAAGCTATTTTAGTGCCAACAGAAGGCAGAGGGTCCATGTCATCCAATTTCTTCCCCCATACATCAGTGAGGTCTAGAGTGACATTAGGGAGAGCCCAACTGTCATCATCTTTTTCTTTATATTTATCCTCTTGGTGAGGTGAGATGGCTAAATCCAACTGCGAGAACCATTTAGTAGTATGCAGCCAACCAAAACCACCACTAGGAGCATTACCAATAGGCCACCTAGAAGCACCATTGTCACCTCTCGTTGTCCTTCCAAAAGGCCACCCCAGATCAACCCACGAAGGCAACCGCTAATGAGGGTAAGAGCCATGCTAAGGAGGAGCATGAGAGCAGGGGTGAGAGTCCTTAGCAGAGCCATGTTGTCATTGGCCTCGTGAAGGCGACCGACCCTAGGAAGAAGTGGGTGAGGCAGGCATGTGTGCCACAATGCAAGGGGCATTGCCCCAGTGGTCCAAGAGCTCCTAAAGGTGAGCAACTTCAAGCGCAACCTTATTTGCTTGCACTTGAATATGTAAAAGAATATTAGAGAAAATAATCACTTTAGAATATAAAGAAACAAATTTATGAATCTGGTTGTGAGAAAATATGTAGACATTTATATCTTTCAAATATTGAAGAGGATTTCCACCTGAAAGTGTGCCAAATCTGGGTATACTTAGTGGGAAGCCTAGGAGAGTCGCCCTGCAAAACCATATGCTAGGAAAAAGGCTATAGTTTGAATGATCAAAAGAAGTCATGAATCCAATTCCAGAGCTGTTGAGCTCTAGTACAAAACCAGAAGAGGTGCTTAAAAGACACAACCTACCCACAAAAGTGTTAATTTTTTTTGGTGTCATGGATGGACTCCGGTTTAATATTTTTATGTGGTAAGGGTTCTTTGACATCTTAGATTTCATTGACATGAGGTGTTATCTTCATGTGATTTTAGATGTTGATTCTTGGTTTAGAGTGTTTTAACATTATGGCATGGTTTACTCTTGATGCTAGCTTAGATTTATGACATGATATTGGCTCTCTTGATACCAAGATGTATATATATTGTTGTATGTGATCTCCTAGGAGTAGATGGTTAGATCATGTTGTCATGTTCATGTTCCTGATTCATGATTAGAGCTTTGGCATGGATCTTGTGTGGTTCTCTTTGTATTGATTACTTGATCATTTGCTTGATTACTTTATGATGGTGCAATGTTGCATTTGGATTTTTCCATGTATTGATCAGTTGCAGGTTCTCATGGATACTTGGAGACTTAGGTGAGGCTAGAGTTCTCTTGTGGTTAGAGACATGTGTTGAGATGGTTCCTCTTGATGATATTTCAGTACGAAGTCTAAGGAGCCTACACCTTGGTTGGACGTGTGTTCAATATGGGCCTATGAGGAGAGTGTTCTTATATGAGTCACGATGACTTGGATATCTTGGAGGAGCATTCTCATTCCCTACTCTTGGTCTACTTGATGGTTTTCTTAGAGGTATTGCCCGTTATTTCTTTTAAGTGCATTATGTTTATGCTTTTTATTCTCATGTATATGGATCTTGAGCTATGGATATTTGGTTTTGGAGGGTTCATTTGAGGGATTTTTGCATGTTTATCTCCTTATTCATTATGATTATATTCATTGATGTTGAGTTTAGGAGATGTATTGGGATGATTTCTTGATATGGGAATGGATATTTAGTTTAATCTTCTTTGGTTGAGAGGATTACATTCATTTTAGTTACATAATACATATGTTATGTTTGATCTTAGTGATTGAATGGTTGGGCACGTTGTTATGGATTTTCTATTGGGGTGTTGTGGAGGAGATCATACTTGGCACAGTTGGCATTTAGAGGTGTATGTAGGAGGATTTTCTATAGGTATATGATGTGTAGTGTTTCTATCTTTGGACTTGGTTATCTTTGTTAGAGTAATAAGTTATTTCACTTAATTAATTTAATCATATTGGTTAATTAATTAAGTCACTTATCACTTTAGTTACTTAAGCTAAACTTAGGCACATTAATAATTAATTATTTATTAATTATTAAGTGTGCACACTAGGGTTTCCCTTTTAGGTTTCACTTTAGGGTTTCTTGATCTCATTTTATAAGGATTGATCTCATTGTTGTTATTAATGGGAGAATATCTATAGCTTTCATATCTTCTTGAAATTTTTCTCTCTTTTGTAGCTTTTCTTGTTGAATATAATTACATATATTTGTTTGCAGATCTCTTGTGTGGAAGGTGTCTTTGTTTGTGTTTGATCCTATGGCTTGTGGTTTTGTGCTTGTTTCACAATTCTAACATGGTATCAGAGTATGGATTCAACAAACCCCTTCTCGATTTATGAGGTTTTCTTCTTCAACAAGGGTTGCAGGCTTTAGATTTGAATCCTTCTTGCTTTCTTTGAAAATTTTGGAGGAGGTTGTTTTTTTTAAGCATTTTGGTATGAATCAGACCTCTTCATTGAATCCAAAGCTGCCGGAATAATCAAGATCAACCTTTCTTTTGTCAAATTTTGGTTCCATTTGTCAGATCTGTGAGGGTTTGAAGAAAGGGCTTTTTTGCTAGATCCAAGGGGTGCTCAAATTTTCAAAGCATTTTGAGCCCAAACGGACCTCACCATTGCATCCGGAGTGGCCAAAAACCTAAATATTGACTGTAAACTCGCCTATATTTGGTCTAGTTGATTTTTGAGGCAAAAAAATATATTCCAATACAACTATACGCGGATCGAGGTAAAAATTTCATGAAAAAAAAAATTCTGCAAAAAAATTAAAATTCATAGTTTTTTTCAAATTGTAAAAAAAAATTTAAAAGCTTTAATTTTTTAAAAGCTTTTTTCAAAAAAGTTTTTGTTTCTAAAAAAAATAAAAAAAGTACCTGGAGCTACCTACCTAGACAAGGTACTATGCAGGTACTGACCTGCACAAACCTGTGTAGGTACTAACCTACACAGACTTGTGCAGGCGTACCTTCCCATGGCCACCTATTTTTATGATTTTTTTTTTAAATCAATGTTTTTAATATATATTTTTAACAAAAAATAATAATTTGTAAAGTTTTTTATTGTTTTTCTTAAAAAAACAATTTTTTCAAATAAGCTCTATTGTGCATGTGTGGCGACCGCCATTTGGCTATCAAATTTAAGCTCTCGATTTTATTGCAACAACTGTTTCACCATCAAATTTAATGCCACACTGTGTTTTTCTCCCTTTGGAGCTTTTCTTCTAGAGGCCATAACTTGGGCATACTATATTGTCTTTTGGAAAACAAGATATTGTCAGAAAGTTGATTCTGTCAATTTTCCAGTGGCATGGGTCTTATCACTTTATTTTGCTGATAGTACATTCTACAGCTTATTGACTTCAAAGGAGCTATTTTCAGTCTTGAGCTCATAACTTTTGACCAGTTTCTTTGTTTTTCGCGATCTCAGTGGCGTTGGAACCGTCTTTTAGAGCTCTTCAGTTGCATCCACACAATTTTTCCAAATTGTTCTTTAGGTACATTTTATTTAGTTTTTTGTTTCCAAACGCACTCTAGTGGATTACTTAGATGTTTTAGCTCCTAGAAACTTTTCGTTTGCATGGGATGACTTGTTTATGGTTGTTCTATATGTATTTCCAGTTTTCAGTCCTATTTTGACATTGTAGACATCTTTTTCATGCATGGTCTCTTTTGTAAACACACTGAGATAAAGTGCCACACTATTGTACATGTATTATGGGATTCTTGCACATCACTTTGTGCCTTGTTGTACTTGCACTATGATATAAAGTGTCATGGGGGTTGATGTTTTACATTGTTTGCCTTCATACCTTTCTCATGCATATGTGAATTTTATTTTCACATCCTTTCTATTAGCTTGTACTTTCATGTTTTCACATTCAGATGCTCTTGGTTCCTCTTCATGCACTACTTTCAAGCATTCATTTTCAGTGTATCTATCTCACCTCTCCCTTTTCAGCATTATGGGGGGTTTCTACTATTGGTGTTAATGCTTCCATCGTTTTGTTGGAGTGAGCTATGTATATAGTTTTTGTTCCTATGTACTAGGCGGATGCAGTGGTTGGTTACCCATGCATTTTGGTGAGATGGATCACTTACCATATGGACACTCTTACATTCCTATTTTTGGAGGCAACCTTCCATTTCCTCGGTTGATCATAGTTCTTCATACCTTTTGGTACCTTTACCATTTGTATCTTTGTTCTAGGTGTTTTCCTTCATTTTCCATCTGATTTGAGTAGTGTCGTTGGGGGCACTCATGCAGATTGTTGTCTTCTTGATCCTAATCATCCTATCTTTAGAGGAGGTTCTTCGGCATTGTAGCAATCATTTTTTATAGATTTTGCAACTTCTTCATGCTTCTATGATGTTCTACATGTTCTTCTTTTTCAGGACATTTCCTTTATTTGAAGGCTTTTCAGTCCTTTAATCACCTTTGATTTCTTCTTGGAGTAGAGTTTTTTCCCATGTGGTTTTCTCTATTTCTTCACTTTATAGAGATCTTTTGTTTGTACATGGGTACCTTACTTGGCCTTGTTTGTCGAGACCTATCTTTGCTTTCATGCATCTTTTCCTTAGTGTTTTAGCTACTTCCTAAGTTCATCTTAAGGGGGGGTGTTAGAGTAATAATTTATTTCACTTTATTAATTTAATCATATTGGTTAATTAATTAAGTCACTTATCACTTTAGGGTGATCCCATAATAGTGGTTTACAATTTTTGGCCAAACTGGACACTGAAATTATTATTTTTAACTAAATCTTCACATTCGGGCAGCTATAGCGGCCAAACTGTGAGGAATTTGAAGATGGTACAAACTAGAGTCTCATCAAATTTTGTTTGTAGATTCTAAAAATATTTTTTTCAAAATTTTTGGAATAAATTGCACTTCTTTTTCCATCTCCCACGAAAATAGATTTTTTTCAGAAAACAACATTTTTAAAAAGTGACGCACACCGTATAATGCATAACTTTTTTTCCATGAAGGATAAAATTCTAATTCTTTCAAATTTAGATTTGTAACTCTGATATCTAGTGCTTCCACTTGGTTAGATATTTTTTCATTAAATATTTTTTCCTTAATAAAGTTTCAAAGTCAAACAAATTACAATTCAAACACAACGAGTATAACGGTAACTTTTTTTGTATATGTCAAAATTTATTATTTTTTTTGTTGGATCAAGGACTTCAATATCTGGTGCACTCATATTTTTCAATTTTTTTTTTGATAATCTTCTATTTTTCCACATGTGAATGAAAAACGATGAAAAACCTATGTTTAATAAAACTTAAAAAACAAATACATAACAAAACCAAAACATATTAAAATTATATTCATTGGATAGCTTGTTCTGAGGAATACCATAATCATTTAAAATAAATTTTAAATGAATTCATTTGATCCCCCAAAATCTAAATCAAAAGTGATTTTTTATTAGCATTTTGATAGGTGTAAAGGAGATGCATTTATAGCTATGGTTTAAAACTAGCGAGGTTTTATCCAAGGAGCTTTGATCTAAGGTGACTTGATAAAACCCTCTTCAATTGGAATCCTTAAAATGGAAACTTTTAAGGCTTAAATCATTATATTTTCTAAAAATATGTGATTTCACCTAAAATTCATTCCTATCAGGAATTGTAAACCACTATTATGACAGCACCCTTTAGTTACTTAAGCTAAACTTAGGCACATTAATAATTAATTAATTATTAATTATTAAGTGTGCACACTAGGGTTTCCCTTTTAGGTTTCACTTTAGGGTTTCTTGATCTCCTTTTATAAGGATTGATCTCATTGTAATTATTAACGGGAGAATATATGTAGCTTTCATATCTTCTTGAATTTTTTCTCTATTCTGTAGCTTTTTCTTGTTGAAGATAATTGCATATATTTTTTTGCAGATCTCTTATGTGGAAGGTGTCTTTGTTTGTGTTTGATCCTATGGCTTATGGTTTTGTGCTTGTTTCACAATTTTAACAATCTTCCTAGATGTTTTGTTTCACATTACATTGATTTCAGGTTTGGTTGGAGCTATTGCGATCACTAGCTTTTGGTCATGTATTTTCACTTATGTTCTTGGGTGATGACATGAAGGTTCCTTTATCTCTTTCTTTTGTTGGGTGTGGAGAACATGGGAGAACTATAGAGACTTGTGGTGAGAGTTGTTCCTATAGATTATTCATTTACAGGTTTGGCATATCATTATGTATGTACCTTGGTACTACACAAATGTTGTTTACACCTTCTATGTATGTTATTGGTAGACTTGGTATGCTTTAATTATTTTTATATTTGTATTATCCATGTAGTGGGAGCTCTGGGATGTGTATTCCATTCTTTGATAGGTTTGCATATGGAGTTTGTGATTGCAATTTATGGGTGTATATGTTGATGGCATGATTTTACTATGTTTTGTACACCTTGGAGGTATGGACAGTTGGATGTGTTGGCACTTGCTATGGGTGATATTTCAGCTATGGTTATTGTATATTGATAACTACTAGTGCATATTGATAACTTTGGATTGACTATTTGTGTTTGGGATATCAGTTGAGGTAGGACTTATGCTTTGTTGTGACAGATTGTGTGGCTTCTGTTTGGATGAATTCTTATCTTTATGCATTGGCATGATGGAGGATGAGAAAATTCATGCTTGGGATGGTGGTCACCTTGTTTCTTGTTATAGATATCTTGATGGAGCACATGGAGCACTTTGATTACTTGATGGTATATGTGCCTATATGGATTGTTCACTTGATTCATGTTTGAGGCTACTTGCTCCCCTTATGCAATGTATACAAGTGGGAGAATGTTAGTAATTAGTTGTTGTACACCTTTCATAATGCTTATAATTATTTATTTTCTATTATGTGTGTAGTGCACCTAGGGGACCTAGAAGTACATGCATCACTAGGAGTTAATATTCTTGGGGCCACTTTATGTTGTATGTAAAATTGAGACATAAGTTGAATTGTAAAATGTTTTATTTAATATTGGGAAAATTAATTTAAATAAATTACCCAATATTAAATGTAGGGACATGGTTTTGTAATCTCATAGTTTTAGTCACATGGTTTTATGTAATACCACTTGGTGATTTTGTGGGAGCTTGCTTCTATAAAAGCAACCACATGGGTAGTTATTTAAGGTTGTTCAGTTGGCAGGTTAGCTCTTGTTATAATTTGTGGAGGTTGAAGCATGGCATGGGATGTTTGGTTACATGCTTGTTCACATGGAGTGCTTTTTGAGAGCTTGATGCTTCAATGGTGTTCATGTAGAACTCTGAAGATGTATTGTAATATCTATTGCTACATAATACATGAGTGATGGATGCTCTTAGAGGCTAGGTTTTTCCCTCTTGAGGGTTTTCCCATGGTATATTTTGTGTCATATTTTTATGGGTATGTTGTCTATTCTCTTGCATATGGATTCTGAGTAGTTATTTTCATAGATTTCTCTTTTAGGTTATGTGAAAATTGTCACTAGATGGCTGGAAGTTTCCTTTCAATAATGGTAATAGTTATAGAATCATTCTACATGTTATTGTAAAAGAATAGTCAATTGTTGACTCCTTTAGATTAAATCTACATTAGCTTCATGGTTATTCACTAATTTCCATACTTTATTAGTGACTAATTGAGTTGTTATTACACATTATTTAATATTTAAATTGACAAATGACCTTGTTAATCTAAGTGGATTTGGTTGTGAACTTTCACAATCTAATAATTCTCTCAAGTTTGACTTGCATCAGAATTTAGATAAATGAGATCATAGGAGTTTGCAAATAATTGAAAAGAAAGATGACTATGAAGAAGTGAAAGCAAATTGTAGATTTTTAAAAGAGTGTTTCTCACCTTCCAATCAAGAAACTACCAAATATTGAAACCCAAGGGAAAATAAACTAGAGAGAGGGAGTAAAACCATAAATCAAAATCATAATATTATTTGTAGAAAATTATTACCACAAATCAAACATTCATCATATCAATAAAGGAGGATCAAAGAAGACATTAGGTGAAATATTGAAACTTTGAATATCAAATTAGTTTAAAAGATATTATAGATCTTTCAATATAATTCAAAAGTTAGATCATGGCATAAATCTTCTAAGTCACGAGAGAAAAATTACAACAAAGGACAAGAAAAATCGCTGCTTATGATCATAGATTTTGAATAGATTGTAGGTTTAGAAGAAAGTGTATATATATTTGATCAAAGAATAAAGGTGCCCACAAATTTTCCTAAAATTTTCCACAACATTTGATGAAGTCTATAGTATTTGTTAAAGCATGTATGAAGAGATAAATAGTTAGTGGTAGATAATTTCAAATCATGGAAGAGTGAAGGTTGTAAAGCCACCAAAATCATTAGGTATTACATAAGTGGTTTTTTGTGGTTAAAATTTAATTGTATAAGGAAACTATTTTAAAATGGAAAATATTGGTAAAAGAGAAAAGAAAGAAAATAAAAACTTAATGTGTAAAAATAATATTTTGGAAGAAGAGATTGAAAAACATGAAAGAAATATGAAGAATTAGAAGAGGAAAATAGGTTACAAGAGGAAGATATATCGAAATTGAGAGAAAATATATTTTATTTAATCTATTGCTTGAAGCTTATGTAAAGGAAAATCAATGTCTAAAGTCTGACCCTACACTATGTAATGCATCATGTGATACAAATGATTTGTACTATTTATTATCTATGAATCATTCGATAAATGTGATATAGCTAAATCTTTTTTTGATAAAAAGTATAAAGAAGAAAATAATATTTTTGAATCTACAACTCTTGCTAGTTGTGAGGATAATGACAAAGAATGTTATCCAAAAAATGTTGGATTTAAGATAATGAAGAGAATAAGATATGAAGGAAAAGATTTAGGAAAATATGGACAAGGATATATAGATCCCATTCAACCAATAATGAGGCCAAAGAATGAAGGCCTTGGATATGCTAGAAAAAATAAAAATGAAGTTAAAGGTGTTGTAAGTTCAAAAAAAAATCTCAAGGAATATAGTGAATATGAGGGGTAAACCCACAAAAATTGGTTTACAATTCTAGTGAGGAAGTAAAATTGAAGAAAATGCCCCCATGCAAAAAAAATTGGTTTTTGGGGATTCAAATGAACATTTGGTTCCAGTACCCATTAAATGTTGGGTCCCACATTTCCTAGGAAAAAAAGCAAAGGATAGGTTTGTGGAAAGGGGGTTCGCTCGAACCCTAGTTTGAGTGAATGTCCAAGGGGGTTTTCTCAAACCTTGGTTTGAGAAAACCTCCAAGGGGGGTTTGCTTGAACCCCCATTTTCCCTCCTTCTCCCCCTCTGGCACCAAAAAACTCTAGATTTTTTCCCTTCAAAGCTCGAGTTGATGATGAAAATGGAAGAGACTTCACAAACCCAACTGGATGATGGTAGTCCTCAGAACGAGCTATCCAACTAATATAATTTTAATATGTTTTGGTTGTATTATGTTTTTTTTTTATTAGTTTGATTAAACATAGGTTTTTCACTGAAAATCAAGCTCTCCATTTTGCACATGTGGAAAAATAGAAGATTATAAAAAAAATTGAAAAACATTAGTTCACTATATATTGATGTCCTTAATCCAACAAAAACAAAATTGAATTTTGATACATACAAAAAAAGTTATGTTGTATACAGTCTACCTATGTCTGAATTATAATTAGTTTTACTTTGAAACTTGATTAAGGAAAAAATATTCAATAAAACACTATGAAACCAATTAGGAGCACTAGATATCATAGTTACAAATCTAAATTCAAAAAAAATAAAATTTTATCCTTCATGGAAAAAATGTTATGTTGTATACAATGAGCATGACTCCTTAAAAATGGTGTTTACTGAAAAAACTAGTTTTCGAAGGAGATGGAAAAAGAAGTGAAATTTGATTCTAAAATTTTTGAAAAAAATATATTTAGAATCTACAGAAAAAATGTCACAAATCACTAGTTTGCATCATCTTCAAATTCCTCATAGTTTAGCCGCTATAGGTGCCAGAAAGTGAAGATTTAGTTAGAAAAAATTAGTTCAGTGTCCAGTTTGGCCAAAAATTGTAAACCAATATTGTGGGATCACCCGTGGTGTTCTCACTTTCATAGGCATGGACATAGAAAAGAGTTGTGTTGGTTTCTTCATCCTTGTAGTATCTACAGATTGAATAATCATTCTAAGAAATTGTGTTGGAAGAAAAAATGAAAGAAACAACCACTACAAGATAGTATACATATGAATTGTAGATGGATTGGTGTATAGATAATTGGAAAAAGGTCACAAGTATGTTCAAAATATTGAACAAGCATTTAATTCACATATAAAAAAAATAGCAATATTGCAACTTAACAAATATCATCCTAGAAACCATGTAATTTAATCTATGATTTTTTTGCTACTATAAAGGCTACTTGAATTATATCCATGTAGTGGTGTGAGATTGGACCATTCATATATGTGAGATTTGAAGTTGGAGAACTCATATATGCACAATAAGTATCATTGATCAAAAAAATCATTGTTGAATGTTTGTAATATTGATCCCAAAGATCATTGTTAAACTTAAAAAGTTGTAGTGTTGATCACAAAGATCATTGCTAAATGGTTGTAACATTGGTTGCAAGTATCATTATTGAACCTAAAAGTTGTATTGTTGTTGCAAAGATCATTGTTAAATGGTTGTAATGTTGATTTCAAAGATCATTGTTGAACCTAAAAATTTATATAGTATGTTGAATGAACAAGAAAACTAAGAGGGGGGATGAATCAGTTGTATCTTAAAACTTCGAATCCCTTATTAACATTCAAATCCACGTTCATTCATTAAAACCTTTAAATCTGTTATGATAAATTAGCATGAAAATAAAATAACAGAAACTAAAACAACTTAACACCATACACAAGGAACACTAGATTTACATGGAAAACTCAAAAAGGAAAAAACCATAGTGAGGATTAGCTGACATTATAAGTAATATCAAAACCAAATACAATAGGGCTCACTACTTAAAGAAGAAAGGCTCACTACCAAAAGAGAAAAGAAGATAGAAGAAATGTTACATAGAGAAGAGCATCTCGATGTAATAGAGAATCCACCACAATGGCATCAATAAATTTGTAGTCTAATTGAAAGATTGTATCCACCTTCTACTCACTACATCCAATAAACTAACACATGGAATCTCACACTGCATTACTTAATCTCACACTCTAACACATTGAACTTCACATCATTTGCATCTCACACATCTATCTTAACATCCTTCAACAACTTAACTCATACTTAATTGTGACCCAAATCAATAACACCACACTACAACATGCTTCTACAAGTAATAATTATCCATGGAATGTAGTGTAAACACCAAGTCAATCATTACCCATGCAAACACCATTAAAATTTTAAGTACACACTTCCTTTGATCTCACCATAACTCGCAAATAAGAAATGTCACCTAAAAACACTCTAGAACATTACACCCTAAAATCCAACAAACTCCTTTGTAACAACTTTCACTTGAAGAACGTACACACTAGTACATCCAAACAACTTTGCCATACACTATAACTTAGAAAACCATCTTTCAAAGCACCAAACCTCAAACCCCCTTGAGTGAGGTAAACTACCAACAACATCAACACACCTTTAGGTTTGCAAGACCTAAAACCATTTTGTAGAGAAATGTGAAGCAAACACATTTCTCCCAAACACCTCTACAATACACAATCACACATTGGTGAACACAACTTCTTTTGTACAACAATCTAGCACACCAACTCTTGAATATAACACCTCTAAACTATTCTCACCGACATATTTGGATTTCACAGGAAGATATTCAACCTAGAAGAAATGTAGAGCAAAACTAGAATAAAACTCTGCAACCCAGAGCACCACTACAACACACTATTTCCTCTTTTTATAAAATTTTCTCAAAATCACTTGGAAACCAAGCACCAGAGAGACATCCTCATCAGCTTTAGTACATCCTCAACCATAGAAAAAATCTTATCAAAGCAACACTAGAGGTTGACATCAATAGCTTTACTAATCATGCTTGACAACTTAATGCAACTAATCAAAGCATGGATAACATCAACTACTCATATTCTTGCAACAATCTCACTCAACTACAGACATCAATGACAACACCAACTACTCATACTTGTAGCAATCTCCCCCTTTTTCATGTATGGCAACACATGATGTGAAAAACCATCAAAGACACAATGACTCTGAATACAAACACACTACAACTCTTCATATTACTTCTCCCCATGAATAACTTATATTTTACACATTGATTTGTATCCCAAGGAAGAAATTCATCCCCCCAAACATAGACATCTCAAACTCTTTCTGCATCTCTTCTACAAACTTCTGACACCTAACTTCATTGCCTCTAAAAATTATATCAAAATACACAACTACAATCAATATTTTATTTGCTTCAACTTTAAAGTAGAGATTACTATCTATAATACCTTTATTAAATCCTTGTTGTATCAAATACTTATCCAACCTTAAATACCAAGATATAGGAGCTTTCTCCAATCCTTATAATGCCTTATTCAATCTACATACCATATTTGGTTTATCTGATGATTGAAATCCTTCTGGTTGTTCCATGTATACTTCTTCCAATTCTCCATTCAAGAAAGTAGACTTCACATTCATTTGATAAACTTTGAAATTCTTGTGTGTTGCAAAAGCTAAAAACATTTTGATAGCTTCCATTCTTTCCACCGAAGAAAATGTCTCTTCAAAATCCATTCCTTCAACTTGTGAGTAGCCCTTAAACACAAGCCTTTCTTTGTCCCTTACCACTTCTCCATTCTCATTCATTTTGTTTCTAAGCACCCACTTAGATCCAATTATGTTCGTGTTTGAAGGTCTAGGGACAAGTTCCCAAGTCTGATTTTTCTCAATCTTCGGTAGTTCTTCTACCATAGATTTCATCCAATGTTCATCTTTGCATGCCTCAATCGCTGCTTTAGGTTCAAATTTAAAAAGTAAACAAAAATTTACCCCTTATTTAGTATCTTTCCTTCTTGTTAATACACCTTTTCTTTTGTCTCCAATGATCTTTTCTTCAAAATGATTTCTCTGCACATACTTAGGGGTTCTAGGGGTCTTTTTAAGAGCCTCTTCCTCTTCAATTTGCACTTCCTTTTCCTTAACCTTTTTGTTTTCTCTACAATCAAGATCATCTAATTCATATCCATCTATCACCATCGAGTTCTAAAAATATTCATCAACCTTGACACTTGCAATTTCAACAATCTTTCTGAGTCTCTTGTTGTAGCACTAGTAGGATTTTCTTTTAGTAGAGTATCTAAGGAAGATTCCTTCATCAGACCTTGCATAAAACTTTCCCAAGTTTTCTTCATCTCTTTTGATATAGCATTTTCTTGCAAACACCCTAAAATATTTGACAGTAGATATCCTTCCATACCACAACTCATAGGGAGTCTTTATGCTATTTTATTTTTCTTGAACTTTACTAAGTATGTAAACAATAGTATTGATTGCTTCACTCTAGTAGACTTTTGGTTGGTTAGCTTCTTTCATCATAGTCCTTGTAGCTTCTTGAATAGTCTTATTTTTCCTTTGAACAACTCCATTTTTCTGAGGAATTCTAGGGGCAGACAAGTGTGTCTTTATTCCATGGTTTTCACAAAATATATTAAATTTACTGGAGGTGAACTCTCCACCTTTTTCAAACCTCAAACACTTGATATTCATATCCATTTTATTCTCAACCATAAATTTAAATGTTTTGAATCTATCTAAGGCTTCATATTATTCTTTAAGAAAATTAATCCATGTCATTCTAGAATAATTATCAATAAAAAGAATGAAGTACCTGTCACCTTGAAGAATTCTTATTCTTGTGGGACCACAAAGATCTGCATGAACCAATTCCAACAATCCGGTAGAATAATGTTCCTTTTGAAAAAATTTCTTGTTTTCTTTCCAATCTAACAATCCTTGCAGACAACATTGATAGGCTTTTTAATCTTTGGAAAATATCTCACTACTTCGAGTGAACTGATTCTTATCAAATTATCAAAATTAATGTGACACATCCCTTTGTGCCATAGCCAAATTTCATTAATCTAAGTCATAAAGTAGTGACCATCAACACCCTTGAGTTGATAAACATTTCCATTTGTCCTCCTTCTAAAAACTATCATAGTTCCAAACCCTTTTTTGATCTCACATCTATCATCCTGAAGTATAATATTGTATCCTTTGCTATATATTTTTCCAAAACTCAAGAGGTTACGCCTTAGACCCTTAACATAGCAAACATCTTTAGTATTATGCTTGCAATCAAAACTGATTGAACCTATTCCACATATCTTAGTACCTGAATCATCACCAAATCTAACAACTCCTCCATCATACTTTTCAGGTTTAAGAAAATTACTCTTGTCTCTAGTTATATGGTTAGAAAATCCACTATCATTGATCCAATAGTTCTTATCTAGACTAGCATGAAAATAAAAAATCAAGGTATCTTCAGTATTATCCTTTTTCTCTAGAGGGAATTCCTTCACACATCTTTTAGAGTTAGTACAGACAAATTCATATTTTAAAGCCATGAACAAGCATTCATCATCATCATCATCATCTCCATGATCAAATTCATCATCAGAAATACTTACATCTTCTCTAACATAAAAGCATTTGAAAGGTAACTTGTCTTTGTACTTACCATTACCCCTTCTCATTCTTCTCACAAAGTTAGCCTCCACATCATCAATATTCCATTGATCTATTTCTTTAGTCTTCTATGATTTTGTAGCCTTAAAAGTAGACTCAACTTTTGTACCATTATTAGTACCAAATTCCCTCATTTCAAATGTAGTTAAAGAGCCATACAATTTATATCTATTATAATGATCTAGATTTTGAGATTCCTTAATAGCAACAACTTTATGACTGTAAGCCTTAGGAAGGATTCTAAGAATTTTCTTTACCACTTTTGGTTCTTTGACTTTTCCACCAAGACCTCTGATGGAGTTGACCAATTCATCTACCCTTTGTATATAGCTTGTAATGTTTTTATCTTTATATATTCACAAGTTCTTAATTGTGATCTTTAAATTTTGCATCTTAGCTTGTTTGACCATATCATCTCCTTCATAAATAACTTCCAAATTTTCCCAAATTGCTTTACTAGTTTTCAAATTCATAACTTTCATTAATTTAGAGTTTGTAAAACTACTCAAGAGAGCATACCTTGTTTTACAATTTGTTTCATAGGCTTTAAGTTCAAATTCATTGCTTAGACCATTTATAGGCATATTATATCCATCCTTAACTGATTTTCACACATCATATCCTAGATTCTCTAGAAATCCTTCCATCCTTGTTTTCCAGAATGCATAGTTTGTTCCATCAAATATAGGGATCTCCTTCTTGTGTGCCATCCCAGATCTACCTTAAGTGGTTAAGCTTTCTTCCAAGGAACCTTTCTCTAATGCTAAATGTTGAAATCACAAGATAAATGAGAGGGGGGGTGAATTAGTTGCACCTTAAAACTTCAAAACCCTTATTAACATTCAAATCCACATTCATTCATTAAAACCTTTAAATCTATTATTATAAACTAGCATGAAAAGAAAATAAGATAAAGTGAAACAACTTAACACTATACACAAGAGAACACTAGATTTATTTGGAAAACCCAAGAAGGGAAAAACCACAGTGAGGATTAGCTCACATTATAAGTAATATCAACACCAAATACAATAAGGCTCACTATTAGAGGGCTTACTACCCAAAGAAGAAAGGATCACTACTAAAAGGCTCACTATCAAAGTAGAAAAGAAGATAGAGAGGAAATGTTACATAGAGAAGAGCATCTCAATGCAATAGAGAATCCACCATAATTACATCAACACCTTCGCAGACTAATTGAAAGATTGTAGCCACCTTTAGCGAACTACATCCAATAAACTAACACATGAATGCTCACACTACTTATTTTTTCACACTAACAAACTACACTTCACAACATTCACATCTTAGGCATCTATCTTAAAATCTTTCAAAATCTCAACTCATAAATATACCATCTTCGACCTTGAAACCTTCTCCAAGGTCAGCTATGCACCTCAAACATGCAAATTCAAATTTGGTTGGTTCCAAAAAAATTTTGTGGTGGATAGAAGTGAAATAGGACCACATCAAACCATAATTGGGACCCAAATCAATAACACCACACTACAACATGCTTCTACAAGTAATAATTGTCCATGAAATGTAGAGTAAACACTAGGTCGGTCGTTACCTATGTAAACAAAATTAAACTTTTAAGTACATGCTTCCTTTGGTATCACCATAACTCTTGGACAACAAATGTCACTTGAAAACAATCTAGAACATTCAAAAAAAACCTTGAAATCAAACAAACTCCTTCACAACAACTTTCACCTAAAGAATGTACACACTCAGTACATCCAAAAAACTCTACCATACACTGTAACTTAGAAAACCATCTTCCAAAACACCAAACCTCAAACCCTCATGCTTCCTTTGGTATTACCATAACTCTTGGACAACAAATGTCACTTGAAAATAATCTAGAACATTCAAAAAAAACCTTGAAATCAAACAAACTCCTTCACAACAACTTTCACCTAAAGAATGTACACACTCAGTACATCCAAAAAACTCTACCATACACTGTAACTTAGAAAACCATCTTCCAAAACACCAAACCTCAAACCCTCTTGACTGAGGTAAACTGCCAACACCATCAAGACACCTTTGGATTCACAAGACCTGAACCATTCTACGAAGAAATGAAAAGAAAAGATATTTCTCCTAGACACCTCTACAATACACAGTCACACACTAGTGAACACAACTTCTTTTGTACAATGATCCAACACACCAACTCTTGAATATAACACCTCTAAAATATTCTCACCAACATATCTAAATCACATATGAAAATCTTCAATCTAGGAGAAATGCGAAGCCAAACTAGTATACAACTCTGTCACCCAAAACACCATTACAACACACTGTTTCCTCTTTTTATCAAATTTTCTCAAAAGCACTTGGAAACCAAGCACCAGGGACATATTCTCATCATTTTTAGTACTTCCTCAACCATAGAAAAAAGCTTATCAAAGAAACACTAGAGGTTGACACCAGTAGCTTTATTAATGACAACATAATGCAACTAATCAAAACATGGATAACATCAACTGCTCATATTCTTACAACAATATCACTAAACTACATACATCAATGACAACATAGACTTGTTGACATCAATAACAACACCAATTTCTCATACTTGTAACATAGTATTGATCGTAAAGACCATTGTTAAATAGTTTTATAAGATTGATTGTAAAGATCATTGCTAAATTGTGAAGGATTTGATCACAATGATCATTGTTGAAATTGATCGTGCAAAGATTATTACTAAATCTGTGAATGTTTTGATCACAAAAATTGTTGTTGAAATTGATCATAGAGATCACTACTAAATCTGTGAAGGTTTTGATTATAAAGATCATTTTTTAAAAATTGGTCGTAGAGATCATTGCTAAATTTGTGAAGGTTTTGATTGCAAGGATCATTATTGAAATTGATTGGAAAGAGTGTTGTTGAATATGTGAAGGATTTTGATCACAAAGACCATTGAGAATGCTTCACTTTCTTTATTGATAAACTCTAGAGAATGTCTTAATACTTTCAAGAAGGAATTGGTGATAAATATTATTCATTTCTAGATGGGTAGCTACTAAAGTTATTTTTATAGGTGGCCCCCATCATCTAGTTAAGTTGTGTGATAAAATAAAGTTTATGGAAGGGTGTTAAAAATATAAATTATATTTTAAAACATCCAACATAATTGTTATCTAAAGTTGTGTCTCATGCAAGAGACGCATCTCTCCAAACATCTATTTAAAAAAATTTGGATCTATGAAGTCGATAGAATACAAAAATTAAATTATGCTCTCCAATTTTAACAGAAACATGGTAGCATATATTCCTAAACATTTTCTAACTACCTTTCCATGTTGATTGGAATTAATCATGTGATAATTTCTATAAAACAACACGCAACCTTTCTTTTTTCAGCAATGGAGTAAATCTTAGTCTTTTTCTAGCTAGGGGAGAGAGGCTAGTAGTTGTGCGGGCTAACTTTGTCAGCATGTAGCGATTGACTAGAATATCTTTCAATTTTTTTTTTTGAAATGTTGACTAACCTCTTATCTATCTATAACTAAGGTTTGGAGGTGTGACTCATCATGCAACTCGCTACATCAACATATCTATTGAGTAGTTAAACAAAAAATATCATTTGTTGCTTGCATAATATCATATTTTTATTTACACTAAAATTAATATGCAACCTAAATGGACCAAATACCTATTGGTAACCATAAATCTTTGATATCTCTAGCTTTTATATTCAACACATATGGACCAGTAGTTGAACACAACAAAACTATTTGTTGTTATAAAAACAACACATAATTATTTAAAATACAATTTATATCAAACAAAAATCAACCAATAGTTGAACAGTGAAACTTTTTGAAAATCTTTCACATTTAATGGGAAAATAGATGGTATTTATTGTGCTCACTTTTTTATATTTGTGATAGGACAAACTATTAATATAAAGTACTCCAATGATTGTACATTGCTACCCCAATAGTTTTACACATAAGAAAAATATTTTTTCACTATGATAGCAATACTTACATTTAAATAAGTGTCATTTTATTAAATGAGCATTTTATTTTTTAAATGACACACTTATAGTTGATAGTTATTATATTTTTTTGAGACAAAAAAATACTTATTTCACTTCCTCATGACTATATTTATGTTTTTTTTATATAAAATCTAGAGGTTCTCATGTGTTCAAGTATGGGTCTACTTTTGACCAACATTTGGTTATTTTTTTATTTACATTTGGACTATTTATTTACAATATGTAGTACACATATGTCGTAAGACTAGGTATTATAATCACAATTGACTGCACAACTATTGGACCCTACACAACTATTAACCCCTCTCCCTTACCCTTTCATGTTCATTGGAATTAACCATAGGATAATTTCTATAAAATGGAAATTAACCTTTCCTTTTTCAGCAAGAAACTAAATCTTATAGTCTTTCTATATTTGGCTACAGTTTGTTGCTTTTATAGTATTCCTTTATTTTGTTGTAATTTCGTACTTTTAATAGGGTATTAAAATGCCATGGAAGGACAGATACACAAAAAATAATAAGGCACAATCTTTGTGACGCAGTGACATGGGTTCCAAAACTTTCAAATAATCTCAACTTGATTAGACTCAACCAATTCTTGCTTGCTCTTATAGCTTGGACTCATCCTCCCTTCACAAAACACTTGGTTCAAAACACCCAAACTGAGATAAAGGCATAAAAACCTCTTGTTTAATCCTCAAACCATCTTACACAACATCAAAATTATTGACTCAAACCCTATCACCAACTTAAATATCTTGAACATGAGAATTCCCAAAGTAGACTATCCTAACCAACCTAATTAGGCTACTTATGATCATTCAATCTTACTTGACATGCAAAAATAAAGGGCTCTATTGAAATCTCAACTTGGTTCAATGGCATATAAGACTCCTCAATTGAACACTCTTCAAATTATTTTATGTCCTTTCAAGATAGAAGATCCCCAACTATGCAAATACTGTCCTAACTAGGATTGTCCCAAATCTGCCTTAACATGATAGTCATCAAGCAATGGACTAAAAGATTTTAATTTCACCAAACCCTATTATAAAAGGGATAAAAATAAACCTATGAAACCTTTTAAAACAATATTACCCAAGAATGACCCACTCTATAGTCAAACTCTTGAAAACTCCACTATACAAGTTATGATTTCCATATTTTTTCACAATTTACAGACCTAGGGCATCATTAAATCTACCCAAAACATCAGTCTCAGGCTTTGTAACTTTGTAATATAAAAGGATATGTAAAAATTTTCCTTTACACCAAAAACTATTATTTTCCACTAGCCAAAATGAGAGAAACACAATTTTCTTTACCACAGTTTACCCTAGATCAGGGTTTTAACCCGCTTGAGACAAATTGCTGATAACTTTCACTAGACTGAATGGATTTTAATGAAACAAAATTCAAATCAAAGTAGATTCATAGGGATTTAACTTAAAATTTATGAGGAGTGGGTTTAAGCATAGCACATGGACATACAATGGCCTAAAATCAAAGAAAATGGTAGAAATTGACAGAAAACATAGTATTTCATTGAATTTCTCACTCCTACATCATCTCCCTTCCTTCCTCAAAGTTTGAGAGGATTCAAAATACCTTTATAAATAAAATCCAATGAATCAAACCGACTTTATAACTACTTGACTCTTGACATTCCACCATTTGGCATTTTTTGTATTTTTACAATATTGCTATGACAACATTTTGTCAAATTTTTCAACTTTTACATTATATGCCCAATGAATCCAAAATGACTATCTAGGACCTATTCCAATCTTAATGGACATTTAGACCTTATTACTTCATGATATCATTAATACTAAATCAAAAACCTAAAATTTCCTCATGGAGACATGTTCTTGCTGGGGTGCTCCTACACCATACTCCCAGCTAAATGAAAACTCCAAGTCCTCTTGGATTGAATGTAGTAACAAGCCTTTTTAATTAAATGCTCCTCCTTGTAGTATTCTATTCCTTACTCCTTGAAACAACTTTCATCTTCACCTTTGGCTTTAGTTGGTCTATGCCAACTTGTCTCCACTTTGTCTTACCCCTTGGAATCTACTCCTTCATGGTCTGATGTGTCACAATCTCCCTTTGTCCTTATTCTATTTGTTGCATCTTGACCTTTAGTTTTCTCCCTATCCAAATTATTATCACAACAACGAAGTGATACATTTTCTCTACCACAATACAACCATGTTTCTTCAACTCCTTTTGAATCTTTAAGATCAATTCATCTTTGATCTTCTCTAAATCACACTTTGACACCAACTCGATATCATTTCCCTCTAAGATCAAATCCTTTACCTCTGCTTCACCTTCACCTTCATGCTTGGGAATGGCTGCAATTTCTTTGTCTTCTTCATCCACCTTCATGAATTCTTCTTCCACATCTTCAAATTCTTCTTCTTCCTCTATTATCTTCATTTATTTCCTCCATTGAACTATCTTTTTAATGGGCCATACAACTTTCTTCTCCATTGTCAAGTACTAACTTTGTGCTTGTCTGAGCAACTACTCCATCTCCATTTGGAACTCCAATTCTATTCTTTATATAACTTGTGTCAATTCTGCTATCTCTTTCTCTATTTGCCTCATCTTTCCCTCTTTCCTCTTCCTCTCTTTTTCCTCTCTTTTTCTTTCTTGTTTCCTCCCCTCTACCTGCAACAAATCCATCCTTCTCTTTAATCAAGAAATTCTCTCATTTCTTGCTCTTGACTTCTTTGCCTCACCTAGGTCTCTTCTCTTTTCCTCTACCTAGTCTATTGGAAATCATGTTCTCTCTTCAACCTACACAAACAAAAACAAACAAACACCAAAATATCTTACTCAGACCTTCTGAGCTCTGATACCAAACTAATGCAGTGACAAGGGTTCCAAAACTTTCAAAAAATCTCAACTTGACTAGACTCAACCAATTCTTGCTTGCTCTTACAACTTGGACTCATCCTTCCTTCACAAAAGACTTGGTTCTAAACACCCAAACTGAGATCGAGGCATACAAAAAATTTGTTGAATCCTCAAACCATCTTAAGCAACATCAAAATGACTAACTCAAACCCTATCACCAACTTAAATATCTTGAACATGAGAATTCCCAAAGTAGACTATCCTAACTGGCCTAATTAGGCTTCTTGTGATCATTCAATCTTACTTACTTGAAATGCAACAATAAAGGTCTCTCTTGAACTCTCAAATTGGTTCAATGGAATGTAATACTCCTCAATTGAACACTCTTCAAATTATTTTATGTCCTTTCAAGATAGAAGATCCCCAACTATGCAAATACTATCCTAACTAGGATTGTCCCCAATCTGCCTTAATAGGACAGTCATCAAACAATTGACTAAAAGCTTTTAGTTTCACCAAAACCTATTAGAAAAGGGATTAAAATACACCTATGCAACCTTTTAAAATAATATTACCCAAGAAGGACTCACACTCTACAATCAAACTCTTGAAAACTCCATTGTACACTATGATTTCTAGATTTTTTTCACAATTTACAGACCTAGGGCATCATTAAATCTACCCAAAACCCCATTCTCAAGGTCTTTAACTTTGGAATATGAAATGATATGTAAAAATGTGCCTTTACACCAAAAACTAGAATTTTCCACTTTCCAAAATGAGAGAAACACAATTTTCTTTACCACTATTTACCCTAGATCAGGGTTTTAACCTACCTGAGACAAATTGATTATAACTTTCACTAGATTGAATGGATTTTAATGAAACAAAATGAAAATAAAATTAGATTCATGGGGATCTAACTTAAAATGAAGGAGGAGTGGGTTTAAGCACAACACATGGTTTTAAAATGGCCTTAAATAAAAGAAAATGGTAGAAATTGACAGAAAATAGAGCATTTCATTGAATTTCTCACTCCTACATCATCTCCCATCCTTCCTTGAAGTTTGAGAGGCTTAAATATTACTTTATAAATCAAAACCAATGACTCAAACTAATTTTCTAACTATTTGACTCTTGACATTCCACCATTTGGCATTTTTTACATTTTTACAATATTGTTATGACAACATTTTGTCAATTTTTGCAACTTTTACATTATATGTGGGCCAATGAATCCAAAATGACTATCTAGGACCTATTCCAAGCTTAATGTGGCCATTTAGACCTTATTACATCATGATATCATCAATACTAAATTAAAAACCTAAAATTGTCTCATGAAGGCATGTTCTTGCTAGGGTGCTCTTGTACCACTTTGTCACAAAAGTTGTTGGTTTCATTGGTCTACTTGAGCTAGGTTATGTTGTGAGACTATCAGAGAAGCTTTTTTTAGTTATTTAATTAACTTCCTTCTACCCATTAGATGGTTTTAGATAGTTTTATTGTGTAATTTGTATAACTTGGGCTATTATAGTTTTTACTTAATTTTGCTATGTAGTTTGCACCTTAAATTTCTACTATCTTAAAGATAATTCCTATAAGTTGTCTAAAAAGGATGATTAACAACCTAACCAGATCAAGATTGAAATTTGAAAGAGCTTCACTAGGTGAAATATTTATTTTAATTTTTGATTAGAGGGAAAACAGGTTTTGAATGGACCCAAAACCATTAACAACGGGTTTTGAATGGACCCAAAACCATTAGGTTTTGAAGGGACCCAAAACCCAAACTAAGATGATCAAGCTGCCCAAAGAGTAGAGTTAAAAACACCCAACAGTGAAACAAAGACTCATCCATCCAACAACCAGCAAGTTTCCCAACAAAGTACCAAGATTTTACATGAATCTTGAACCCATTGGTTTTGATGGGACCAACAACCCACTACAACAAGGTTTTGGTAGGGACCTTAAACCAAAACCTATATATTTTGAAGGGATCTACAACCCTGTACAACTAGGTTTTTCTAGGGACCTTAAACCTGAGAAAATTTCCTACAACAACCAAGCAACATCGTACCAGTCCTTGAAGAAGATTAGTCTTTCCATACCGCTAGTAGAAACAACTAAAACATAGATAAAAAATAGAGCCCCAACATCAGAAGAAATTGAGCCCAACAATATACCCTCTCCACCTCTATAGGAGAGGTCACCAAAAATATACAAGGTTCCAACAATGTTCCACAAAAACCAGTTGTTCTCTCCACCTCTATAGGAGAAAAAACCAATCTCGTCCAATCCACCATAGCCACAACACCCCTTATCCTTGAGAGTGAAATATTTCTTTTAGTTAATTTAAATTACACAATATAATTTGTCTCAACTCTGCTAATATAATTCAACGAACGCATTTGTCCATATACTTTGTATTGAGCTGTGTATACTATGTATTTGTGTGTATACTTCAAGGCTTATGTGTTTGTGACTACTTGTGCTTCCCTTATTCACATGTACATGCTTGACTTATTCATGTGTATACTTAATAATTAGTTATCCCTAGCTTTGATCATTGATGTCCTTCATGGTTTGTCTTGAATAAATTAATTGATTGATGCTAAACAACTTTATCCAAAAGTAAAAAACATGTTTTTAATTGGTATTCCATGAAATGATTCATAAAAACAATCCAATATATTTAATCCTTTGATTGGAACAAGTTAATTAAGTAAAGGATACATAATCTTCACAACACTTGCAAAATATAATATTCAGAGTAGATGAAGTAGTCAACTTCTTGACACATTATCTATGTTATTGGGTTCTTCTATTTTAGCCCTAGTTTTGGCCCTAGTTTGGTTCACCTGTGGGTTTGACCATGGTCCTTCATTTTTGGGTTTGGTTCACCCATGTAGAACCCAAGAGAATTCGAGCATAACCTAGATAGAACCTAGGCTAACCAAGACAAAACTCGCGTGCCTAGGCATCCAAAAAGTTCCTTTTTTAAACATTTTTTTCATGTTTTATGGAGTTTGACTTTGACCCATGCCCAAGGGAACCCTAAAAGTGACCTCTAAATCACTTCAAACACCTTAACTACCTCATTCTTAATCTTTTTTCCTTGCAAACAAGCATTTTCATTCCAAGAGGTTGAGCTTTCATTTTTGCTTGCTAGATTGAAAATAGATTGTGACACAACTTTCTTTTTTCAAAAATTGTTCCAAATGCATCATTGAACTAAGAATTCATCACACATCTATAGAAAAATAGAGGAATAATACAAACTAAAAACATTACACTTTTTTTCTCACTAACTTGTTGTACTCTCCAACATCTCTCTTCTCTCATGTGAAGAGTTAGAACTGCTTGGCCATGCCTTTGCATCATTTAGGAAGTTTTGCTCTTTTTGACAATGTCAAAATCCTATGGCTGCATATAGATTAGGAAATTGACTTTTCCTTTTAGGTTAGAAATGCATGTAAGTGTCAAAAGTATCCTTGATATTACAAAAAGATATGTGTTTATGCACTTCAATTGTGTAGTCACCCTTTGGTTCTTTGAAAGAAAAATCTGCATATGGACCACTATTACACTACATAGGTAAACTAGATTTTTTTATTGTGGAGCTATATTAAGCTACCACTCTCAAGACCAATGTAAAAATGATACAAAATAATGTTTGAGACTACAAGAAGACATCAAAATGGCTAGTGTACTAAACAAATTCTTATTATTTCTGAAGAACACTGATAACTCTACTCAGTTGGCTTCTTTTTTCAAAATCATACAAATTGAACCCTAGCATCAATAGACTATGTCTATTAAGCTATCGCAATTCAAGTTTCAATGATGAATAATTATCATGCATGGTTTAAATGAAATTCAAGATTATGGTGGTTTTGTTTTTTATATGATGTTATGTGATATTCTAATCCCAATTCATGCTTCTAGGTTGCATATATATATTGTTTTTACATGTTTTTTGTACCAACGAACCGAACCCCCCTCCAAAAAGTTTTGGCCAATCCGGTGAACTAAACCCCCAAACCCAAACCTGGACCTCATACAACCTCAAAACCTCTTCCAACACTCTTCATTCTGCCTACACAAACTTAATTGACCACCAAATTATGTTGCCCCTGACTTTACCCACTTTTACTCCTTCAAACCTCTCTTTTTCATTCAAAACCCCTATTTTCCCAACTAGGGAATCAAGTCATAACATACTTTTGACCTCCCCTATCCTTGCAGACCTTTTGAACACATCAAACTCCACAACCTCACCCTATTTCCAACCTATTCTAACTTATTTTCAAGCAATTTCTTATTTTCACCTCTTCTAGCCTTACTTTTAAGGGGCCCCAATTCTAAATTTTCAACAGGGGCAATGTTAGTAATCTCTTCCAATGCCTTTACCAATGCTATTTTCTTATTCCTACTCCCTATCCTACTTACATTAGGCCCATATCATGGAGACACAACCTGAACAATAGGTGGAATGGCCTATTTCAACATATTACACTCAAACCCTTGTATCAACAAGTTCATACCTATTTCAGAAATCTACTTCTAAGTTGCTTGGAACTTAATAGAATTCCACAAGAATGGATTCTAATCAACTGTTGTGTGTATGTTTCTCTTTTCAATTGTTTTCCATGCCATCATAAGGGATCAAGCTGGTTGAAAGTAGCTCAAACCAATTCCATGTGTTTGGGTACAAAATAGGACCATGCCTAGCATAAACGTACTTATCTAGATGTGTTGGAGCAATTTTTTTGGTCACACAAATCGCAAAACAAAAGTTGCACCACTTTGCAACTTTACACTACTTGCATTTGACATTTTTTCCATTAAGTGAAAATTGGACACCACAAGAAAAAAACTCTGAAATAACTAAAATTGAGAGAGGTTATTATAGAGGGGCCCAATGTGATTCTATAGGCTCAATTGAAGAGTTCGTAAGCATCATAGTTTCTGAGTAATAGCTCATCAAAGATTGCTTCCCTTTTGCACTTTGGACCCTTAAGGGATCGATCCAGTTGAACGTAGCTCAAAGAAAATCTGTGTGTTTGGGTGCAAAAGAGGACCATGTATAACAAAAAAATACCCATTTGAATGCATTGGAATAGTCCATTTGGTCACACAAGTTGCAAAATGAATGTTGCACCACTTTGCAACTTTCAACTACTTGCATTTGACAACTTTTTCCCCAAGTGAAAATTCACCACCATAGGAAAATGCCTCTAAGACAGTAAAAACCGAGAAAGGTTATTATAGAGGGGCCCAACGCGATCCCATAGGATCAAATGATAATTTTTTAAGCATCATGATATCTGAGTAACAACCTACTAAAGTTTGCATCTATTTTGCACTTTGGACCCTTAAGGGATCAACTCAGTTGAACGTAGCTCGAAGTGATTCCGCATGTTTGTGTGTGAAAGAGGACCATTCCTAGCATAAAAATACCTATTCAACTGCATTGGAATAGTCCATTTGGTCACATGAGTTGTAGAATGAAAGTTGCACCACTTTGCGACTTTCAACTACTTACATTTAACAACTTTTTCCCTAAGTGAAAATTTTCCACCACGAGAAAATGCCTCCAATGTAGAAAAAATTGAGAGAGGTTATTGTAGAGGGGCCCAACATGATCCCATAGGATTATACGTGAAGTTTCTAAGTGTCACGGTATCTGAGTAACAACATGCTGAAGTTTGTAGCAATTTTGCACTTTGGACCCTTAAAGGATCGATCCGGTTGAACATAGCTCAGAGAAATTCCGCATGTCTGGGTGCAAAAGAGGACCATGCCTAGTGTAAACATACCTATTCAGATGTGTTGGAATAATTTTTTTGGTCACACGAGCTATAGAACAAAATTTGAACTACTTTACAACTTTCAACTACTTGCATTTGACAAATTTTTCCCCAAGTGAATATTCGCGATCATAGGAAAAGGCCACTGAGATAGAAAAAATGAGATATTTTATTGAAGATGGTCCCAACATGATCCCATAGGATCAGACGAGAAGTTTCTAAGCATCATGGTATCTGAATAACAACATGCTAAAGTTTGCAGTCATTTTGCACTTTGGACCCTTAAGGGATCGATCTGATTGAACATAGCTCAGAGCAATTTTGCATGTTTGGGTGCAAAAGAGGACATTCCTAATGTAAACATACCTATTTAGATATGTTGGAATGGTTTGTTTGGTCACACAAGTTGCAGCATGAAAGTTGCACCACTTTGCAACTTTTAACTACTTGCATTTGACAATTTTTTCTACAAGTGAAAATTCGCCACTATGGGAAAATGCCTCCAAAATAGCAAAAACAAAGAGAGGTTATTGTAGAGGGGCCCAACATGATTCCATAGGATTAGACGATAATTTTCTAAGCTTCAAGGTATCTGAGTAACAACATGTTGAAATTTGTAGCCATTTTGCACTTTGGACCCTTAAAGGATAGATCTGGTTGAAGGTAGCTCAGAGTGATTCTACATTTTTGGGTGAAAAAGAGGACCATTGGTAGCATAAAAATGCCTATTTGGATGCATTGGAACAATCCATTTAGTCATATGAGTTGTAGAATGAAAGTTGCACCACTTTGCAACTTTCAACTACTTGCATTTGACAAGTTTTTCCCCAAGTGAAAATTTGCCACCACAAGAAAATCCCTTTGAGATAGCAAAAAAAAGAGAGGTTATTGTAGAGGGGCCCAACATGATCCCATAGGATCAGATGAGAAGTTTCTAAGCATCACGGTATCTGATTAACAACATGTTGAAGTTTGTAGCTATTTTACACTTTGGACCCTTAAGGGATCGATCTAGTTGCATGTAGCTCGAAGAGATTCCGCATGTTTGGGTGCAAAATAGGACCATTTCTAGCATAAAAATACCTATTCGGACAAGTTGGAACAGTCCGTTTGGTCACACAAGTTACAGAATGAAGGTTGCACCACTTT
Source organism: Sequoia sempervirens (assembly GCA_007258455.2). Lineage (NCBI taxonomy): Eukaryota > Viridiplantae > Streptophyta > Pinopsida > Cupressales > Cupressaceae > Sequoia > Sequoia sempervirens. Next base: position 470,108,389 of record VDFB02058242.1, read on the forward strand.
GCAACTTTCAACTACTTGCATTTGACAATTTTTTTCCCAAGTGAAAATTTTCCACCACGAGAAAATTCCTCCAAAATAAAAAAACATGAGAGAGGTTATTGTAGAGGGGCCCAACACAATCTGATAGGATTAGATGAGAAGTTTCTAAGTATCACAATATCCAAGTAACAACATGCTAAATTTTGCAACCATTTTACACTTTGGACCCTTAGGGGATCAATCCGGTTGAACTTAGATCAGAGCGATTCTGTGTGTTTGGGTGTGAAAGAGGACCATGCATAGTGTAAAAATACCTATTTGGATGTGTTAGAATAGTCTGTTTGGTCACACAAGCTGCAAAATGAAAGTTGCATCACTTTGCAACTCTGCACTGCTTGCATTTGACACGTTTTCCATCAAGTGAAAACTAGAGACAACAGGAAAACCACTCCGAGATAACAAAAACCGAGAGAGGTTATTGTAGAGGGTCCCAACATGATCTCATAGATTCAAATGGAGATTTATTAAGCACCATGGTTTTTGAGTAATACCCCGTCAAAGATTGCTACCCTTTTGCACATTGGGATCTGATGTTTCCTTCAACTATACAGCTACGTATAGGGTGATTGTGCTCTCTTTTTGATGGAATTTGGTGGGAAGCAGAATTAACTCCATTTTAGTTTTGGTTTGGTTTGATTTTAAGTGATTTTGTGCATTTTAGAAGCCAATTATTGAGGGTCAGTCTGTATACCCTGTTTTAAGGGTTTTTAGTGCATTAAAATGTCATATTAAGTCTTTCACCCACTATGTGCTTCTATAACTCAATGGAAAGGCTTAGTTAGGGTTATAAAACATGTGTGAAAATTTTTGTGCACAAGGGAGGCGAATAGAGGGTTATTAGGTGGTGCCCTAGATGTCAAATGGTGTATTTTTTAGTGGAAAATGGTGGTTTAGTGCTAGGGTTTGAAGAAATATTTGGGGGCAGCAATATCTCTTGAACTTTTAAGCTTGTGAAGACCTTTTTGAAGGTGTTTTAGGCTTTTGTTGGCTATGGGAAGGTTTGGAGTATGGTTTTTCAATAAACCCTTACCTAACTTGTGAAAGAAGAGGGTTTTGGGGTTTATTATGTTAGAGGGCTTATTGATGCAATTCAAGGTGGAGGAACTCTTTTCAACATCAACTAATCAATTCTCAAACAATGAACCCGATCTTTGATCACTAAAACACCTAGTTTCTCAAAACACACTCAAAAGGCTTGTAGCCTTCAATATTCAACAAATGAAGTTATCCTACTACTAAGGCAATACAAAGGAAAACAAATCATCACTAGAGACTTACCATAGGCCTACTACAAGATTCACAAAATATCCCCATAAGTTTCTTTGTGCCATCATGGAGAACCAACAAATTGACCTACTAAAAGGCTACTTGAATTACCCCACTTTTCCAAACAAAGTACCTTTTAAACTTCTTTTAATCACACAATCCCTTGGATAGTCAGTAATTGTGACTCAAAACATCAAATTCACTAATCATTACACCAACACAAGGCTGCTAGGGTGTTGTCCCAACAAACCCTCCCTTTTCATGCATAAAACTAGGGTTTTACTAGATCGACCATAAACTGGGCTTTCCAAATTTTGAAATTGTTTTCCAACACACCTATTTAGGTCTGCATAGATATTCTATGCCATTACCAAGCCAAATCCATTAATATTTCACTAAAACCATTCATAAAACCTCCATTTTCACATGCATTTTGCTCTGCTTAGCCCTTGGGCATCACTCAAAATTGACCAAAATGACCTCTCAACCTTCCAAATCCCCTGTACAGTTATATTACACTTTTCACATGACCCATTCCACAAGAAATAGTGGAAACATAAAGTGGAATGGGTCAAATCCACATTTTAGAAGACCCTTAATAAGCAAATGGTGTTAAATCAGGGGAGCAATAGAGTACTGAAGAGAACTCACTCAATATTTTGTCTTAGATCCTCCAAAATGATGCAAAATAAACCTACTTCACACTACCACACAATGCAAAAGGTTTCAGAGCAAGAAGGACCTATACGGGTCTGTACAAGGGAAAGAAATTTTAGAAAACTCAACAAAATACTGAGAAAATGTTGTTTTTTAGTTTTGAATTTCTTCTATTAGCAAAATTACATTGTGTTTGAGCCTTCAAGAGGCTTTAAATAGCTTTTAAAAATGATTCTACATCTTTCCAATCATGCCTAACTATTGTTTTTGTAACTAACATGACTTACTACATTATAAATCAATTGGTCTAATATGACCTTATTCAATTGACAAAACTCAAAACACAAAACTAACTTAATACTTCCATGAACCAAATTTTCTCAATAACCTTGGTGCCCTTGAACCAAATTTCAATATTTCAGTAAATCTCATTACAATGCCTTAGGTACTCTATTCTCACAGATATTTTACAATGTCACTCATACATTTGAGATTCTCTTATAATGTCTGCATCATAGGTTCTCATTCTGAGGTTAACTTCAAATGAGTAACTTGAGATTCCCTCGCAAAGCTTCACACGCTCTTGTGGAATGGATTGAAATCAAAATTGATATTTGTCAAGATCATCAAAATAAGGATGTTCCATTGCTTTTTTGGATGAGATTCTCTTTGATGGCTCATAAATCAGCATTTTCTACAAGGAGAGACCAATCAATTTTTTGTAGTTTAGTTATAGATACACAAAGTAAAAGAAGAAAAAGAAACAACATCCAAAATGGAAATGAAATGAAAATAGATGGAAGAAATTTACAGATGGGCATGCCGATCTCTCAACTTAGTCACTCCTAGTCATACATCTTCATTGGGAGTTCGAAGATATCTATTGCACACAACACCTCTCATGAATAGAATATCTTGAAATTTGAGATGCTCTTATAATGTCTACATCAGAAGTGCTCATGATAATGTTACTTACAGATACACAAATTAATCTGCATTTCTTTTCTAGCTAAGATTCTCTTGGATGGCTCATAAATCTGCATTTTCTACAAGCAGACACCAATCAATGTTTACCAGGTTACTTATAGATATGCAAAGTAAAATAAGATGATAGCATTGGCATCAAAAAAATTAACGTGCATACAAGTATAAATTAATAAGAACCATTGTGCATATACTTACAAATTAATCCAATGAACCATCTAAGTCTGCTCTACTCTTTATTGTGTCAAGTATTGCCTCATGGTCAAACTCACAGACCTTCCACAAGGTCTTGTTCAAAGGTATACCCCCATATTTATTCAAACGAACACTAGATGCCATGACAAGGTTTGATTAATCAAGAATCTTATGATGTGTGTCAAAGTCCTGAAATAACCATTGTTTAACACTCTTATGTGGGTACCTACTAAGCCACATTCCAGTAACAACAACCAAGCTTGTAGGGTATTCAATGTTTTCTCCATCTATAATTGGGGCTTCCAATTTATTTTTGGCCTCAACATAATGATACAAGTAATAGTCTATTCCCTCTTTGTTGTCTTCATCTACAATAACTGCATAAACATGCCCTACATTGATATGTGGGGAAAATCACTTGAAATTAGTCAACATTACGAATACAGTACAGAGTCATATAACAATATGGAATTTAAAAAACTAAGAAAGTAGATATATTACCTAGTTGAACTGGATCTGATACGTGGTCAAAATTGACTGATGATTCCATCTATGTTAGTTCCAATGTTGTTGGAGGGCGATACGTGTGAAGTGGGCTAAGATAACTTGTTGAACCATTTGTCAACCCACTCCCCTAACTCGCAATCATTCCAGGCTTGCATTGTACATGAAGAACAAAAGTGTACCATCTTACATGTATTGATACTCCATGAACCTGCATTTGAGCTAAGGAAAGAGTGTAGCTCACTCGATCATGTTAATGTACAACAATCCTCATATGGTGCAATGTTAGTATCATCCATCAACCAAAAAAATCTACATACTGAAGATGTACCTTCATTACTTAGAACTATCAAAGCATTACACCACTCGACAAATGATCTTGCATCTATCAACTTTGTACTGTCTTTATACTTTAACTTTTCTCGTGCTAATGTTGTTTTCATGCATGCTCCTACACCATCATGCTTTCCCTTTCCATGCCCAACCTCACTAAAGTTCCTCATATGTTGGACACCTGTAGTAAGATCCATCATGCACAACTAGTAGAACATGCATGCATTCTTGAACTGTGTTGCACAGTTATCCGACCATATTATATGTTAATCATATGCTATGCCTCTCTAAGAAAAATCATTGTAGAACATATGGAAGCAACCTTGCACGAACTCTAGAGAATGTGTGATCATCACTAATATAAAAGTGATACTTCCTCAATACCTTTCTTTGGTCCTTTGTACTATCAGCTACATGAATGAATGCCATGTGCACAAATATTGAAACCTATGTGGAGTTGTAATATTGTGATTGCACATCATGTTATGGTTGTAGAGTGTAGTTCTCTGCAAAATCAACCACTGATACTATGCTTCCAACTAGAAAGGTGTTCTTGCATAGCTTGAATTGTGTGTCCAACCATCAGGCTCTATGGGTATGCCTTGCATACTCATGATCATACAATATATTGTCACGAAACATGGACATAAAATGATACACTGGAATCTTTTGAATAACCAAATCAAACCTTTTTTCTTGAGACCCATCTTTTGTAATGTATGCCACTATTTTATACTTCCTGAACTCTACTAGTTTTTGTCCCACCTAATATGTTCTTTCCATATGTTGACATGCTGGCATTCATTGCAAGCCACCGCAATGCTCGCATGAACCATCCAAGCATGTTGTCCTATAGAATATTTGGCCATCCTCTATTTCACATAAAAATTTTCATAAGAACACTCTTGAAGATTTTTGTGGGGCTTCTATGCCACAATCCTACAAAACATCATTAGTATGCAAATCTAAACATATAAAATGATAACATTGTAATAGTTAGATAATTCAATATGTAGTCTACAACAACAAGTAGTGTATGTATGATTTATCTTGGCATAATTTTTTTAAGAATTTCAAAAAATATTTGAGAAATACTAATTTGAGGATAATCATTTTTAAATTTACAAAAAAATTGGGTTTGAGTCGTATCCAAAAAATGCTTTGGATGTGGCTCATGGTTTTGACTATCGATTATCCTTCTTATGAAATCCCTTTGATTCAGAGATGGCCTTGTATTATTCTTGCAATACTCTTAAATTAGTGTTCTCAATGCTTCAACAACCTTTTTATCTTTTTGTGGCTTTCTTCCCAAGAATTCCCATAATTCATTTGAATCGGTTCCCTCAATTCTTTTCCACCTTTGAATAGCTTTTGATAAAAAATTTCTACTAATTCTCATTTTTTCACTTGTCTTTTTAATGATACGAGCTCTCTTTGTTTGATAGCTTAGCAAAGTCAATGTAATGACATGTCAGGTGACATTACTATCCTTTGAGCATCAGGTCTTACCCACACTCTCATAAGCATCCATTAGATTCTTCACAGTAGTGTTTTCACTTGATGCATTCAATGTTCTCAACCCAAGAGTCTTCATGATGTTTCTATACTTTAAACCCCACATCATTTCAACAAATAGTTGACATCTTGTGGTCTCATTTAGCCTTTCAAAGAAGAATTTCCAAATCTTATCAGTATATTTTCTACAAGAGTGTGTTTAAATCTTACCTTCCATGTGCTACAAAATATACTCATCAAAATTAATCAAATATTTTGGTTTTCTACACAAAATTCTAGGTGGTGTTCTCCTAGGTACATACATCTCAACATTAGCAATTTCATCAATATTTAATTGAGGTGGGCTAGATTGCGTACCTTCGATCAAGGGTGGAGTAGAATACAAACCTTGAGGTTCAAGTGGGGATGATGGCATACCTTCTTCATCAAATCCGAGTGATGATGTACTCTCAACTTGAGATGCGATGGACGGTGTCCAACCATATTCACTTGTGGTAGATGGTGTCCCTCCATATTCACTTGTGATTAATGGTGTCCCTTTGTATTCACTTGCAGTAGAGGGTGTGTCTCCAACTACAGTATCTACATCTATCCTAGCATGATGCTTTCGCATCTGTTCCCTTTGTGCTGCCAATTTTTATTCTCTTTTTGATGGTTGAGGTTCCTCTTCAATTGGCTTGTTTTCATCAATCGTTTCCAATTTATTCTTTTCATGATATTCCCTCAACCATTCTCTCTCCTTTTCTTTGAAAGTTTGGAGCTCTTCGTCTGTTAGTTTCTTCCTTGTTCGTTTCTTCGGCATGGAGGATAATTTTACCTATACCATGGTAATGAGACGAATATTATTTCCTCAAAAATCTATCCATTAGAATAAATGAAATATATTTCATCCAAGCATTCATAAATAGACAACATACATGATGAGGTAATTTAGAAATATAGATGAAAACCAAAATAGTTTAAATCAGTGCTATCAATGTGGGAGGAGTTGGTGCAGGAGCACCATTTAAAGTTAATCCATTTAAGGTTGAATAAGGTCTAGATTATAGTTTTGGAGGAATTTTGTCTTTAAAAGGTCTATAAGACCATGTTCTGATGTAATTGGTCATTTTTTCAATAGTATTTAGGGGTCTAGGTAGTAGAATTTTCAAAAAGTACAAAAAGTGCTAAGTTGCCAAATTAACAAATAGTGAAGGGTTGTAAAAGTGTATTAAAGTGGGAGAGCAATGGTCACCTCTTTCACATGCTAGTTTTGGAAGTTGAAGTGGTTTGCTTTAGGAGGTAAAAATTATAAAAGGCCATGATAAACTCAAATGGAGGATGATCCTTGGATTGGAAAGAAGAATTTGAACAATAAAACTTAGAATTTCTCCATTTTTTCTATATTTTCCAATATAGCAGCAGTTGGTACAGGTGGTACAACATATTTTTGATTCATTTTATTGTGGAATAGCATATCATAGTGTGTCTTCTCTCATTTGAATCCATTTTGAGTTTTTCTCATTAAGTTTTGTGTGATTTATCATCAAATTTCTCTAACCGACTGAAACAAGGTTTCTTGTAAGTTTGTAAACCTCAAACATGTATTAACTCCATCCCACCTACTGTAAGGCTTGTAACTTGGTGGGATGGATTGGAAAAAATATTTTTTTGGTGGAGGAATGTTGAACTAGAGTATGGGAGTTCCAGAAGTGGATTGGGTGTCAAACCTTATGAGCAAATGTTGAGTTTTCCTTAAGAAAAATGAGGTTTTGGTGAGTGAAATTGAGTTTATGAGTTGGGCAGCATTATTTTATGTTAGATTGAGCATGAGTAGGGTATGTTAGGCTTGTTTTAATAGTTTTCAAGTTTTGGAATGTTTGGCAAGTGCTACTTTCAATAAAACCTAGGGTTTCCAAGCCTAGGGAGAGGGTTTTATGGTTTGGGTGGTAAATGATTGAATCTCTGCAATCTATTTCTAGAATTTGAAGTTTTGATAGATATTAAGTGCTACCCAAAGGTTTTAGGAGATTTGGACAAGTTTTGAATGTGGCCCTTTGTAAAAGTGGGCTAATTTGGGGCCTTAAAAGTGTAGAAAACTTGATTTGTACAATTTGGTACAAAACAAACATTGGTGATTGTTGGATATGTTGAAAGGCTCTATAATGGGTCCCTAATATGTGTTGTGTTGTGAGTTGAAAGGTTGTGTGAGTGGAATTACACCTGATTGAGTGACTTTGATATGGTACAAGGAACAGTGTAAATTTATTGAATGAAGAGGTCCTAATGAAATTGTAAATTGAAATTTGTGTTTGTAGATTGGAGTTGTGTGTTTGTGTGTTGCAGGCCTCCCCCTACTGCATCAGGAGTATATTCCAATTTTTTAGAGACATGTATGGAAAATTTGGTAGCATAGACAAGGAAATCAACTAGTTTGTATAATTGTTTCACAAAATACCTCATTGAAAGCTTTGGAAGCATACACAAAGTAAGTCAATTTTAAAATAAAAAACTGCCTCAAAGAGATGTGGTTTAAAAATTTAATTGGAAAGTGTATAGAATTGTGTAATTTAAAATGTCCATTGACAAATTAAGGTCATAACATGACAAACAAACAATGATCAACATGGAATATGCACAACAACAAAAATGAAAGCAAGCCATAATAGAATGAAAGAAAATGTGTAAAGACTTCACATAGCTAAAAAAGTAGAGTTTCAAATGGAGCATTTCTCCCCAATTATGTAGCATTTGCTTCCTCATTCCTCAAACTCCTCAACAATTTGAATTTTTCAAAAGCTCGTTCCCCTCCAAACTTCAATTGTATATCAGTTATCACTAGAATTCAAACTTGAATTGATAGTATATGCCTTTCAATGTGAAAACTTTTCCATTTCATGCAAAAGTGGTGGAAAGATCATGAAAAAGGTGGTGGAATCTAAAAATCATGCATGCACACTTCACGCACTCATCAAAAAGCTACTTTTTATCACAACACATGTAGAACCAAGAGAATATGCAGAATGTGGACCAACATCACGGGTATATTGTGTATTTTTTACCATTTTTAGAGCTAGACAAAACACGATCGTGTTATAACGTGAGCACATTATTTCCTGCTAAAACGGTCATGTATCTACTTCTTCAAAACACACTCATGTTATGAGAAAGTTGGTTTTTTTATAGATTTATTTTCTCTCTTTTTCTATACCGTCTACCTTAATTCTATCTCTCTCCCTTCTACCCTTATACCTTAATTCTATCTCCCTCCCTCTCTCCCTAAACCCTAAACCCACTCTATCTCCCTCTCCCATTTCTCTCTCTCCCTCTCTCCCTAAATCCTAAAACCATAAACCCACTCTATCTCCTCTCTCTCCCTCTCTCCCATTCTCTCCTCTCCCTCCCTCTCCCACTCTCTCTTCTCTCCCTATCTCCCTCTCTCCTCACCTCCCTCTCCTAAACCCCAAACCTCTCCCACTCTCCCTCTCCCTCTCTCTCCCACTCCCTCCTCTCCCTCTAGATTCACCTCCCACCTCCCTATCTCCCACTTCTTCCCCTCTCCCTCCCTCCTCCACTCCCTCTCTCCCCTCTTCCACTCCCTCCTCCTCCCTCCCTCCCACTCCCTCCCTCTCTCCTCTCCTCACCTCTCCCCTCCTCCTCCCTCTCCACCTCTCTCCTCCCTCCCTCTCTCCCACCTCCACCTCCCTCTCCCTCTCCCTCCCTCTCTCCCACTCTCTCTCTTTCTCTCCTCTCCTCAAGATCTCACCTCCCACTCCCTCCCTCTCCCACTCTTACTCTCCCTCCTCCTCTCCTCCCACTCCCTCCCTCTCCCTCCTCTCCCTCTCCCTTCCTCTCTCCCACTCCCTCCCCTCCTTCTCTTTCTCTCCCCATCTCCCTCTCTCTCACCTCCCTCCTCCTCTCTCCCACTCCCTCCCTCTCCATCCCACCTCCCACCCCTCCGCCTCCCACTCTCTCCTCCCTTTTCTCTCCCTCTCTCCCAAAACCCTAAACCCACCCCATCTCCCTCGGCCCCATTCCACCATCCTCATCTCACCTCCTCCCCTGCCATCTCCTCCTCACCCTCCCTCTCTCACCTCTTCCTCCCTCCTCTCCTCTCCCACTCTCTCCTCTCCCTCCCTCTCCCTCTCCCCCCTCCCTCCCTCTCCCACTGTCCTCTATCCTCTCCCACTCTCTCTCTTCTCTCCTCTCTCCTCTCTCCTCTCTCCCTCTCTCTCACTCTCCCACTCCCTCCCTCTCTCCCACTCTCTCACTCTCCCTCTCCCTCCCTCTCTCCCACTCTCTCCCTTATAAGGAAAGCTAAGGTTTAGAAACAACTCTCCTAACGTCAAAACATCAGGGAAGAATGCAGAGATAATTTTAAATTTTCAATTATAGTCTAATTAAGATACACTTGCAAGCAATAACAAAAACAGAGAAATAATCATACACATATGAACATTATATTTACGTGGGAAAACCCTTACGGGAGAAAAACCAACCACACCAAGAAAAACCCCTTTGTATTACAATAACAAAAATTACATACAAAGTACAAGATTCGCTCTCTATGATGTCAATTTACAACAACATTCACAATGATCAACGTTGCTATAGAACACTCCTGTTACAATGCACTCTCAATTTAATTCACATTGATACACACCGAAAAATTCATCTAAAATTCATCAATCATCCATCTTTCGAACAAATCATCAAACTGAACATCATCTACAATTCCAGAATATATTCATGTCGTCACTAGTCTGTTGAACTTCCACATAGAACTTCCTCAACAAACTAACTTCCAACAGTTCCCATTTAGCTTCTATGATTGCTCATAGACTCACCATGTAGGATAGTCATCACTCAGTCAAAGGCGTTCAACCTGTGTTGCATGTTGGTGAGACACTAACGGTGTCTCCCTGATGCCACAAGACCTGATTGTCATTATCGCCAAGAGTCTTGACCATCAGCAAGACGTTACATCGAGTTCAAAAGTCGCATTGACCTCAGCAATCTCATCAGCGAGACAATCACTATTCAATGAGACATCATAGCGATGTTCAAAGGTCACATAGATATCTGCTTTCCCTTTGGTGAGACTCTCGCTCTTCGCCAAGAGGTCATACCGATGCCTTCAAGTTACACCACAATGTTCCATTATCATCGAGACTTCGTTCATCGCTAAGACTTCATACCGAAGCCTCCATGTTACCTTGAGACCACCTTTCTCTAGGAGTCATACTGAAGACATCCGATAATGAAAACATGTTGCATTGTCGGAAAGACTTACTACTATCACTGAGAGTTCTTACCAAAATCTTCAAGTCACCCTGAGATCAGCTTTTGACAAGAGTTATATTGAAGACAACCCACAACATCGGTGAGACAAACACCCAATGCCAAGAGTTCTTACCGAGCCACCATATGTTATCCCAACGACTCCAAGTGTAGCTATCGGTGAGACTTTCCATATCAACAAGACTTCATACCAAAGCATATTAGTTACTTCGATGACAAAGTCGCCACAAGTCTCCCCAACCAACACATAGAACCAAACCATTGGCCATAGATCTCCCCGAGTGGAGTGAGATAGAAATTGTCACAGTGATCATCATGTCACAACGATAGGTCCATTCAGCAAGACTAAAACAAGGTCTCAGTGACCAGAACTTTTCACAAGGTTCCAAAGCTACTAATCGGCCAGATAATATGGATGTCACACTGACTTAGCTCTTTCAGAGGTTTCAGCTTGTGAGATTGAGGCACAATATTCCAACAATCTCCCACTTGATGAAGATCACACAAGCACCTCCAGAGCACAACAAGAAACTACTAACATTCATGGGCACTGAGGCCCATCGAATTGGCACACCACCTAAACTAGTCTATGCTCACTGGCTTCGTTAATGCATCTGCAACATTCTCCAGAGTATCCACTTTTTCTAATGAGACCTTTCCGTCCTCCACCATATCCCATACAAAATGATATTATACATCTATATGTTTCATCCTGGCATGGAAAGTAGGATTCTTTGCCAAACAAATAGCACTCTGACTATCACAGTAAATAGCTATTTTCCCTGCATCAAAACCAATGTTAGAGCACAAATGTCTTAACCAGATTGCTTCTTTATAGGCGTGTGTTGCTGCCATGTATTTTGCCTCTGTAGTGGAAAAAGCGACTAAATCCTACCGCTTACTCATCCAACTTATTGCACCACCATTCAACACGAAAATATATCCACTGGTGGATCTTCTACTATCAATGTCCCCTACCCAATCAGAATCTACATAGCCTCGAATGCTGAGAGTCCTCTGTGATTCAACCAAGTTACCATGGTAACACAAAGCATATTCAGAAGTTCCTTTCAAATATATGAATACTCTTTTCATAGCATCCCAATGTGTCTGTCCAGGATTAGCCATAAACTGACTAAGTACTCCTACTGCTTGGGCAATGTCTAGCCTTGTACAGAACATTGTGTACATAAGGCTACCAACTGCACTAGCATAAGGTACACTGGTCATGTCCTCCTTCTTAGTAGGATATTTTGGACAGTCTTCAACAAATAGCTTTGTTCCCTACAGAACTAGAACAACTAGCTGCTTGCAACCAGTCATGCAAAATCTCTCTAGAATAGTCTTGATATACTTACTTTGACTGAGCCAAAGTTTTATATTCTTCCTATCCCTGGTTATTTCCATTCCCAGAATATACCTTGCTGCACCAAGATCTTTCATTTTAAACTTTACAGACAACTGAGACTTAAGATTAGAAATCATTAACTTACTATTGCCTATGAACAACATATCATCAACATAGAGAGCAATAATAAGGACTCAATGACTTTTAGCTTTGTAATACACACAATGATAAGATTTTGGTCTTACAAATCCCAATGACAAAAAAAACGTGTCAAAATTTTGGTACCACATTCTAGGAGACTGCTTTAAACCATACATAGACTTTTTCAACTTACAGACCAGTTTCTCTTTACCTTTCTCCACAAAGTGCTCAAGCTAGGAAATATAAATCTCTTCTTCAAGATCACCATGAAGAAATGTTGTCTTCACATCCATTTGTTCAACCTCTAAGTCATACACTGCTGCAAGTGACAAAAGAAATCTGATAGATGTCAGCTTAGCTATAGGAGAATTTTTTTCCCCATAATCAATTCCTTCTACCTAGGAATAACCCTTCACAACCAACCTCGCCTTGTACATTTCCACACTACCATCCAGACCTATTTTCTTTTTAAATACCCATTTGCAGCCAACAGCTTTTCTACCTTTAGGAAAGGGCACCAAACCCCAAGTATCATTCTTTTTTAATGATGCCATTTCTTCATTCATGGCTTCAAACCAAGAGTCCGAATCAAACATTCTAAATGCATCTTTCACAGTCCTAGGCTCATCAGTGCTAGAAATTAAAGCATAGGCACAAGTAGAATCTATCAAAGAAAACCCATACCTATCAGGTTGCTTTCTTTCACGAGTTGACCTCCTCACTTGTTGAGGTTGAGGTTGTTCTTCTTCATTATAACTCTCAGAACTACTTGAGCTCTCCACAGTTTCAGGTCCATTTTGAATTTTTAATTCCTCTTTATCCAGTGTAGGAGGAATTTCAACTACATCTTTTTTATTTTCTGATTTTCTCTCTGACTGCAGATCCAAAGTAGAAGGCTTTAGCTCACGAAAGATAACACTTCTGATGTATAGAACCTTCTCCATATTAGGATTCCAAAGCTTGTATCCTTTTATGCCAGCACTATAGCCCATAAAAATACATTTGATAGCCTTCTTCTCCAACATAGATCTTTTCTCATTTGACACATATGCATATGCATCATAGCCAAAAACACGAATATGTCTCAGAAAGGGCTTGTTTCCAGACCACACTTCCAAAGGTGTTTTCTCAACAAAAGAAGAATTAGGAGAATGATTTATCAAGTAACATGTTGTAGCAACTGCCTCAGCCTAGAACTTCTCCTCCAAGCTAGCACTGCTCAGCATACTTCATGCTCTTTCCATCACTGTCATGTTGAACCTTTCTGCAACTCCATTTTGTTGCAGAGTATAAGGTTTAGTTTTATGTCTTTTAATTCCATGATCTTTACAGTACCTCTCAAAATCATTAGAACAAAATTCACTGCCATTATCCATCCTTAAACATTTTATTTTTCTTCCAATATGATTTCCTATAAGTTTTTTAAATTCCTTAAACTGACTGAACAATTCTGATTTACTTTTCAAAAAATAGGCAAATCCTCTTCTTGAATAATCATTAATAAACAATACATAGTACCTTGACTTAGACAAAGAAGGAACATTCAATGGACCAAAAACATCATAATGAATATAATCAAGCAAACCAGAAGATTTGTGAGGACTGTAATAAAAAAGAAACACGGTGTTGTTTTCCATATATACAATGTTCACCAAATTCAAATTCAAGGTTACAATCATCAAGCCCTTCAACCAGGTTTTTATTCTTTAAGGTTTTTAAACCTTTCTCACCAATGTGGCCTAGCCTATGATGCCAGAACATAGTCTTTTCTACTAGAAGTTTAACTTCCATAGAGTTTACACCATCATGAACTTTTCCCTCTTTTCCTCCATGAGTAGCTTTCTATGACTTTACAGAGACACTATTACATTGAACATCATGTGCATCCAACTTATACAAGGTACCAATTTGAGCACCCCTTGCTAGCACCATAGAACCTCTAGTCATCTTGCAGCCATTTCCAAAGGATGTGACTTGCACTCCAATATCATTCAGCTTACTAACAAAAAGTAGATTTCAAGCCAGACCTGGTATATGCATTACATCATTGATTCCCTTCACTCTTCCATCAGGGACTTGAAAGCAATAACAGAAATAGAGAAATAATCATACATAGATGAACACCATATTTATGTGGGAAAACCCTTATGGGAGAAAAACCAACCACACCAAGAAAAACCCCTTTGTATTACAGTAATAGAAATTACATATAGAGTACGGGCTTCACTCTCTTTGATGTCAATTTACAATAGCATTCACAATGATCAACCTTGCTATAGAACACTCCAGTTACAATGCACTCTCAATTTAATTCACACTGATACACATCGAACAATTCATCTACAGTTCATCAATCATCAATCCATCGAACAAATCATCGAACTGGACATCATCTGCAATTCCAGAATATATTCATGTTGTCACTGGTTTGTTGAACTTCCACATAGAACTACCTCAATAAACTAACTTCCAATGGTTCCCATTCGGCTTCTCTGATTGGTTGTAGACTCAGCACGTAGGATAGTCATCACTCAGTCAATGGCATTCAACCTATGTCGCATGTTGGTGAGACAATAACCGTATCTCCCTGATGCCACAAGACCTAATTGTCATTATCGCCAAGAGTCCTAACTATCAGCAAGACATTACATCAAGTTCACAAGTTGCATCGACCTCATCATTCTCATCGACGAGACAATCACTATTCGATGAGACATCATACCAATGTTCAAAGGTCACATAGATATCATCTTTCCCTTTGGTGAGACTATCGCTCTTCGCCAAAAGGTCATACTGATTCCTTCAAGTGACATCGCAATGTTCCATTGTCGGTGAGACTTCGTTTGTCACTAAGACTTCATACCGAACCCTCCATGTTACCCTGAGACCACCTTTCGCTAGGAGTCATACCAAAGACATCCAATAACTTACACATGTTGCATTGTTGGCAAGACTTACCACTATCACTGAGAGTTCTTACTAAAATCTTCAAGTTAGCCCGAGTTCAACTTTTGACAAGAGTTGTATAGAAGAAAGCCCATAGCATTGGTGAGACAAACAACCATTGCCAAGAGTTCTTATTGAGCCACCATATGTTATCCTAATGACTCCAAGTGTAGCTATTGGCAAGACTTTCCATATCAACAAGACTTCATACCAAAGCACATGAGTTACTTCGATGACATAGTCGCCACAAGTCTCCACAACCAACACATGGAACCAAACCGTCAGCTAGAGATCTCCTCGAGCAGAGTGAGATATAAATTGTCATAGTGATCATCATGTCATAGCAATAGGTCCATTCGATAAGACTGAAACAAGGTCTCAGTGACCAAAACTTTTCAGAAGGTTCCAAAGCTACTAGTCGGCCAGAAAATACGGATGTCACACTGACTTGTCTCTTTTAGTGGTTTCAGCCTATGAGATTGAGGCACAATATTCCAACATCCCTCTATCCCACTCTCTCTTTCTCACACTCTTTCCCTCTCTCCCTCTCCCTCTCTCTCCCACTCTACC
>VDFB02058242.1:470124186-470181335 GCA_007258455.2 Sequoia sempervirens
CCAAGAAATGGGGTCTCCTGGTGATTTACATCACTGAGAGACCTGGTGATTTACATCACTGAGAGACCCCATTTCTTGGAACCATTTTTTCAAACATGCCACTACATTGCCAATTTCACCAAATTGGCAAGCTCCTTGGATGAATTGCTTGCAATAAAACTCACTTTATTGTTACTTATAAAATTTAAATTCAAATGCCAACTCCAAAATTTAGTTATTGAACATACAAATTTAACAAGCTCTATATTTTTGGATAAAAATTTTGCTTACCAAGAAATGAGGATTTCCTTTTACTTCTTCAATTTTCAAGCACCACTTCAGACTCGTGGTTATTTTTCTCATGAGAAACCAAACCAATCAATAATTTATTTCCCACTGATTTAAACTACATATTTTCTTAGAAGATCGTTTCTTGTTTGAATCAATTTTTGCATTTTCAACATGAAGAGAACTAATAGTTTTCACACACCCAGATCTTCCAAACATATGAACCTCCAAGTACGACTTCGCTATGTAGTTGAACACAAAAAAATATCCTAATTGCAGGCTATAATAATTGATAAATTCTTTCCAACCATATTGAAATTCCAGTCTATTGTTTGTACTCATTAACTCCAACTCCCACTCTTTCCCACTCGGGCCTTGCAACACCATATGTTTGTCTTTCTCATTTATAATTTGTGAAACAAATGTAGGATGAATCCCTCAACCCTCAACCCCTATACACTCAACCCTATACATTGGACCCTCAACCCTAATCCTTCAACCACATACCCTCAAACCATTACCCTAAACCCTAAACCATCAACCCTCAACTCTAAACCCTTAGAGCCTCTACCCCCTCTTTCTCTCCCTCTCTTTCTCAGGTCACTCCCTCCCACACTCTCTCCCTCTCTCAGGTATCTCCCTCACACTCCCTCTCTTGAAAGTCAATCTCCAACAATAAGTTGTTGAAAATCACCCCAAGTTCTCTCAGGTGTTAGGTCATGACTTACTTGGAATGTCTCAGTTGTTTTGGTGTGATCTTCCTGGTAATCATAGGGTAGAATTACGAAAGTTAAGTTTGAGGATATTTAGATCTTCTAACGGAGTTCTTGAGATGGGAAAGTTGGTGCATGATTGTTGCAAGTTCAAACAATAGTCTAGAACTCCTACTTCAGCTTCAGATTTGGCTTTACAATGTGCAATGAACCTTAGCTTAGGTCATTTCTAAAAAAAAGGAAAATGGGCAGGGAAGAGAGAAGGTTCCTAGACCTAAAACTAGTAGTGAACAATGATAATGGAGGACCCTACTATGGAAAAACTTCCTAAAAATGAGTTCCACTTAACCAGATTACTTCATTGTCTCATGAAACTAGTGCAATTCTAAGGACTATAGATATTCAACCATTCATTCACCATAAGCATGAATAAAAGATAGAAATTTAGTGCAGCTTCTGATTTATGCCCAGACTAACTTTACATATCTATTTATCATCAATAAACAAAAAAATGTATGGACAAGGAAGGTTTCCAACACACAATAGAATTCTACAATATAATGAACAACATTAACTAATCTACTAACTTGAAAAACTCACAAAAAACAAAGTAAATCTATTCAAATTAACTATGGGAGAAGAACCATGTAACATGTAATTGAAACTAAAGAATCCACCAAAATCCAATGAACTTTTATTAAAATTTCAGCAGCATGTCTTTACAACAACTCAACTCTCTCTCTTGAAAGTCTCTCCCTCCTAACCCCTCTCCCTCTCTCAACTCTCTCTCGCTCACTCACTCACTCCTATCTCTCTCCCCTCTACTCTCTACGCTTAACTCTTATGCCCTCTATGCTAAACCCTAAACCATCAACTCTAAAAACTTACACCCTAAACCCTTAAACCCTCTACCCTCTACCCTCAACCCAATACCATAAACCATCAACCCTATAGGTCGTCAACCCTATACCCTCAATTCTAAACCCTCTACCCTATCCGTTGGATCCTCAACCCTCATATATATTTATCCCTTCATCCTACTCTCTCCTTCTCTCTATCTCATATCTCCCTCCATATCTCTATCCATCCATCCCTCCCTCTCTACCCTAATCGCTCAACACTAAACCCTCAACCTTTAAACCCTTAAAAACTCAACCCTAAACCCTAAACCCTCAACCCTAAACCATCAACCAAAAACCTTTAAACCCTCTACCCTCTACCCTCAACCCAATACACTAAACCATCAACCCTATAGGTCTTCAACCCTATACCCTCAATTCTCTCTCTCTCTCTCTCTCTCTCTCTCTCTCTCACTACTCCTATATCTCTCCCTCACCATTAACCTCTAATTCTCTACCCTTAACACTTAACCATCTCCCTCTCTCAATCCCTCTCACCTCACCTCACTCCTTACCTCACTCACTCACTCATATCTCTCTCTCCCACCTCTCTCTCTCTCCTCTCCCTCTATCCCTCCCTAACTTACCTAGATAAGTCCCTCCTCACTCCAACCCCTCTCTCTTCCCACTCCCTCTCTCTCTTGCTCTCACTTCCCACCCCTCCTCCCTCCTCTCTAGACTATATATCTCCCTCTCTCTTAGGTATCTCCCTCCCACCTCTCTCTCGCTGTGTCTCCCTTTGGCAATCCTAATTTGTAGGTAACTCTCTCTCTCCCTCTCTATCTATCCCTCCCACCTCTACTCTGTAGATAAGTCCCTCTCATTCCACCCCTCTTTCTCTCCCTCTCTCAGGTCACTCCCTCCCACACCCTCTCCCTCTCTTAGGTCTCTCACTCACACTCCCTCTCACTACCTATCTCTCAAGTCTCTCCCTCTCATCCCCCTCACACTCTCAAATCTCTCCCTTTGGCACCCTACACACATAACTCTCTCTTCCTCTCTCTCAATTCTCTCTCTCTCTCTCTTTCTCTCTCTCTCTCTCCCACCCTACCTAGCTAAGACCCTCTCACTCCAACCCCTTCTCTCCCACTCTCCCTCACTCTCTTAAACTCTCTCTCTCCCTCTCTCTCTCTCTCTCTCAAGTCTCTCCTTCTAGCAACCTACCTAGGTAACTCTCTCTCTATCTCCCTCGCTATCTATCCCTCCCACCCTACCTAGATAAGTCCCTCTCACTCCACCCCCCTCTTTCTCTCCCTCTCTTAGGTCACTCCCTCCCACACCCTTTCCCTCTCTCAAGTCTCTCACTTACACTCCCTCTCAACACCTATCTCTCAAGTCTCTCCCTCTCACCACCCTCACACTCTCAAGTCTCACCCTTTGGAACCCTACCTACATAACTCTCTCTTTCTCACTGTCTCTCTCTCTCTCCCTCCCTCCATCTATCCCTCCCACCCTACCTAGCTAAGTCCTCACTCCAATCCCTTCTCTCCCACTCCCTCTCTCTTAAACTCTCACTTCCACCCCCTCTCCCTCTCCCCATCCCACCCTACCTAGACAACTCTCTCTCTCTCTCTCTCTTAAAATTCTCCCTCCCTCTAAAGACATACACAAATACATACAAGAATAATACATATGTACATAAAATCCTACATCCATACAAGCATACATACATGTGTAGATACAATCTTACATACATATAGGCATACATACAATATACATGCACTGGTACATACATGCATACATACATACAAACATGAAACACCAACATACATGCACATACAAACATACAAATATATCAACATACCTTCAATAAAGTGGCATTTAACATAAAGGAATACATAACGCGAGAGCATTATAAAATGCTCGTGTGATGTCTTACTTCACATGTTTCCTAGAGAAGCAAAAAGCCATGTCAAAACTAAGATATAATGTGAGCACATTTTAATGTGCTCACATTATATTTTTCTTTGGGACTCCTCGATCCTTAGTATTGGTATTTTCCTTGGAATACCAACCCAAAGGATTAGAGGGCATTCTCAATGACTAGAAACATGTTTTTGCAAATTCTATAATTTTTCACATAGTCAAGTTCATGTTCACCATTAGGATTGTATCTAGTTCAATATCGACAAAATCAAACACATGGGTAATGTTAGGTTCTCTATTAGCTATCCCATGATGTAATTTTTTTCACTTTCTAACAATGTTAAGCCTTTCATCCATAATTTCTTTTGTTTGTATGTCTCCTTTTTTTCCAAAAAGTAGTGTTTGGTGTTTTTTTTGTTATAAATTGACCATTCATCAAAATTTCAAATAAATTACATTTTTAGAAACTAGACTTCATTCTACAATTTTTTTTTAAAAAAAAATTCAATTACTTTCCAAAATTTGTAGGGGGAGTATGGCCAAAATTCTACATTTTAGGAAGTTCCCACTTAGAAAATTAGTAAAAAATAAAATATTCATTAAAAAATTATTAGAAAAATCATGCATCAACTACATATTGTTAGCTAACATTTGACTATAGCGATTTTAAAAATACTAAAAAAGTGTTCACCGTGCTAGGGTCATACAAGAGTTGCTATGTTATGTTTTTATGACAAAAACAACACCAATTTGTGTATGTCTCTCTTTTGAACCCCTTAATCTCAACCATTTTCAAAATAAATTAGTAGTTTAGAAAGTAGACTCAGAGCACTTTGATCCTTGTTTTTGTTCCATCTCAAAATTTTGAGTGTAACTATCCTCAATTTCATGTCCAAGGTCAGTATTTCCTGATTTCAAAAAAAAGTTGTCCACTTAAGTCCCCTTTTTGGGAACCATCTTTGTGCACTTACCCCATGAGATTTTGGATTCAATAAATAAATTGCAAGCTACAATTGCGGTGATTAAATTAGACATAGCTAAGAATTATAATAGAGTTAAATGGTCTTTTCTAAAGAAAATTGTCTAGTTTTAGTGGAAATGGATAAAATGGGTATTTATCTATTTGACTAAGCATAGTTTTTTATGTTGGTCAATGAAGCTCCTCGAAATTTTTCTCAAGGGGAATAAGGTAGGGAGATCTTGTTGCTTCATATTTGTTTAGCCTTAAGATGAAATCTTTTGGGAGACATATAACTAAGGAATTTGTGAAAGAAGAAGAATTCAAGGCTATGTTTGTATGAGTGGGACAAGTTCAATGCCATATCTACAATTTGTGGATGATATATCTCTCTTTGGTTTCCCTTAACAAGGAACTAAAGGCTTTTTTAGTTATTTTGAAATAATATGCTAAATTCTTAGGTTAGATGATATACACTTCCAAACCAAAAAATGTATTTTTTAATACTATTGTGAAGGTTAATAATTTAAAAGTGTGTATTATTTTGGAGATAAATGTTTCTATTCTTCCTAGGAAATATTTATGGACCCCTCTATTCACCAAGAAGACATGCAATATTCTTTAGAAATAAACTTTAGATAAAATTTGAGGTGGTTTATCTTCTTGAAGTGGGAAATGGCTAAGCCTAGTTGGCCATTTTATTAAGATTAAATATATTATCTAAACCATTCTAATTTATATTATTTTGGTGTTATTGTCTCTCACTAAAATCAATCTGTCTATTATTTGTATTTGTAGGAAAATTTTATAGCAAGGATTTGGAGAGGATATAAAATTTCCTATTTAATGGATTGAGGTGTGTTCTTAGAAATCTCAAGGAAGAGTTGGTGTAAAATTTTTGGTTATTCAGATTTGGCCCTATATCAAAAAATAACTTGGTCTTTTTAAACTAATCCTTGATTATTTTCATCCAATAATATACACTTTAAATATATGGGTGATATTCCACCACTATTGTTCTTAACTAATGATGGAATTAAAGTTGGTTCAATGATATATAAATTTATGGTGGAATCTGGAGATCTTATTGTAGCTTAGTTAAAATGGAATATAGGTCATGAAAATGGGGTAAATTCTAGCTAAGGATCCTAGGTTAGGAATGTTTCACTTATCAATTTTGAAGAGTCTAGAATGATTATCTAGTGATACATGAATACAAGTGAAGGATAACTAGATAGATTCCTATAAAAATTGGGCCCTTCAACATATTTATAAGGATTTAATTAGTTTGTAGAGAAGAGGAGAGGAAGGTGCTAAATGATATTTTTGTGTCATTAGACCTTTAACCTTAGAAAGGGAGGATGAGTTATGTTTTAGAGAGAACAAAGAAGGTTGCTATAATTTTAGAGTTTGTTCTAGTGTGAAGAGTATCATTTAATCAACAAAAGATAAATATTGGTCTACAAAGTTTATACGTAATACAAAGGCTTCTTGAAATTGTTATGCTTTTACTTGGTTAGCTACTAGGATATGATTTAAAATTATGAAAATCTAATGAAAAAAGTATAATTTTGGATTTGCTAGACACCCTTTATCCTAAAAAGAAAATGAAATTATGGACCACATCCATTCACATAATGAATATGTGTGGAATGTTTTGTCTTAGCTAGCCTTAAATCTAAAAGTGTTATGGGTTCTTCTAGGTATTCTTTGTCAATATCTTTATAGTTGGTAAACCAATTTCAAATTTAGATAGCAGATGACCTATATTTCTCTTCCATGAGGCTTATTTTTGGAGAAAAATAGGCACATATTTTTATAAGGGTGTATATTTTAGTAGATTTGTATTGTAACTAGTTATAATTTTCAATAAAAAAATCACAAGCTCAAATAGATAAACATATTTCAAGCATGCTTTCAGTAGTAATCAAGACACTTACTAATGCAAAACATTATGCTAAGGATGACTTACCTATTACCCACAAATTGACTCAACTCAATAATTCTAATGTGGTGTGTGTTTATGCTCAGATAGTTTACATTACCAGTTATTCAACCAAGATCTTATCCCAAGTGATACTTCCCCTCCACCTAGAGGAATGGAACACATACCTGCATCCACTAACACATGCACACAACAGTAAATTGTTCACAATATATGCAGTATCATAAACATGTCCAAATTTAGAATAATAATTTAATAATCATCCATTTGCATATATATACAATATTTTTCCATGAAATAACATCAATTGTGATAACATCAAATGAAATAACATCAAATGAGATAACATTCACATTGACAACATGGTATGAGCACAATTTATTCATCTTGAAAATTCACATTACATTCACATTTTACCCTACATAGTAATAGTAAATAGTAATTATACAATCAGGGTGTAACATATTTCCCCCCTTGCGAATCATCATCCCCAATGATCTATAGTACTTTAACACAGATAAATTCAAATAAATTTTTACTTACTATTCTCAAGATACGTAATATTTATAAAACATTCATCCTATGTAGTAGCCTTGTCCTCCCTAGACCTTGCTTCGAGTGCCCTCACTATCACATAGGGAAATATTTTATGCCTCACACATACTTACTCTCCCAAAGAACTTTATTACATTATCATATATACACATCCTAGATACGATAGTAGCTATACATGACACTTCAAATGTAGTGATCATAAATTATTGGCCCATGAATTTATCCTTAGTATAATCCAAATAGATAAGGAATGTTGATGCATTGCACACTACACCATGGATCTCATCCTTCCCATTTGGTATTTTCACTTTTAGAAAACTCATAAACCAAGTTCCCCCATCACATACACATTCATTTTCCTTACCATAAATTACTTTTTCTTGATTACTTGTCCATCTTGAGCATAACATTGCTCTTAAACACCTGTCAAATTCTGACACTGCTTCATGCTTTAAGCTTTGTATAGACAAAGTTTCATCAATCTATCTGATCTATTACTCATTTTTGACATTCTATCAAGTCTATGGTTAACCCTATTTCTAAGCCTATTTCAGCTTAATAGAGTTTCCAACCTTCCCTTCCTTATAATGGTTCAAACTTCAATGTTAGAAGTTTATAAATCATTCAAGATTTAGTTTACCATTTTTTCCCATTGGCTATAATAATATATTGCACATTCCCTCAACTGAATATTTCATAGTATGATCATGGTTTATAGAACCCTATCATTATTTTCTTGTTCATAACTAAGATAACCTTCTTAGGAATACTAAGCAACTAATTCTCACATATATTATTTAGGACTGAAAAATCCTAAGAATCAAGTTTCCAAATATCATTGGTTACTTTGGTGAGTCTGTACACTAGAACATTATGTCAATTTCACTGACATAGACAGTTTGATTTGTCTTGTGTTTTACCACTTTTTCTTTGGAATCCCAAGAGAGTATATATGTATTACTGATGATGACATCCGATCTTCATTTCTTGGCATACTAGACATTATCTTGCCACATTCTGTGTAATCTCTTACTTTATCTTTTCACATGTTATAGTGGTTTCTCATCTAACAATTTCCCTTGTCGTTCCAATATCCTTACTCTAACATTAATTTCCTCATTTTGTTCCTTAATCTTCCAAAATTTTGGGTACATAAGTTCTTTTATATCCAATAATAGTTTATTCTTTGACTAAGAGAAAAAATATTTTATAATCTCACACCTCCTTTAATTCCAAAATAATAATGGTTAGGATTTTTGTGGAGATAAATCCCATTAATCTTAGGACATCCATACTGTGGATTTCTTTTGTCCTCATTGTCGGCCTCCTACAATGATTTAACAACTGGGCCTTTAAAACCATGACTCAGAGATTGGATATCTAACCTGAATAGCTATCTCAATCATCATGAAGGTACATTTAACTTGTCAACCTAGGGATGTGAACTTGAAATGGATCAACACAATATGTGCGCTAGGAACCCAAAGTAGCCATTTTCATTATACAACTAAGAAAGACACAATATTGAAAGTAAATTGCTTGGAAAGGAATAACATAAATACCAATAATCAATCAACAGCTACACCAAGCTGAAATGCATAATAGAGATAAAAATTTGGGCAAACAAATAGGACACTACTATGTCCGCTTTGGTTGTAGGAACAGTCACAAAATGGAATTTTAGTGGCTGCAAGAATAGTCGATGCCATATTCTTAACTAATTACTGAATAGAAAGTAATACTAAACTAATACTAAGCTAAAGGACATATTACTCACCAAGTTTCCCCCCTTGGATAAGTATCCTCTAAAACTAATGAGAACTCAGATGCTCAAACATAGAACTTCGTTTTATTCACTAGAATTCATGAGTACAGAAGAGTAGCTTAACTATATTGCTGAAAACTTTAAGAATGCAAGTACAATATCATATCGTGCATCCTCCTAAAAAGGATCATTTGATCCTTATTTATACTATCAACTAAACAAGGTGGCAAGCTCCACGAACTAAGAGGATGCCATTTAGGGAAAATAGAGAAAGTGGGGCAATGGTTACACATGCATGGAATCATTATACATGCATGTCCAACCATAGATTTAGCACAACAATAACATGCACATTTGCTCGTCATTAATAAAGACCACTACAAGGAGGTTACATTCAATTTGCATGGGGAATCTCCCATTGTCGACCTCCTTTGAACTTTGAACGATTCCCTGGCTGGACGTTATTGTGCATGCCTAGCTAGTGGAGTCTTCCTCAATTTAGCATCCTCAAATTATATATGCATGGCAATGTTAGTATGCACAATAATTGCATATCTGTAACCACCTTAAAGAACATTCATTAACCACATGAAAAATTAATATAGATAGTCCATATAACATGCCATTATCATTAAAGGTTTGCAGAAATAAGATTAAGCCCAATGTCAATAGTTTTGAGGAAATATCATAAAAAGTATCAATACTTAACATCAAGGTCCATGATATCTTTAGCAACTAAACCATAAATTCTACCCAAAACTAGACCATAAACTAGGCTCATCACTCCCCCAACCTAAGGTTTTTCTGGTCCTCTATTAGGGGAAGGGTTGTTCTTCTGCTTGGTCAATGCTCTAAAATTTGCAACTAACAACTATCCCACATCAGAGTGTGTTGTGTGTGAATCAAGATACCAATAGAATCCTCCTAATCTGTCCAATCTACTCAATCTCTATCTATGTATAGTAATATCCTATTGGTAGAACCTAAAGTTCAATACATGCCACATTAGGATGGGTGGCTGAAAAGTCAGGGGAAGCCAGAATTGCCCTTTTGTCCTTCCAATGTGAATATATCTATCAATTATTTTAAGAGCTGCAACATAGTTCTAGATGGAATGAGGCTTAGCATGCTTGAGATCATTAGTTAGGTTGTTCCATCTATGTGAGAGGTATCTCTTCACAATTTCCTCTTTTTCTTTTCCCTTTGCCTCATATTCACTGTAAATTGCTTTTATCCAATGCATAATCCTATTACCATAGCTAGATTTGAAAATAATTATGTGTCATTCTCTAAAAATTTCCCCTGGATTCCTTGATTCATCCCTAATGGATAGGGGAATGTTGGATTCCATTTTCTTATAAGCCCCATATTGTTGTCCCCAACTAATCTCATTTTGTACCTAGGACATAAATTCCCTTAATTGGACATACCCAACATAAAACAATGGATTCCAATCATGCTCTTAAGTCACTACATAATTATGCAAATAAAACTCACACATCAAATTCTTCATTTCAGTGGAAGCAATTTGATAAGCATTGAAAAATTTAGTAGGGGTCTCAATAGAAGGGTTCAAACCTGAGACAATTCTTGCCAGCCTAAAAGAAAGATATTTCTCCTTCAAATGCAAAGCATAGACCCTTGGAGGGGTCTTGAATTCTAAAATATGTGGTACCAAGGCTACCATATCATCCACCTTCTTCTTCAAGGTGGAAATTTTTGCACCTTTCTCTTCAATTTCCTCGTCTCCCTTTTGAATTTCCTTCTTCAACCTATTTTTTTCCTCTTTACATTCCTCTTATCTTCTTTACATCTCTTTCCATAAATGCATGGCTATCTTGTGTATTGAAAAATAAGGGAGGTTATGAATTCCTACCAACATCTTTCCTTTCACTAATGCTTTCTCTTCATATGGTACTAACTGCGATGATTCAGGCTGTCCTGCCAATTCTGGCTGTAGGGGTATTGATTGTTCTCCCAATTCTTGTTGTGGCTACATGAAATCCTGCTCTTGTTCTTGTTCTAGATTTTTCTACAAGATATCTTGTTGCAGGATCTCTTGCTACAAGAAATCCTAATTTTCCTCATACTCTTGGTTCTCCACTTGTTCTGCAATGTTGGCAAGTTCATCCAATGTTATGTTTGTTGAGGTCTTAAATATATCTTCTTCCTCAATATTCTCCTACCCCATTGGAGATTTTGTGCCCCCCTATGATATTTCTCTAGATTTAGGGCTTCTTACAGAGGCATACCAAAGACTGGCCCAGTTGGTCTTGCTTTCCTAGGAGGGCTCTCATATTTTTCTTTGGTTGCAAGATGAACAGTGTTAACCTTTCTCTTCTTAGAGCTTGGCACCTCTTTTTCTACTGGCTGCCTTTTTTCTTTTCCTTTTTTTGTTTATGCCTCTCTCTTTTGTGCCCTAGTTTTCATTAGAATTCCAAGTGGAACATCATCATCAGAGTTAGGGGAAGAACTTTCTTTTTCTAAGTTCTCTATCCTAGAAGAGTTAATTTATATGGTTTCTTTTGTTGCAGGAGGGTTTGCACTAGGTCCTGCATCAGAGGTTGAAGCACCAAGAGTGGCTTCAACCATGCTCAATCTCCTGCTAGACCTATGAGGTTGAGGTAAAACCCTAGGTTGCAAATGCTCAGATCTAATTTGATCAATTTTTATGAATTCTTCCTAGGTCATTCCAGACACATGATGCAGAGAATTTTCAACTAACAATTTAATTAGACAATATTGGGAAACAAAATTGTCCCTACCTTTCTGAGTCTCAGCCACCATTATTGAAAGAAGGTTGTATAGCATGTTCAACACATTCATCCTCCTTCCATGCCTCATGTGATTCAAAATCTTAAAGTGCACAAAATGAAAATTCGACTGGCAACCTTCACGGGTGATGTATTTTATGACATAAAAAACTATTTGCTTCCATGACTCAGGTAAATACATTCTCTTCACACCTTGTTTATCTATGCTCAATGGAGGGTCGTTCAAATTTGTAAATTCAACCCTAATTGATCTAGCATCTCTGGAAGTAGGGTAATTTTCACCATCAACAAGTAACCCTATAATTTATGCAATTCTTTCTTTAGTCACTATGACCTCCAACCCTTTTACCATGGCCTTCCCTTCAGATAATGTCTACGCAAATTCTAGTGCAATGTCTTCATCAAAATCATCTAGCTTCAGGAAGTAGTCTATCCACCCATAGTTTCTAAATTTGGCTAGGAATTGTGCATCCTACAGTAATACATCATGCACAGTGGGTTCATTTTGAATTAACCCACCTCCCATTGTCTACAAGAAAAAAAAAAAATTGGTTTCCTTCCTACAATTCTCATTTGAAAACCAAATTCACCTTCTTGCAACACTTGCTAAATTTCCAATGCCAATGTCGACTGAATTTTCCCTTTTTACCTTTTTTGCAATGCAACTTGAGATATGACAGGGTCAATAATGGCAAGGAAGGAGTAATAAAGGAAAGCTATGATGGATAGAAATGGCAGTGACAATTGGTGTCACTTCACACATGTGAGTCGTCTTCTCACTCAAATTTCAAATTGGCTCAATTTAAATTTTGCTGACATATACCAGCATGGACTGACACATGGACAAAATATTCACATCTTTTTCCTCCCCCCAACCTAAATTTGGGCATGTGTCCTCACATGCAGGACGATGATTTGACAGGGTAGGGAATATTGAAATGCTATGGTGAACGTCCATACTAACGTACAACAATTAAATGAATGCACTTAAAGACAATTAAGATATAGAAATTATTGCACACATACCTAAATGTGTGGAGGACTTGTTGCAAATATTATGGAAAAAGTATTGTTCACCATTTTAGGAAATAAGTTGAGCAATTAACGAAGATGAGGTGGGATGAGATTGAGTGGACTGAAGTGAAGTGATGGATGTAATGCCCCATCTTGTAACCTATAGAATGTTGCATTGACAACAAAAGTGTAATAATTTTTTTTTAAAGTGAAAACATTAACTTTACTATTTGCAAACATTCCCTAAGTAATGCAACAACACACTACTTGAAAATCCCATAGATGACAATAGTATTTATCATAGCTTGTATTTAATTCACATAAATTTAAAACCATGCGTTGAATCGAATATCTTTTAAAATAACAAGATATCAACTTTTCCATTCCAGGCCTTCTCGACTCATCCCCAAGTCTAAACTAGCCCTTGAGTCCACAAGTGAGGCTTATTAATCTAGTTAAAGGTTTTAAACTACCTAATGTGTTGATTTATTTTTCACTAACTTACTAACTCTACATGAGTTACCCTAGCACCACTTTGTGTGTCAGCCCTCACAAAGAGCCACTCCCCTATAAATAACTCAAAGAACCTAAGTCCACTAACTAAGGTAGACAAAGTTCACATAAATCAACATATAATACCAAACATATCACAACGGACATCACAACTTGTTCATAGAACCAGGTGTCTAAAAACCATACAAAACCATGTGCACTACCCTAGTTTGTTCAAAATATGAAACCATTATAAAAATTAACTCCCTTTAAGAAATTACATCTGGAAGACTTGAAATCACATATAATCCACAATTTTCCCAATAAGAATTAAAAAAAAACAACTTAAAACAAATTCAGACACAATAAGAATCTAATATTAGGATTTACTAAATCCAATCAAATCAATAGCATTAAGCACAAAATTAATCAACTTGTTTATAGTTCTTTTCTCAAACAATAAAATAAATTGAATGATTTAATCTAATTTTGATTTTCTCAATTTTACACAAAAATAAATATCAAATTTTCTCTTTCAATCTTATTGTTTTAAAAATAGTTAAACTCATACTTTACTTGCATCTAATTTTTAAAAAGAGATCTTATTTTAATACTAAAATTATTTTCTCAATAATACAATAAATACACACACACACACACACACACACACACACACACACACATATATACATATATATATACATATACATATATATATATTATATATTAAAATTTTAATTTTAGAAATTCAAAATTCGCTTATAACAAAGTAAATCAAAATTTATAAATGAAACATGTGAAATTCAAACAAATCGCATACAATACAAATATCTTGAAAGAGGGCGAGGAAATTTTGGGGCATTCTGCAGATATACACAGTCGTCGACTATGTATGGCCGTCACACACAGCCTACCCCATATGGGGTAGGGGCTGTGTTGGCAGTCGTCGCTCTACATGGGGGCGGCTGTGGGGGTAGCCCCTGTGGCCCCCCAATATAAAACCAACATTTTTTTATTTTAACATTATTTTTCTAAAATCTGAAACCCTACGATTTACATCACGTATGGATTTTCAATATAAAGAATATAAAATTTCACAAAGCTTTTTCACAATGAAATTATATATATATATATATATATATTTGTATAAGTATATGTATATATATTATTTATATACATATATATATATTTAATCAACAAATAAGAATATAATAATCAAACAAATATTCTGATAGAGTTTTCTACAGGAAATTGGGAAAACCATCAATTTAATACTAATTTTGTCAAAGATCTTCAATTTCAACAACAGAGAATTTTCAATTCAATAACAGAGGGTTTCCAATTCATATCCTCTAAATCTTTTCTACCGTCATCACAAAGATTTCTTTTTCCCAAATTTAACACCAGATTTAACAGAGAATTTTATTTATAAATAAACGGAAATTTCTTTTGTTTCCTTTCAAGAATCTTCTATTGTTTAATAAAGCCTTCTTTGTTGTTCTTTGATTTTACTATAAAAATTTGTTTCAAAATTAACACAGAGAAGTAACAAATTTCTGCAAAATGTTTTAACAAAATCCACCGAGAAGTACATAAGCCTTAATCACAATAATTTCCTCAGGCAATCTTTTAATTTCACAAATTAACAAAGCTTCTACAATTAAAAAATTTATACAGGAAATCTTTTCAAAAGAAAATAAACTAAATAAATAGGAAGGAACCTGTATTCCTGTAGCTTGAAGAATTTGACTATTGAAGAGAAGCTTTGCCTACTGCGTGCAACTTCCAAAGCCCTTTCAAATCCCCTCTTTCCAGAAGAATGCAAATTACTTTACAAATAACAACCCAAGACTTCTTCCAGAAATTTTAAATCAAAACCCAAAAGAAATCATAGAATTTTCCAATTTCTTTAGTAGAACTCTGTTTTCTTTCTTTTTTCTCGTGAAGTGTTTTCTTGCCTTTCCAAATATAGTAATAATTTCTCCAGTAAAATCCCAACAATAATTTTTGCATTAAATTTAACTAAAACAGATGGAAATTTCAAGAAAATATCTACTAACCACTCATGGATATTTTCTTCCCACTACTATCAAGAATTTATTCCATTTCACATAATTAAATAATTCAAAAATCAAATTTCTTTTCTTTTTATTTTAATTCATATTTAAAATTCTATATCCCACAAAAGCAATTAAAGAATATTTAATCTATTCACTCAAATAAAAGTAACTTTAATTAATCAATTAATTTATTTAATAAAATAACTTTAATCACAATGATTAAATTATTTAACCAAATAAACTAATTTAATTAATTAAATAAAATATAAAGCTTTTATTTACTTTATTTAAAATTAATTTAAATAAGAATTAAATTAAAAGAACATCAATCTACACTAAATTCACAAAATAAACCTTATACAACAAATATTCGAGACAGACACAGACGAAACAACTAAAAATACTAGACCTAAACTGATGACATATTGTGATTGGGTTTGAGACTAGACAAGGAAAAACCTTGTTACTACCTCCCAATCAACATTACCATTGAGTCTGGACACACTCAGACCTGTGAAACCAGGTGGAGTCGGTGTCTTGTACCTACAATCCTACAATCAAACATATAACATATATATATTCCATGATTCAAACACATCGTGAGGAGAATGTGAAAATTATAGGGCACTCGCAAGCAAGTGATGCAACTCTGTTATCGTCACCAATACATATCACAACAAACTGACAAGAAAATAACAATTAATCTACAATGAACATATATATAGTAGTAACATCTAAAGTAAACATCTATGCTAACATAAAGCATGTCAAAAATAATTACCACCATACAATGTATCACCACATCACAAAATAAATCCACCATCGCTCTAATGTCAGTGATGAATACATCAAAACAAAGTACCAGGGTCTATCAAAGTGAAAACATGCTAACAGAAAACATAAGCAAAATGGAGGGGTACTACATCCTCCCCCCCTAGGATCAGGCTTGCTCCTGAAAGCCTGCAAACATATAGGGATAAAGCTCCCTCATGTGTGTCGCATCCTCCCAAGTAGCAGATGCCTCATGACTAGGATCCCATTGGACCCTCACCTGATCAATGTCTCAACCCCTGAGAATGAGTCTCTGGCACTGAAGAATGCCCATGGGCTCCAAAGCCAGCTGCCCATCCTCTACCTATAACGCATTCCAATCAAGTACATGAGAAATATCAGGATGATAAGGTTTAAGAACTGACACATGGAAAACATCATGAATATATGACAAACTGGGTGGTAAGGCGAGTTGATACACCACAGGACCAATCCTCTCTAGAATCTCAAATAGCCCAACAAATCGAGGCACAAGCTTAGAGCCTTTCCCATAATGGATTGGACTCTTTCGTAGTCGCACTAGAAGAAATATTCTATCACCAACTTAAAATTGGCGGTGCAGTCTATGCACATCAGCAAACTTCTTTTGTCTATCTTGCACTACTATCAAATGTTCTCTAATACAATCAACCTGTTGCTCCATGTCTTGAAGCATCTCAGGACCAAGTAACACTCTATCCTCAAATCAATCCCAACTCAATGGAGTCCGACAAGGATGTCCATATAATGCCTGAAAAGGGGGCATACCTATGGAACTTTGATATCCATTATTGTATGCAAATTCCACTAAGTATAGATAATCCTCCCAACGTGATTGTTGGTCTATTACATACATTCTAAACATGAATATCCTCAAGTATTTGATTAACTCTCTCTGTTTGACCATCTGTTTGAGGATGATATGCTGAACTGAAGTTCAACTGTGTACCTAAAGCATGTTGTAATGAAGTATGTAGGGCTGATGTAAATACATGATCTCTATCTGATATAATCCTACAAGAATTCCATGCAATCTCACAATGTCTTCCATGAATATCCTAGCTACAAATGAAGCATTGTAAGATGATCGAACTGGAGAAAAATGTGCCACCTTAGTTAATCTGTCAACAGTTACCATAATGGCATCATGTCGACATGACGACATAGGTAATCCAATAATGAAATCAACTGATATAATATCCCATTTCCATTTAGGAATGAGATGTGGCTACAATAATCTGGTGGGATGTTGATGCTCAGCTTTGACTCTCTGGCACTCAAGACATCTTGATACAAAATTAACAATATCATGTTTCATACCAGGCCAAAAATACAACTGTCAAAGATCTGCATGTATCTTCTTAACACCAGGATGAGCTGAGTAAGGAGGTCAATGTGCCTTAATCATAATCAACGTGTGAAGACCTTCTGAATGTGGTACATAGATACAATCTAAATTTCACAATAAACCATCTAGTTCAAGAGAATACCCTGTGAATCAACCCTCTAGAGGTCTACCTGATTCAATCTCTATCTTCACCTCCTGATACAATCTATCTATAGGAAGTGCTGCTAAAATTTGACCCCTCAAATCTACTTCAAGAGTAATAGCAGAAATCTCATGTCGACGACAACTAAGAGCGTCAGCCACTATGTTCTCTTTTCCCTAAACATATTTCACCTCAATATCATATTCACACAAGAACTCCATCCACCGTCTTTGTCTAGCATTCAGATTAGGTTGGGTAAAAATATATTGTAGACTATGGTGATCACTATGAAGTTCGAAATGATGACCCATCAAGAAATGCCTCCATCAAACTAATGAATGAACAACTGCGGCAAGTTCCAAATCATGAGTAGGATAGTTTAGTTCATGATCCTTGAGTTTGCGAGACTTATAAGTGATCACATGCCCTTCTTGCATCAGTATTGCTCCTAAACCCTCCAAGGACACATTAGTGCAAATAAAAAAATCCTTAGCAGGATCAGGAACAACTAATATAGGCACATTAGTCAACTTTTCTTTAAGTGTTTGAAAAGCCAACTGACACTGCATTGTCCAGACAAATTTCTTCCCTTTCCTTTGAAGAGAAGTAATGGGGTGCCTAATACTAGAAAACCCCTGAACAAACCATCTATAGTAGCCAGCAAGATCCATAAAACTACGAACCTAAGCTACGTTGGTAGGCATAGGCCAATCAACAATAGCTTGGATCTTTGAAGGATCCACAACAATACACTTTCTAGAAATCACATGACCAAGGTATTTCACCTCAGTTTGAAAGAAGTCACAGTTCTTCAGGTTTGCATACAATTGATTCTCTCTCAAGCATTGCAATACCTATCTCAGATGCTCTTCATGCTCCTTCATATTTCTCCAATAGATAAAAATATCATCGAGAAACACAAGGAAAAAATGATCAAGGTATGTACAAAAGACACCATTCATCAAACTCATGAATATTGATGCTGTATTCGTTAACCCAAATTGTACTACTATGAATTCATAATGCCCATATCAAGTTCAGAATGTTGTTTTATGAATGTCTGCTTCTACAATAAGTAACTAATGGTAACCTGATTTCAAATCAATATTAGAGAACACCTTCTCCCTTGATCTGATCGAAAAGATCATCGATTCTAGGCAAAGGATATCAATTCTTTATCGTTACTTTGTTCAATTGACGATAGTCAATACACAATCTAAGTGATCCATCCTTCTTCTTTATAAAGATGACAGGTACTCCCCAAGGAGAAACACTTGGATGAATAAAACCCTTATCTAAAAGTTCCTCCAATTGGATACGAAGCTCTTCTAATTCATGAGTAGTCATTCTGTATGGGGCTCAAGATATAGGCTCAGCTCCAGGAACTAGGTCAACTCTAGAATCAAAATCTTGTTTCGGTGGCATACCAGGTATATCATCAGGAAACACATCAGCAAATTCCCTAAGGATAGGATGATCATCAATAGATATCTCTCAACTCTCTCCGTCCTCCAAATCATTAACTATTGTTGCAAACAGTTGACAACCCTAGAGAAGACATCTCTTCAATTGCATAGTAGAAATCATCTACAAAGAGATAGGTCTATGAACACCTATGATATCAACTTTTGCACCTGAGTGATTAATACAACTTACTATCTTCAATCGACAGTCAATCACGACATGATGAGATTCTAACCAATCCATACCTAAAACTATATCATACGATCCTAAAGTTGTAACATGAAGATCCACTAAGGTAGATAATGAGCCAATTCTTAGTTCACAATTGCGTACAAGGTTCTCTACCACTACTTTCACCATAGAGGTGAATTCTACCTACCACTTACCACCTTGCTTTACCGCCACAAGACCACATCGCTCAACAATGGTAGGTGAAATAAAGGAATCAGTAGCTCTAGAATAAAAAAGAACCGTAACACTATTACCCTGTAACTGACTTGAAGTCTCGACCGCTATATTCTGATGATCAGCTTGGTAGTTATTAACCACAGCATAAATTGTATGAGAACGGCCTACATCACCAACTATAAGCTCAGAAGCTATCGATCGTGGCCCAAATCCTGAAGAACCTCTCATAGGACACTGCCTAGCAATGTGTCCCTGCTGACCACAAGAATAACAACCAGTACCTCTACCAAATCCTCTTCCACCCAAAGGTGCATTGGATTGATGAAAGCTACCTCTATTGACTATAGACTATGCACTTTGAGCTGGTTGATCCTGTTGATTGTGCTTATTGCGCCACCAATTACGATTCTTACCTGAATGAGAACTATTACCCTATTGAGGCTGTGAATTATTATTCTTCTGAGGAGTACGCTGCTGTTGTTGCTATCCACCCTTAGTGGGTGTCTGTTGGTTCCCAGAGGAACCTCCTATTTGTACCTAACCACCTTGTGGACCAAAACCTACTATAGGTGCGTGCTACCTATCTGGACACTTGTATTTCCACCCAATGCTAGAGTCAGATTCTCTTCCACAATGTGCACTTTCTCAACTACAACCTCCATAGTCTTCGGTTTGAAGCCTCTAACTCCTCCACTAATGCGGGCATTCAAATACCTGATAAAATGTTGTACCAACATCACCTCATCATCTCCAATTCCTACATATTGTTTGAGTTCCTAAAATCTACGTTCATACTGCTCAACAAATAGAGCCATCTGATGCAAATCGTGAAACTCATCAGCTCATCATTACCTCCAATGTTCAGATATAAATCATGCTCTAAACCTTTCCAAGAACATCTCCCAAGAAACTGACCTAATCTCTAAATGGAGCTTCTTCTCCTCCAAACGCCACCAAGTAGAGGCAAAACCTCTCAGATGTATGATGGCGCAACTAGCTCGGGTATTGCTACCATATGGGTGCATAGCAAAACATCTACGCAAGTCTAAAACCTAGGTCTCCACCTCTAGACCACCACCTATGCCATCAAATGTAGGAGGGCGTTCCCTCAACAAATTCCTCATATGTCCTACAACTATGGCATCCTACTCTGTAGTACTGGCAATCCTCCTAGGAGATCTATCAAGTTCCCTAACCACCTCTTGATCAACTTCTTGCCTCAGACCAAGTCTGGCAAGTACCTCTTCTAGTAGGGGACACAATTGAGCTCCCTCAACCTCTGGCTGAATCAGAATCCATTCCTCACTTGTCTGTTCCAACTGAGGACCCAACTGTTCGGCCTATTCACTCTCACGAGAGATCTGAGGAGGAGTAACCTGAGGTTTCAGCCCATGGCCTCCACCTCAACCTCTACCACGACCTCTAGTATGACACCTAGGCAGGGTCCTACACATAAAACAAAAATGAGTCTTAGATACAAAATAGACAAGGCTAGCAAAAAATGATACTACATAGTCTAACATCTAGGTCAACCTAATGGGCTCACAATTACCCAGAGCATCTAGTGTTAGAACCTTTGCTCTGATACCAATCTATAATGCCCTGTCTTGTAACCTATAGAATGTTGAATTGACAACGAAAGTGTAATAATTTTTTTTTAAAGTGAAAACATTAACTTTACTATTTGCAAACATTCCCTAAGTAACACGACAACACACTACTTGAAAATCCCATAGATGACAATAGTATTTATCATAGCTTGTATTTAATTCACATAAATTTAAAACCATACATTGAATAACATTTAAATTACATCATTAAAGATATATAGTACAAATAAGATTCTTTCTTACATCGCATTTGAAATAACATATACAATACTCATTTTCCAAATGAGGTAGGTCATATAAAATTACAATTACATAGTACAAAATTTCACCTCGTTAACAATAGAGGAGTGATACATCTATAAAGTTTCCATTGATACAAATAATAAAGTACATTTCCACTCACGAGCTCTCCATCCAAGAAGTACTCATTGCCACGAACAAGAACTGGGGACCCAACAGAGTAAGGTGCACATTCCACCCAACCATGTGGTACCCGTAGGCCCACCCCCCGTGCTAGGAGATAGTAAAAATCTTCCCTAGACATAACCCACAAACCCTAGACACAAGTAAAACCATAGAAAAAACTATAAAAGTACAAACTTAGCTTAATGGTTACATTGCTTCCAAAACTGAATGATCAAATATACTAAGTTCACAAGGTCACTGTTATTATAGGTGGAGTGTCATCACAATGTTGCATAGGTTACACTAGTGTTTCTTCCTAGATTTCAGCCCCCAACTTGGGTTACCCTAGTAACCACTTACAAAACCCGGCCCCTCATCCAATCTGTTGCAGAATCAAATATCTTTTAAAATAACAAGATATCAACTTTGCCATTCTAGGCCTTCTCAACTCATCCCCAAGTCTAAACTAGCCCTTGATTCCATGAGTGAGGCTTATTAATCTAGTTAAAGGTTTTAAACTACCTAATGTGTTGATTTAGTTTTCACTAACTTACTCTACATGAGTTACCCTGGAACCACTTTGTGTTTTGGCCCTCACAAAGAGCCACTCCCCTATAAATAACTCAAAGAACTTAAGTCCACTAACTAAGGTAGACAAAGTGCACATAAATCAACATATAATACCAAACATATCACAACGGACATCACAACCTGTTCATAGAACTAGGTGTCTAAAAACCATACAAAACCATGTGCACTACCCTAGTTTGTTCAAAATATGAAACCATTATAAAAATTAACTCCCTTTAAGAAATTACATCTGGAAGACTTGAAATCACATATAATCCCCAATTTTCCCAAAAAGAATTTTAAAAAAACAACTTAAAACAAATTCAGACACAATAAGAATCTAATATTAGGATTTACTAAATCCAATCAAATCAGTAGCATTAAGCATGAAATTAATCAACTTGTTTATAGTTCTTTTCTCAAACAATAAAAGAAATTGAATGATTTAATCTAATTCTGATTTTCTCAATTTTACATAAAAATAAATATCAAATTTTCTCTTTCAATCTTATTGTTTTAAAAATAGTTAAACTCATACTTTACATGCATCTAATTTTTAAAAAGAGATCTTATTTTAATACTAAAATTATTTTCTCAATAATACAATAAATATATACATATATATATACATATATATATATATATATACATATATATATTATATATATTAAAAATTTAATTTAGAAATTCAAAATTTGCTTATAATAAAGTAAATCAAATTTATAAATGAAAAATGTAAAATTAAAAAAAATTGCATAATACAAAATATCTTGAAAGAGGGCGAGAAATTTTTAGGGCATTCCGTAGACATACAGCCTACCCCATATGGGGTAGCAACTGTGTTGGCAGTCGTCGCTACCTATGAGGGCAATGCCAACTGCCTCCACAGTTGTCGCCTACATGGGGGCAGCTGTGGGGGTGGCCCCTGCGGCTTCCCAATATAAAACCAACATTTTTTTATTTTAACATTATTTCCCTAAAATCTGAAACCCTGCGATTTAAATCGCGTACGAATTTTCAATATAAAATTTCGTAGAGCATTTTCACAATGAAATTATATATATATTTGTATAAGTATATGTATATATATTATTTATATACATATACATATATATAAATATATATATATATATATATATATTTAATCAACAAATAAGAATATAATAATCAAACAAATATTTTGATAGAGTTTTCTACAGGAAATTGGGAAAACCATCAATTTAATACAAATTTTGTCAAAGATCTTCAATTTCAACAACAAAGGATTTTCAATTCAATAATAGAGGGTTTCCAACTCAAATCCTCTAAATCTTTTCTACAGTCATCACAAAGATTTATTTTCCCCAAATTTAACACCAAATTTAATAGAGAATTTTATTTATAAATAAATGAAGATTTCTTTTGTTTCCTTTCAAGAATCTTCTATTGTTTAATAAAGCCTTATGTGTTGTTCTCTGATTTTACTATAAAAATTTGTTTCAAAATTAACACAAAGAAGTAACAAATTTCTATAGAATATTTTAACAAAATCCACCGAGAAGTATAGAAGCCTTAATCACAATAATTTCCTCAGGCAATCTTTTAATTTCACAAATTAACAAAGCTTCTACAATTTAAAACTTTATACAGGCAATCTTTTCAAAAGAAAATAAACTAAATAAATAGGAAGGAACCTGTATTCCTATAGCTTGAAGAATTTGACTGTTGAAGAGAAGCTTTGCCTGCTGCATGCAACTTCCAAAGCCCTTTCAAATCCCCTCTTTCTAGAAGAATTCAAATTACTTTACAAATAACAACCCAAGACTTCTTCCAAAAATTTTAAATCAAAACCCAAAAGAAATCATAGAATTTTCCAATTTCTTCAGCAGAACTCTATTTTCTTTCCTTTCCAAATCTAGTAATAATTTCTCTGAGAAAATCCCAACAAAATTTTTTGCATTAAATTTAACTAACACAC
The DNA here is from genome assembly GCA_007258455.2 of Sequoia sempervirens. Lineage (NCBI taxonomy): Eukaryota > Viridiplantae > Streptophyta > Pinopsida > Cupressales > Cupressaceae > Sequoia > Sequoia sempervirens. Next base: position 470,148,209 of record VDFB02058242.1, read on the forward strand.
ATGGCAATTTCAAGAAAATATCTACTAACCACTCAGGGATATTTTCTTCCTACTACTATCAAGAATTTATTCCATTTATCAGAATTAAAGAATTCAAAAATCAAATTTCTTTTCTTTTTATTTTAATTCATATTTAAAATTCTATATCCCACAAAAGCAATTAAAGAATAATTAATCTATTCACTCAAATAAAAGTAACTTTAATTAATCAATTAATTTATTTAATAAAATAACTTTAATCACAATGATTAAATTATTTAACCAAATAAACTAATTTAATTAATTAAATAAAATATAAAGCTTTTATTTACTTTATTTAAAATTAATTTAAATAAGCATTAAATGAAAAGAATATTAGTCTACACTAAATTCACAAAATAAACCTTATACAACAAATAATCAAGACAAACACAAACAAAACAACTAAAAATATTAGACCTAAACTGACGACATACTGTGACTAGGTTTGAGACTAAACAAGGAAAAACCTTGTTATACCTCCCAATCAACATTACCGTTGAGTCTGGACATGCTCAAACCTATGAAACTAGGTGGATTCAGTGTCATGTACCTACAATCTTGCAATCAAACATATAACATATATATATAATCCATGATTCAAACACATCGTGAGGAGAAGATTGCGGAAATCATAGGGCACCCACAAGCGAGTGATGCAACTCTGTTCTCCTCACCAATACATATCACAAAAAACTGACAAGAAAAATAACAATTAATCTGCCATGAACATATATATAGCAGTAACATCTGAAGTAAACATCTATGCTAACATAAAGCATGTCAGAAATAATTACCACCATACAATGTATCACCGCATCACAAAATAAATCCACCATCGCTCTAATTTCAATGATCAATACATCAAAACAAAGTACCAGGGTCTATCAAAGTGAAAATATGCTAATAGAAAACATAAGCAAAATGGAGGGGTATGACAATGGAAGAGAGAGAAAGGTGGACAGATGGGTGGATGGGTGAAGAAATGGACTCCTCTGGAAGTGAAAATATTTATTATGACAAGTGTGTACCTTAATTAGCTAGAAGGAGGGACACTAGTTCCACTTATTTCAATTGTAGGAAGCTCAGGTGTTGCATGTTGAGTGAATTGATATAGGTACTCCTCCTTGGAAGTTGGCTTGTGATATGTTACAATCTGAGGTGATGACCATTGATAAGCAACTTAAATCTAACTAGGTCAATAGTAATGATTTGTACAACACCATTAGGGAATACTTCAACAACCTCATATGGTCCTAACCACCTTGTCTGCAATTTTCCTACATTGTCCTGATACTTTGAGTCATAGAGCAAGGCCCAATCTACTGGTTTGAATTTCTTGTCCTTGATGAATTTGTCATGCCACTTGATTCTTTGATTTTGCACTACCTTTGTGTGATGTAGGGTTGCTCTTCTCATCTCATCCAAAGCATTTAGTTGCACGATTCTTTCTCTCTGTGCTTTAGAGATATTGATCCCTAAATCTACTATAGTCCTAAGAGTCTTGTGTTCAAATTCAATGGGCATCATGGCTGTCTTTCCATACAACTCTAATGGAGTGAAGGCCATAGTTGTTTTCTAGGTAGTTTTGTATGCTAAAAAAAAAAATGGTAATATATTTTCCCAATCCTTTTTGTGGATAGCTACTGTTTTGGTAATAATAGCTTCAATTTTTCTATTGGTTGTGCTTCAACTTGGCCATTGGCTTGGGGGTGATAAGGAGTAGAATTTATGTGTCTAATGTTGTACTCATTGACTAGTGTTCCAACAAGGGTTGATGTGAATTGGGCCCCTTGATTAGTCACTATCTCTCATGGAACTCCATACCTTGTGAAAATCTCCTCATCAAGAAATTTTGCAACCTTGTTATCTCATGCATGATTCATGGCTTTAACTTCTACCCATTTAGTCACATAATCAGTGCATACTAGGATATAGGACATACCATTTGATGGAGGGTCAATGGGTCTTACAAAATTCAATCCCCACTTGTCAAAGGGATTGATTACTACCTGAGGGTAAAGTGGCATCTCATCAGATTTCGTTTCCTTTCCCATTCTTTGGCATCTTTCACATTTTCTTGTATACTTTATTGCATCCTTGTGGAGTGTTGGCCAGTAATATCTCGTGTTTAAAATCCTCATTGTTGTCCTCTTGGCTGCAAAATATCCTCCACATAGTTCATTATGGCATGCATGCAAAATTTCATATGTCTCATCTTCTCTCACACATCTCCTCATGACATGGTCTAGTCCATATAAAACAAACATCCAACAATCCATGAGAAAGGAAAATATTTTTCAATGAGTGTCCTCTCTTTTGGAGAGAAGTGAGGAGGAACTCTACTTGTGACCATATAATTGGCTATGTTAGCACACTAGGGTGTTTGTACACTGATAAGGAATAAATGATCATCAGGAAAAGAGTAATTATGGCTTGATTATCCCCTGATGTAGTTAGCCTTGAAAGAAAATCTACAACAACACTGGCCTTTCCTAGTTTATCCACAATGGTTATGTCAAACTCCTGCATTAGCAATGACCATCTTTCTAGCCTACTAGAGATCAAAGGTTTACTCATGAGATACCTAATGGTTGCAAGATTAGTATGCATAAATATTTGGTAACCTATTATGTAATGCCCAAATTTTTTCAGAGAATAGATTACTGCTAGCATTTCTTTCTTTGTCACTATATACTTGAATTTAGCTCCCTATAAATTTTTGTTGACAAAATAAATGGAATTTTCAATAGCTCCTTCTTTTTGTCCTAAGACTGCTCCTATGGCATAAACTGATGCATCTGTATGGATGTGGAAATTAAGCTCTCAATTAGGTCCTTTGAGTACAGGAGCATGAGTCAAGGCTACCTTCAAATTAGAAAATTCCTTGTCACAATCTTTAGTCCACTGGAATTCAACATCTTTAGTGAGGAGGGTATACAATGGTGCTTCTATTTTGCTAAAATCCTTAATGAACCACCTAAAATAACATGTATGGCCCAAGAAACTCCTAACATCCTTTTGTTTTGTAGGTGTGGGAAAATTTGTGATCACCTCAATCTTTGCAAGATATACTTGAATTCCTTTGTGAGAGATGTAGTGTCCAAGAACTACACCTTCCTTCATCATCATGAAGCACTTTTCACTATTTAGAGAGAGATTGTTATCTTCACATCTCTATAAGACTTTCTTGAGATTCTCTAATGCTTCATTGAAATCAACACCATAGGTAGTGAAATCATCCATATAGATTTCCTTACAATCATGAGAAATGTCTAAAAAATATACTAATGGCTGCCCTATGAAAAGTTGTAGGTGCATTACATAAGCCAAATGGGAGTACTCAGTAGGCATATTTCCCCCATGGAAAGGTAAAATTTGTCTTCTCCTAGTCCTTTGGAGCAATTTGGATTTGGTTGTAGCCATTGAATCCATCTAGAAAAGAAAAGTATGGCTTTCCCACAAGTGAGTCCAAAACTAGATCTATGTAAGGTAAGGGAAAATGGTCATTTTTTGTGGTAGCATTAAGTTCCTTGTAATCAACACAAACTCACCATTTCCCTCCTTTTTAAGGCACAATCACTAATAGGGAGACCCTCTAGCTATCTGAAATGGGGTAGGTAAATCCTGCATCTAGCAACTTCTGCAATTCTCCTTTTATAATTTCTCTCGATGCAAGGTTAGTTCTTTTTTGTGGCTTCCTCACTAGGGTGCAATCATCTCTGATATAAATTTTGTGTGTGCAAAGTTTAGGATCCAAACCCTTCATATCATGATAATCCCACATAAATGCATGTTAATGGGTTCTTAATAAGTTTTCCAAGAGCAATTGATGTTCTTCACTTAGTTTTTTGTTAACATTCAAATAGTTCCCTTCTGACACCTGTACTTGTGTAGTTGACTCTATCATAGTTGCTTCATTATAACATGGTACCTTGAGTTCATATGGCAGCAATGTATGGGACATACCTATTTCTATAAGAATTCCATTTGTAGGATCAGTGGCTACAATAAGAGTGGTTGCAGGAAGAACATCTGCAGGAACTGTGGTTGCAGGAAGAGTAGGCAGAAGAGTCTTGACTAGAGTAGCAGAATGAGAAGATGATGCTTCATCCACTTCACAATGGTTCTGAATAATGTTAACCAATACTTCATCTTCATCTTGAAGCTATGTGAAGGAGCTTCTACCTAACATCATAAGTTGTGCCATAGAATTAACTTCCTCATCCTCTTCACCAACATGTGGCCACACGAGATCATCCTCATCATAGGATGGTTGAGTAGGAGGATAAAGAACAAAATTTTTGGTACTCTTCCCATCAGTAATGGTCATGTCTCTTGACTGACATCCAATATATGTATCTACAGTTTCTAACTATGGCCTTCCAAGAATAATGGGATACCTGCATATTGTAGCTTTAGGAGAAAGAATCATGAAGTCTGTTGGGTACTCCCAGGAGTCTAGAATCACCATAAGATCCTCAACTATACCATCAGGCTTAATAGTAGAACTATCAACAAGTTGTAGGATAGTAGGAGTAGATCTCATGCTTGCAAAATTTAGTTGTTGCATGATGTCCTTGGTCATTACATTTATTGTTTCCCCTAAATCAATCAGAGCATTCTTTATTTGAATCCCATTTATAATAACTGCTACCACAAGACTACCTAGGTCATTGTACTTAGGGATAGTCACTTTTCCAAGCATGATATCAACTAGCTATCCCACCACATGAACCATAGTGGGGTCTTTCTTCTTCCCACCTAGTTTCTTGAGGCATGCTTCTTTGATTGCCTTGCCATAGATTGGGACATCCATTATGGCCTAGAATAGAGAGATTTGGACACATATATGTTTCAGTTGATCAATGATGTCAAAATATGTATCCTCTTTTTCTTCCTTCTTATTGGCGACTTCCAATCTCTGAGGAAATGGTGGTTCTTGTTTAGTTTGCTTGGTTGGGACTGGTTGAGGATTTCTAGGTGCACTTGGTTGAGCTGGTAGCTGAGCAGGTTTAGGTGCATTTGAGTTTGAATTAGTAGGTGGAGGAATTAGAGTAGGTTGTTGGAGCTACGAAGGTGGTTGCATGTAACTAGTTTTTTGGGTAGGCCATTATTATCCTCCCCTCCATTGATTTTTTTGCTACCAATTTCCTGGAGGTGGCTATCAATGCCCTTGAAATTGCTACTGATTCCCTTGAGGTTGCTGCCACTAGAGTGGAGAGTTTTCATGATTGGTTCAAGCATTTGGAGGGTTACTCCAAGGCTATGGTGGATATCCTCCATAGCTAGATGGATGTGGGGGTTGCCATTCATTTCCAGATGAATAGGAATTGAAATATGGCCCAACATAAGAGAGTGGATCTAGTGGCATACCTTGTCTTGGAGCCCAAGGCCTCCTTTGTAGAACATAGTAGACTTGATATTCTTTAATTTGGATTGGCTTGAACTAAGGTGGAATCTACTTGCCTTCAATATTAGCTACCATATTGCATTTGTAGTCCTTCTTATTTTGTCTACAATGGGGGAAATACTCTGCCAACATTGCCTCTGCCTCCTCTTGCTTCTTCTTGGCCTAAAGTGAATCTAGTTGAGTAGCTAAATTGTTTATAATGTCTTGCTTGAAGACTTCTAGCAAATGAGTAATCTCCATTCTTGAAACTCCATTGGTAGATGGCTTGCCCATGGAAGATTGGTAAGCTCTCCCCTTCTTTGAGGCTACCCTAGAGTAGTTATGACATATTTTTTGATATCTTCCCAAGGAACTTGAGAGATATCTCCTCCTCCCATTAGGTCCAAGGCATCAGTGCAGCTATCATTTATTCCTCTTAGCAAAAACAAATTTTGTGAGTCTTCATTGAGTGTATGGTGTGGAGATTTTTGTACGAAAAACAAAAACCTTGCAATATAATCCTCCAGGCTCTCATCTTCCTTTTTGCTACATCCTAAAAATGTCACCTCCTCTCATGTCATTTCCCTTGCAATACTCCTTGTATTTCTCAAAGAATTTTTTCTTTGTGTCTTCCGAAGTTTCCACAGTATCACTGCCTAGGCTCATGAACCATCTTAATACAACTTCTTTCATAGTGGTACTAAATAGCTTAAGCCTATGGGCATTTGTGGTATATTCATAACTCCTACAAAGCATGTCAAACTCAAACAAGAAGGTATCAGAATCTTCTCTGACAAGTCCATAAAACTTGGGGAGTGTTGAAGTAGGGACTGCTTGATGTAGTTCTAAAGCAAAGGGGTTCTCAAGCTAATTTTGGTCCTCGAAGGAGACTTCAGAGCTAGTCATATTAGGGAATGCATCACCAATGGGGTGTGGATCTTCTTCTTCTTCTTCTTCTTCTTCTTCTTCTTCTTCTTCTTCTTCTTCTTCTTCTCTTGGCAGGTTCTAATATTCAACTAGCTGAAATGGATTAGGATTGTTAGGAGGGAATCTCCCATAAGCATCCCTTCTCCTTCCTCTATGCATGCAGTATCAGCTCACTATTAGCCAACTCACACAAAATAATTGGTAAGAAATAAGGGGTCGTTACTTCATAAATTAGGGGTATACTAAGAACAATTTTCAGAAATACTACAACAAGAAAAACTACCAATGACTCCCAAGAACTTCCTAGTTTGACACCATCCCCGACAACGATGCCAAAAATGTCAACCTCCTACAATGATTTAACAACTGGGCCTTTACAACCGTGATTCAGAGATTGGACATCTTACTTGAATGGCTATCTCAATCATCATGAAGGTGCATTTAACTTGTCAACCTAGGGACATGAAATTTAAATGGGTCAGTATAGTATGTGCACAAGGAACCCAAAGTAGCCATTTTCATTCTATAGCTAAGAAAGACACAATGTTAAAAGTAAATTGCTTGGAAAAGAATAAAATTAATGCTAATCATCAATCAACAACTACACCAACCTAAAATGTGTAACAGCGATAAAAATCTAAGCAAACAAATAGGACACTACTCTTTCTGCTTTGGCTGCAGGAACAGTCACAGAATTAAATTCTAGTGGCTATAGGAACATTCGATGCCAAATTCTTAAATAATTACTAAATAGAAAGTAATACTAAACTAATACTAAGCTAAAGGATTGATCACTCACCAAGTGGGCCCCCTTGGATAAGTATACTCTAAAACTAATGAAAAATCAGATGCTCAAACTTAGAACTTCATTTTATTCACTAGAATTCATAAGTGTAGAAGAATAGCATAGCTGTATTGCTAAAAAAAATAACAATGCAAGTACAATATCAGATCACGCATCCTCCTAAAAAGGAGCATCTGATCCTTATTTATACTATCAACTAAACAAGGTGGCGAACTCCATGAACTGGGAGGATGCCATTTAGGGAAAATAGAGAAAGTGGGGCAATGGTTATGCATGCATGGAATCCAGTCAGACATGCATGTCCAACAATAGATTTAGCATAGCAGTAATGTGCATGATTTCTCAACATCAATAAAGACCACTACAAGGTGGTTACATTCGGTTTGCATGGGGATTCTCCTATCGTACGTCAACCTCCTTTGACCTTTGAATGATTCCCTGGCTAGATGTTATGGTGCATGCCCAACTGGCGGTGTCTTCCTCAATTTAGCACCCTCAAATTATATCTGCATGGAAATTTTAGTATGCACAATAATTGCATATTTTTTACCACCTTAAAGAACATACATTAACCACATCCAAAATTAATATAGATAGTCCATATAACAAGCCATTATCATTAAAGGTTTGCAAAAATAAGATTAATCTCAATGACAATAGTTCTGAGAAAATATCATAAAAAGTATCAACACTTAACATCAAGGTCCATGATATCTTCAACAAATAAACCTTAAATTCTACCCAAAACTAGACCATAAACTAGGCTCATCACTCATTTATTTTAAAATATGTAATCCATCTTTCAACTCAATCTAATTTTGCAGATAAAAATTGGTACTAATTTCGAGTATTAATCCCCGTTCAATCATCTCTCTCTTTCATCTCTCTCTTTAATCAAATAAACTTCTCATTCCAAATAGGTTATTCCAATCCAATGGTTTCTTTCAAGAGTAAGGTAGTGATCAAGTGATTAATCAAGTAAAGATAATTGATGTGTTTTCATAGCATTACATCCTATTTTATCTTTCATACCATCTCTATGGCTTAATAGCTAAACATTATCATCCCCAGGTCTCTTAGCATAGTAAGCTATGGTGTCAAGTAACTTTATGACATGGATATATTTCATAATAGGTAGTATTACTACTTATATATAGAAATAATATTGTAATCTATATTTCCCATATTAGGTATATAGGAGTGTATAGACACTTTCTTCCAATCACGAGTATCCTAGATCTTCCCTTGCCAATACCATAGACAATGATCTTTCCCTATCATGATCAAATTATCTGCCTTTTCTAAAGCATCGATGTTAATATCGTTTGATCTTCCAATTAAATGATTATAAGGTATGGGATGTTAATAGGTCATAATCCTTGACCTTTCCATTTATCTTTCTCCCAAAAATCCCAATGCCTTTTCCTTTCTTATTAGTCAAAAAATGTATGACTTAATTGACATCATGACTTGTGAAGAATTCATTAGTTCTTCCAAATTGAAAGCATATCTACGTTTTTCATTGGGTGGGGTACTTAACCCCAGTAAATCCACTATATTCCTTCCCCACTTAGTGTTTCCACAACGTTTGATTATTTCAAAGTTGAATTCCTAGCAAACACTTTCTTCTTTTGAAAAGATTTTCCATTTTTTTGTTGTTGGATTTATTTTTCCTTTTCCTACCTCAATGGTATACTATGAATATACTTTTCCCAAAGTTAAATTCATCATTGATTTCTATTTCATAGATTCAATATTTTGGATTGTTTTAATAATAGATCTAATGAAAAATCAACAACTTAGAAGTTAAGAGACACACTAATATTCCCATTTTCTTTCCAATATCCTTTTTGGTGGAGGAATATCCATGCTCACAAGATTCTTTTGTTCATGAAATTTTTAGATTAGAACATTGTTTTCCTTACAACTTCTATTGATCTGACACATAGTTCCTTATTATATTCCATTTCCTTTTGGAACCTCTAAAAAAATGTTGATTTTCGTAGACATGTTGGCGAGTTTGTCTTATACTCCAACCAATCTATGTACTATCCAAACCTTTGGTCAAGTCAACTTGGTTTATTTTTATAGGTTTCTTTCCTACCTTTTCAAATGACTTTATCCAATGCTTGGAATCCCATTCTCTCATAATCTTTAGAAATACCAAAGTTGCTTGGTCTCTTTTTCTCATCTTAATCAAAACTCCAATAATCTCATTGATTTTGGTTGGTGGAACTATGCCCACATCATTGATTACTTCTTTCTAACCATTTCAATATTTTCCCTTTTCCTAGGTACTAACTCTTTTATTGCAAGATCTTATCCTTATACAAGAATTATATTTATTTCAAGAGTTCTCAAACCCTTGTGGATACCTCCTTCATTGACTTTCTACTTCAATCTAATTTATGTTGACATTGCATACAAAAAGATTCGTAGATTTTCACTAAATCCAATAATTCTTGACTCTTTACTACTATAGGTTGCTACTATTAAGCCTGGGTTATTTCATTTCTTCCCATCCCCTTAGAGTCATATAACTATTTCATAGGATAAAGGTATACACTGGTTATTCTTCCTAACCTTCCTACATAACCCGATTGCATAATCTTCCGCAATCCTAGGAAATATCATAAGTTGTTGGTTTAGGAGTTCCTACTCCAGGGACGAATCTTACCTAGTCCCAAATTTATACAACTTTCCAGTAATTCTCATCTTCTTTTTCACTTCCCTATGTTCTTTTCTCTTGTAGTTGTCGCACAAGAACTTTTCAACCATTATATTCTAATAATGTTTAAACATTGTTTCATAATGAGCTCATAGGTATTAGTGCTTGAACCTGGTAGATCTAATACCACATGTAACATGCCAACCCTTCAATGTAGTAAAAATTTCTAAATTTACACATTGTGAGTAAATAAATTAGGTAACAAGTCATTGCAATAAAATATTTCTTTCTTTTATTGAGAATATATGAGCAAGATGCCTTTTCATATGACAATAAAGATTATGTTTTACTACAATAGCTTCACAAGTTACAATAATACAAGAATACATACATAGCTCCAATGAGATTTAGAACAAATAGTTGTAAGATGGTCTAGGATCCTTCCTTTCAAATCTTGGTTCTTTTCTCACCTATTGTGGAGGAGAAACATCACTCGGGCATTTTTTCTTCAACGACAAACTCATAATGTAGTCCCTGGCACATCTATCATCTGATAGATGGCCCTTCCCTTTGACAAACATATTGGTAGAGTAATCGATAAGGACAACCAACTAAGCATAGTGTTGTGTCCTACATAAATAGAACTTGTAATCCCACAATCTCTTTCTAGAATGTAATGTTGGATCATGGTGAACTGACATTGTTAGTCTCGGTAGTCACACAATCTAGAGTGGAGTCTCAGACATTACACTACTTTGATCAAAGAGTTACATTTAGTATTTGTACTGAGAGTCATCTATCACATACACTACTCAAGTCCAATTTGATTTAAGGCTATCTTAAGCTATGCATAGGTATACCCTTTAATGGATAGTCCTTCATCCCAGATAACCTATCACTATATAATCTACTTGGAATAAACCTACTTAACTAGTAAGAGCACAAGCTAAGTATTTCCTTCAATGGATAGTCAATCATCCCAGAGATAACCTATATACTTGGAATAAACCTACTTATACACAAGTGCACAAACTGCCTCTCATACTAGATTATCTATCCTAGGAGTAAACACAAGTTTTCCTAGTTAAATCAATAGCTTAGCTAAGTGTACCATATGTGCCTTTCATGTTTAGTAAAGCCTAGTATATAACCTATGATAAACACCCATCTCCTACTATGGAGTAATTAAAAACACAATATGAAAACATCATAAAAAATTCAATTTCCTTTTCAAAATAATCTAATTTCTCTAATGCATATACTAGGAAAGACATCTCAACCATGCATGCAAGACACATCATTCAAAAGTAAAATAACAAAGAAGAAGAGATCCCCATGTCAGTTATCGCTTATCCAAACAAATGGAAACATTGCAACCTTTTCCATTGTAGCAAGCTTGATAAACAACTCCTCAAGAATGACACTATAACTCTCCCTCACAAGTTGATAGCTTACTCCTCTCAAAATATAGCTCTCCCAAAATATAACCTCCTCACAACTATATGAAATTACTTCCATTCACTCTCTCAATACAAAACAAAGTATGGCTGGAAAAATACAAAATTATGAATTGAAAAAGATGTATTATCTCATGGAGGAATGTGTCCCTCTCAAATGAAATGGTTCAACTATTTATAGAGCAACCAATCAACCTCAAAGCCTATAGTTTAGGCATGAAAAAGGATAGCAAGCTTCATGTAAAGCAACACATGAAACTCAACAATAAGGTGGTGATCAAATAAGCTCAAACTTAGCGAAACCTCCTATAGATCGACTTGTTTCCTTGACAACAATCCAAAGATTAATTCAAAATGCACATGGAGAATTTGAATTATACTCCAGGAAAGACATCAATAGAAAAATATTTCAAGAGGTGGTGCCAAATCCTCTATTCTATTATCAAGTTGGCACAGTTTTTGATGGTGAGAAAGAGTCAACAGTAAATTTGTAACACTTAGCACATATTGATTGAATTTAAGGAATGAGTCGATTAAAAATTTAAAGGCATTTAGACAAAGTTAAAGTTTCTCTTTATCATAGCATCAACCAAGTCAAGCTAACCATAGACAACAATAACAAATGAAATTCAATTTAATAAATTGCATGTCATTTGAAAGATAATTGGTTTACACTTAACAACCATAAGCTATTAAATCGTTTTCATTTGACATAGTCAATAATGACTATTATCGACCTCTTATTTCATTTTCTTTATTGACTACAAAATAGCCTTATAAATCGGCTTCAATTGAATAAGAGATTTGACCTCCAAGCCATACACATGCATTATTATAGCCAACTGATTATCATTGCTTGCTATTCGATATCAAAGAAAACATCATACTTCTCTTATATGGTTGCACTGACTTGGTGGTTTACTATGCATGTTACATATGCAAATGGCACCTTATACTATAATCAGCTTAAACACTAAGGCGTGGGCTAATCCTGCCTTCAAGGTTGCACCATGCATCTTTTTACTCCATAATATATATAATAGTATATATATATAATGGTGCTACCATTTTAACTACATATATTATTATATATACATGTATATAATAAGCATTAATTGATATGAAGTTCATATAATATATATAAATATGAGTATATTGTGTATATATCCCTTAGAAACAAGTTTATAAACCATTTAATGTATAGAAGCATATATCCACTTAATCCATATCCGTCAAGCAATCTGTATATACACATATATATATAGATATATGTATTTATATTTACACATAATAATAATAGTAAAGAGATAATATATATATACACATTCTTCTCAAGCATGAATTCCCTTGTTTTTATATATTTATACACAGACCTATATGCATACTAGTATATACATTTGTATGTATATATTATCAAGTATATATGCCCATACACCTACATATACCAATTTACAAGAATTATCTAATATTTATAATATTATACATATACGCATTCTTCTTCGTAAATAAGTAGGTACAAGGTGTGTAGATATATGTATATATTGAAAATGTGCAATTGATATTCCTATGCATATTATATAATCGTATGCTTGAGTTTCTATTTCAACATATATACCTACATACATCCGATGTATATGCTCAAGATTATCAACATAGATACACACATACATTCACAATGAAGGTCTCACTCATATCCAAAGAGACTCAACCAAACTACAAACAAACATACTAACATGAGGAAGGATTCACAAGCTCAAATAGATAAACATATTTCAAGCATGCATTTAGTAATAATCAAGACACTTACTAATGCAGACACATTTTGCTAAGGATTACTTACCTACTACCCACAAACTGACTCAACTCAATCATTCTAATGTGGTATGTGTTTATGCTCAAATAGTTTACATTGATAGTTATTTGACCAAGATCTTCTCTTGAGTGATACTTCCCCTCTATCTGGAGGAATAGAACACATACCTGCATCCACTAACACATGCACATGACAATCAATTGTTCACAACATATGCAGTATACATAAACATTTCCAAAGTTAGAATAATAATTTAATAATCATCCATTCACATATATGCAGTACTTCTCCATGAAATAACAACAATTGAGATAACATCAAATGAAATAACATCAAATGAGATAACATTCACATTAACAACATGGTATGAACACAATTTATTCATCTCCATAATTCACATTACATTCACATTTTATGCTACATAGTAATAGTAAATAGTAATTATACAATTGGGGTGTAACATACTTTCCCCCTTGTGAATCATCATCCCCGATAATCTATAGTACTTTAACACATAGATAAAGTCAACTAAAGTTTTACTTACTCTTCTCAAAATATGTAATATTTATAAAACATTCATCCTATGTAGAAACCTTATCCTCCCTAAACCTTGCTTCGAGTGCCCTCACTACCGCATAGGGAAAAATTGTATGCCTCACACATACTTACTCTCCCAAAGAGCTTATTGCATTATCATATATACACATCCTAGATACAATAGTAGCTATACATGACACTTAAAATATAGTGATTAGAAATTATTGGCCCATGAATTTATCCTTAGTATAATCAAAATAGATAGGGGATGTTAGTGCATTGTACAATACATTGTGGGTCCCATCCTTCCCCTTTGGTATTACCTTGACAATTACCAAATTTCCTTAAAAAGCCAGCTAGTGTTGCCTATTTGAGCCTAATGAACTATCAAGATTTAAGAAAACAAATTATTCTACAACTCTTCTAATAAAAAATTCTCCTTTAACCTTAGATTCTTAGCTTTTGAGACAACCTTAGGGATACAACTTAAGGAGATGTCCTCTAAATACTTACTTCTATTTGAAGATAGGGACTTTTAAAAATATTCTATCACCTTATTTCTAATTTCTACTTGGATTGTTATACATAGCCCCATTGAATTATTTTACTAGGAATATATTATTAGCCTTCTTTCTATTCTATGACAAATCTCATGAAATTTTTTTAGTATTTTTTTCCCTTGACAAACTACATTTTTACTCTGTTGTTTAATGTTAATACATTTCTTCTTTCTTTAACACTATCTTATGAAGAAACAAATCCTTTTCCAACTTGAAATAGATCATGTATTAAACCTTAAAGTTCTAAATTTTAATTATATGTTGTTTCTAGGTTACAGTAATTGCTTATTTCTCCTCAACTTTAGTTTCAACATTTTTAACTTCTAATGGACGAAAAAACATAGATTAACTATATGAGACTTTGTTTTCTTCCCACCAGTCTTCCACCATCATATAAAAATCTAGATTCTCTAGCACATGAATTAAAGCCTAAATGATGCACCTAGTATGCTACCTACAATCTTTGTCTCTAGCTAAATAGAATAGTGATTTGACCCTACCACTAGAAGAATAGAGAAAAGGAATCCTGGTGCACTCTTTCAATAACCAAGAAGATGACACCAATAACCTATGCATCCTTTCATCTATATAGCTAAATCCTTTTCTCATATTATTCAATGCATATACTCCTTTCTTATGCTTTATGTCAAACAAGTCAATCTCTTGCATAAAATCATCAAAATCCTTGGAAGTTCTAGATAGTTAGGCCATACCATCATATTTATCCTTAAAGGAGTAAATTGCATTTAAATCCACTCCCCAAAATAGTGATTATCTTTAACACTAGATATTTGGTACTTACCCTGATTCTATACACTCAACTTATGAATGAAAAAGTTGCACCTAAAAATATTTAAGAAAAAAATCAGCTGCATCCCCTAGGAGGTTGTGAAAGCAACTTAGTACATCCAAATCCCCCTAATGAAATAATATTAACCATCACTTTACTTGAGTTCCATAAAATCCCCAATTTACAAAATACTCCTTGAGAGTCAATCACCTCACTACACCATTTAATTCAATATTTATTGTCATTCCTTAAAAAAGTGTCTCTCAAGTATTTGTTTCTTGTAGAAAATGGATTGCAATTATTGGTGATTTTTTTAATCCATGTTTTTCCATTTCTTTAACCTTGTTTCCTCCGTTGAAATATTAAGAGTTTCATTGACAATGCATACTAAAGAGGTTCCCACCCAAAGCCTTGCCTCTTTTCATTTTCTTGTTTTAAAAACCTATTTGATGCTGCTCATGCATCCTTACATCCCATCTTTTCAAACTTATATTCATATATCCTCTACATTACCAAACATGGAATTTTGTAAACCCATAGATGAAGATGAAACACATGGAAATTTTAAAATGTCCACAAGGTAAGAAAAATATTGAACTAGAATGATTGTAGAAGTAATGCAAAAGAGAGAAACATATAGAGAGGTATAATAAGGATGTTAAACATTCAAGAGTGTGTTACAAAATTATAAAATCCAAATAAAAAATTGGCCATCTCCTTTTAGTAGTTTAATAGATAACAAAGAGGTAATTACTCACCTTAGAAAGTTTAACACCATGCAAAAATTATGGGACTCATAAGATTATTTTTACACTAATGTACATAGTATGCAAAGAGGGTGGCTAAAAGCCTGAAAGCTCCCATCTTCTCCACTCTGCTGGTAAATCTCAATACTGGTGAAAGAGAGTTCCCACTCATCTTCTACATTAAGTATCTGGAGAGTGTATTAGGCCCCATCTTTGGCTCAACATCTTTTCTACCCTCCTTACAGGTCTGTCTGTTGTTACGTGCAGCACCCAGTTCAACAGCAGACACTCTCTCTGCAAATTTCAATGTACTCATTGTCTCTGAATAGGATTCAATGTCTGGATTAAACTGTACAAACATGAGAGTCTTTGCTTGCCCTCCCAAGGAATCCTGAAGAATTTGAGTGAGCTTGCTGTTACGGTATGGCACATGAGCACTTTTATTAGCTAATGCCTGCATGACATCCCCAAGAGCAGAGAGAGATTGGTTAATGTGCACTGCTTCTTTAAGCCTATACCCACTGACCTCAGACTTGTTTATCCTCTCACTTCCAGCCAAATCAATCAAATGAAGACAACCTCTGAGAAGTTCTCCACACGACAAGTCTGTTCCTTCCACATAAACAGTCACAATACTATGAGATCTACTGCTGTATTCATTAAGGGCAGTGGCTCTTGCTGATCTGTTCTTCTCGCCCATTTTGATCAAATCTAAAGCATCTTCTCTGGACTCAACAGGAAACATGTTAGCATCAGGAACTCTTACACCATTGGCCTGAGATATGCTTCTTATTGCAAGATTCTTTAGGGACACATCTTTTGTTAGCAAATCATGAACTTGCTCGTTATATATTTCAATCATCTGCATTCCAATTGAATATCTAAATGAGCCTTTTCTGTTTTCAGAAATTTCGAAAAGGTCAGTCAGTGCCCTGCAATTAACTCCTGGGTCTTCCTTGGATCCAGTCATTGTATAGGTCTTTCCAGAACCAGTCTGACCATATGCAAACATGCATACATTGAACCCATCTAGAACAGCCCTGATCAGTGGCTTTGTGTCTCTGAATACTTCTTCTTGAGTTGCAGAGGGACCAAAAACTTTGTTGAAGGTAAACTTCTTTCTGGAATCTTTTGTTTGCTTATTGGGACTGGAAATCAACAACTCCCCATTTTCACAGGTATACTCAATTGTACTCTGTTTTTTACAAGGCCTCACTCTACAATACACTCGGATATTGCCTTTCAGATCTTGGACTTCATTGTACAACTGTCGGTTCTCTGCAACAAGCAGGGGATAGTTTGTTGCAACATTTCCCAACACATTAAGTTGTTCTTCCAACATTGAAATTTCTTCTTCAGTCGGCCGAGAGACAAATTTCATCTGATTAAGTGCTGGAACTTGGGCACTCAAGAACTTTCGGAAACAACAATCCCTGAGCCTGAAATTTTCCAATTGCACAGCAGAAATTGCTTCTAGCTCATTGTTCTTCCTTTCTTGTTGAGCCAGATCCTCTTGGGTTTCCTTTAATTTCTTCTGCAGATCTATCTCAACACCTTTTGCATGCAATTGCAATTGTTGCACTTGTTCATGAGCAGTCTTTTTAATAAATTCTATTTCAGCTTTCAGAGCCTGAATGGTACTCTGGCTCTCCATCGCCTCTTTTAGTACTCTATTTTGGCTTTCCTTTATATCCTTTTCAGTCTTCTTCATGGCTTCTAATTGTGCATTCAAATTCTTAATAGCCATTTCATTCTCTTCTTTCTCTTTCAACCGCCGACATTCTATATCCACTGTTTTCTTCTGCAACTTTGCTTCAACTTCCCTTTTCTGCAACTCCATTTCTTGCAGGAGTTTCTTTTCAGTCATTTTCATGGTATCTAATTCCAGATACAGGTCCTCCATGGCAGTCTCCTTCTCTTTTATTATCTGAAGCATATCTTGTTCCATTGTCTTCTTCTCTTCCAGCACTTGCGCTTTCTCCCTTTTGATCTTCTGCAACTCTACTTCAACTTTGCTACTAGTTGTTTTCAACACTTGTACTTCAGATTTCAAAAACTGGATAGAAGCTTGGCTGTCCTCAACTTCTTCTACTAGTCGAATCCTAGCTTGTTCCTCTACCTTTCTCTGTTCTTCCACCTGATATTTCTCCATCTCTGTTTTCTGTAGTTGGTCCGCAAGAAGCCTTATTTTTTCTGCATTGAATGAGATTGCTCGACACAATCTTACAGTTTCCTTCAATACCGTTCATGGTGGCAGCCCAAGTCGTTGGTAAAGCAATATGCTTACGAGCTTTAAGTAATTCAAAAGCTGTAAAATGTTGTTTGGAAGATTCAAAAGCTGTAACATGATGTTTGAAGGATAACAACCAAGAACTTAAATAGACCTTAATGGACATATTGTTGTAGTGGAGTGATAACAACGTTGGCCGACGTTGAGTCCAAAAGGAAAATATCTTCTGCAAATCCCCTCAGCTTAATTTTGGTTTTTTAACCAGAAATTTTGAATTTTGGCTGCCATTCCTTCAAACTAAATGTTATATAGCAGTTTCAGCAGGGATTTTATTAAACTTCAAGCATTTGACACGCATTCAAGACATTTTAGCTGGCAATCAATATTTTCATTTAAATCTCAAATCAAATCAGATTGTTGTATATATTTTAGATTCGCTTTTGGTTTACTGTGAAGCAGCAACTGTGGGGAGATATTGCTCTTGGATTGTTCAAGACAAAATGCAGATTCACCTTCGTTTGTTTGCAAAGGGTTCTTGAATGTCTTCCTTTCATTCTCTGAGGCAAAGGGTTCTTGAAGATTCCCTTGATCTTCAACTCATTAATGTTGCTTCTGGTTCAGATGCCATTCTCTGAGGCACATTAATCATGGCGAGTGGGATTGGTAGGGAAAACAGGGATGGGTACTGTATCAGAAAAAGGGGATATAGGTACAGGGATTGGTTGTGTGCAGGTTTAATGAATATGCGTACTATGTAGGGATATGTATCTGAAATTTTGTATCGATCTTAATGTGGTCTATCTGTTATGGTGAAGCCATCTATGTTTCGTGCTAATATTTATATAGTGAATTGAGCCGTTTAGTAGACAATTTTCTTAGTTCCAAGTTTTGTAAAGGAAATCTCTCAGCTCCTCGGCTTGGGTATCTGGCAGATTTGTTTTAAGGTATAAAGCAGTTATCTGATTTTGAAATTAAGATGTACATATTCGCTGTCAAATATAATTAAATCAGACAATCAAAAACGCCACGTTAGCAGTAAATACTCTACTATTTCTGAATGCATTGAAAATACCAGCTTGGGTGAGTCGGTTTCGTTTATTTGGGATGATTTTTCTTCAATATTAACATGCTTCGATTATTATTATTCTCTAAATTCTCTCTCTCAAATCACAATTGGCAGAGCACTCTATCAAGCAAGCATCCATTTAATATGCAATTGCAAGAACCTTGCTCTATTTAATTTCTTATTTTAATTAAGGGGTAAATTATGTAGGTTTTGGCATTGGTTATTGAATCTACTATGTAGTTTTGAGAGGTATTTTACTGTGTTATATAGTATTACAGTTTCATGCCATCATTTTATGATACATATTGTGTCTTCTGTAATACATTTATGTGTAATTTTTAGAAATCATCACGTGAATGGTGTTTGATTGCCTTGAAAATACCCCATGATCACGTGAAAATCAAACATCTAGATTGCAATGGAGATGTCTGGCATGGAGTACCAGTCTGTTATGAGGTTGTATAAAGTGAACTCATTAGAACCTCCAATTTGAATCCAAGGGATTTTCTTTAAATTATGATTTAAGGCAACTTACAAATAATGTTAAGTAGAAGATGAGTTTGAAAGAAAACATGCAAAGCTCTTTAAAGAGCAGATAACTGTTGGGTTAACTGAAGCCCAAATTAGCAAGTTGTTTTCTTATTTCGAAATGCTTTCTCTTTTTTTGTAATTACTTCTATTGGCGTGTGTGGCCAATTTAGAAGTTGTCTTTTCGAATGGATTTTTCCTTTAATTTGTTGAAGGCTGATTTATATATGCAAGCTGCTGGCTGAATGTAATTATTCAGAACTTTGTAATTAATAAGAGATAATCCCTGAGTGTGGACGTAGCCATCAAATTGATGGTGAACCACGATAAATCTGGTGTTCTTATTTTATGATTGTTTTAATCTTTTATTTCTGCAATTTCTTTTTCACTTTTATTCTACAATTATATTCAACAATAACATAGCACAATAAATGCACATACCTCCAAGGATAATCAAAATAAAACAAAACATAATCCTGAGAAAACAGAAGCGTGGAAAAGGGTATTCCACTTCTCTCTTGAAACAGTAGAAACAATATCTCCCAGAAATCAAATTTTCATACGAGCTACTGAAAATTCATAGCATTTGAAGTTTGCACCATTGTTAAATTTCTTCCTCCTTCCTTTAGTCCGCATCCTTGGGAGCTGCCATCCTCCTGGTGAAAGCCCATGGTGGCCTCCTTCTTCTGGTGAAAGCCCATACACTTTAAATACCATGTCCTGAGAAACATTTTCACTCACAAATATCTTGTCATACCACAGTTTAGCACACTCAACAAAATCCAGACTAGGAGAAAACAATCCTTTCGCCCTCACCCTCACCTCTTTTTGAGGAACTTTATAATCTCCAACTTTATAATACTGAAAGAAATACGAGCTCTCACGTTCAGATACAAGTGGATTGATTAGCTCAAAGTTTACAGATGCCCACAGCTTTGTGCAGGAATCATATACCTGTGCATGCCCTGAATATAAACTTATAACAAAAAACTTGCCATCTATAAAAGCAGAGCTACAGTTGTCTACATTTGTGGGCATGGGAGGAAGAAGGCTCCACTGGTCTTCCTCTATATTATAAACTTCTGCTTCAAGTACCCTTTTGTTATCTTTGTCTATTCCACCCGCAATGTAAATCAGTCCATTAATGGAGTCCAACGCACAGGAGAAACGCAGGCGACTCACAAGCATGTTGGTGCCTCGCTGCCATCTACAAGACCAAAAATTATAAACAAAAGTGGCTTCCTCGATGGCCATGTTATCAAGCCCCAAACCCATCAATATCAATCTATGACCGAAAGGAACACAGTGCGAGTGGCCATATCGATGGTAGTATGCTAATCCCAATTCGGTGGGGATAGGAGGGAGTCTTCCACAAGAATTGCTTGGAGAGTGGTAGATAATTAATTGGAAACAAGGAGTCTCAAATTTCTCAACTATAACCAACAAATCCTCTGCCTTCCCAAGCCTCTTTCTATCTGCATAGAACAAAGGATTGCTCATCACATTCCTCCAACTTCTGCAAACAGCTCTGATATTAAAAGAATATGTGCACGGCACCCTTAGCAAGCATTCTACAACAAGATCCTCTGGAAGCTCAGAAAACATCTCCATTACCCCTCTCTTCACTGCAATTCTCTTTGACACTCTTGATAATAGTAAGAAAGACTATTTTTCAATTAATGCCAGCAGCTAAGTAGGGATATTTACTGTCTTTAATTCAAAATAATAAGAGAGAACACCGCTTCCAATTCGTCAGCAATCCACTTTATCCACTGTGCTTTGAACTATCTAAAATTGGCCTAAATTTATAGGAAGTCGAATATCCTTACCATTTGCTTTCTTAATGGACTCAGTAAGTCTATTATTAGCTTTTCTTTTATTGCTTTTATTGCATGTAAGAGTTGACAAGAGTCTTAACTGGTCGGCGGGTGCATTCCTTTGAAAATAGTTTTTGCTTTTCTTGCTTTTATTGCATGTAAGATTTGCAACTGGTTGGGGGCTGCATTCTTTTGAAAATAGCTAGCGGTTACAATTTGAATTTAAAATGTTAGATTTTGTTTATTACCAGTTGTTCTTGAAACTTAACTGGGTGTGTGGGGGCCGACACAATTTCTGTAATCCCAAATACATATTATCATTTTTTCTTAATTATAAATATGGACTTTTGAGAATTACGGAATGGGTACCAAATGAATATAATTTGTTAGAATTTTACTTATTATTTGTGAAATTAATTATTATAGTTTTGAAAGCAAATAAAATGATCATTTACTTATTTTTAATGGGTAGATAAATTAACGGTGTACTAAATAAAGATATAGATATAAGAGTTAGAATGATAATATAATTATTTTAATCCTAAATTAATATATACAATCTATTAATTAAATATATTTAAATAAATATATCTACAATTTTAATAAATGTATTAATTTAAACTATTATAAATATATAAATAATTAGTTAAATATATTAAAATAGACATAAAACTATTTTATTTTATTTTAGAGATATTTTTTTTCTAAGAAGTTTTTTTATAATACATTTGTAGAATCATTATAAAAAGCTTGAATTTGACTTATTCTATTTTTTTCAATATTTTTTTCTTTTATTTTAAATTTATGTTTAAAAAAATCAAAATGAAAATAAAAATTATTTTATTTTGTTTTGTATATTTATATTTATTTTTATTATTAAATATTATTCTTATCATTAATATTAATAGTCTAACATGTAAATGATTATCAAATCTTTATAAGAATTTTCATTCAGAGATTTATGCTATTATACTCCATAGTAGGTATCCAACCATCAAAATGCACCATGTCTATTGATAGTTTGACATGGCATATGATCGGGAAGGTGCTGGCAAACATTATGGAATTTATTTTTACACCTACTAATTAAATTTTCTTGAAGGTTTGTAAAGCCTTCAAAAACATCCATTTTGTGCATATCTTGCAATCATGGCATTCCATGGGACCACATTTATTCAAGGCATTATGTCAAACAATTCACTGTCTTGCCTATGCTTCCATGTTTCTCCTTCATCAATCTCAACTTTTCTCTTCATCTCTATGCCTTAACTGATCATTTTTAATGCCATCCTGGCATTCTATTTCACTATTTTTTTCTATTCCCCCTACACATTATAATTTTTTTTTCTTGCAATAATTCATCTTTCTCTTTGAAGGGATCCTTTTTTCTATTTATTTTCCTACTATCAAGGTGTATATATTTACTACAATTTACTTATTGATCACATTTTGTATTGTGAGAAGGAACTTGCTTTCCAATATAATTGGTTATGCTATTTAGTAGCTGCAAGTGGTGGCTCACTCTAAATGGAAGTTTAAAACTCACTTTAAATGCTCTATTTTGTAAGACCCCTTCCTTCATATCATAGTCTCAACCATTGTAATTCTAAACTTATGCTACTCCACTATTTAGTTTATGTGTATGTCATTGATGTTTAGCAATGAGTGGGTGCAAATAATAAAGCAATATTTATGTTTAGCGT
Organism: Sequoia sempervirens; assembly: GCA_007258455.2. NCBI lineage: Eukaryota > Viridiplantae > Streptophyta > Pinopsida > Cupressales > Cupressaceae > Sequoia > Sequoia sempervirens. Next base: position 470,171,266 of record VDFB02058242.1, read on the forward strand.
ACATTAATGTGACCTATGAATAATTGCCTAAGACTTTTTCTACTTTTTGCATGATATGTTGAAATATATCTATGAAATTCTTAGAATTGTTACTAGAAAGAAACAAGTTGGTCCACACTATTTCTAAGTTGGTGCAACTTAGAGAGAAGAAAATTATTATGCAAAGAGTAATACATATGGGGTCTAGTTACGAGGCCATGTTATGTACCCATGTAAAGATGTAATATCTCACAAACAGAGAGAAGGATAAAACCCAGTGGGAAAATACCCCCCCCCCCCCATAAGAGAGACCATTCAACTCCCCATCAATGTTGAGTCTCCTATAATGAGGGTAGATGCTTGATATTTGAAGCAAAAATGATCCAAGACCATTTAACAACATTCCTAACCTTGCGAAGAAAAAAAATTAAGATAATATACATAGGACGTATTCCCTTTCTAAAAAAGAAGATGCATGAATTAGATGGATAATGAGTGATGTCTCTAAATAATGCACAAGTATCTCCATGTTGATGTTGAAAGTTATCCCACTCCAAGCATGCATTATAGGCCACATTATAGAAGAGGACTATCCAAAATCTCCTAGAAACAATTGTAGAACACAATTTAAATACAAATACCTCTTCTAAAAATAAAGAAGCCTCCTCCAAGTAATTTCTACAACAATCCTCACTCATGTCAAATTGTGAAAGATAATCATGTACAAAATGAACAAGAGGGTCAAAGTGTTCCCTCTCAACAACTAGAGAAGGATCATATCCATCAACGAGAATATGAATGAAATTAATAATGTATCCAAAATTTGAAATACATGAATCATAAAGAAAATCAATAATGTCTTTCAAGTACTCATCCTAGGTAGTCATTTCTGGAAGATGATGTATGTCCTATAACACTAAATCACAACGAGCTAAAACAATGGAAACACAAGCATCATTAGAAGCAATAATAGAGGAAGGAGATGGAATATCAACAAGTCTTGCGAGATCCTGAAAAATAATACCAAAATTCAAATGACCATACTGAATCTCCTCAAAATTTTCCACACATAATTCCTAAATGTGATTATTTTTTTAATCATTAGGAGAAAAATGTGAGGTGTAGACTCAAGATTTGTGGTTGCGAACAAAAAAATTAACCCTTCTACTTTTTCTAGGACCCTTTCATTATAATTCACTTAAATATCCTTCTTTTATCACTTACCTAGTCTTATTTAAAAGTGTCGTAAAAAAATATCATGCTTTTCTAGACTTGTCCTCACTAATTCAACCCTTTCTTATGTTTAAATGACTACTTAATACACTTTCTAACCATACTTAAGTGTATTTTTGAGGATATTCCCATTAAACCTTATTTATTGCACTTTAATTTCTAACACCCAATAAAATAAGCAATCAGGTGCTTGTCTTGCATAAGCACCACTCCAATCCCCTCACCAGAAGCATCACACTGAAGCTCAAAAGGCTTCATAAAATCTGGCAATGCCAACACTGGACATGTACTCATAAGCTCCTTGAACCTCACAAAACACTCCTGTGCCTCAGGAGTCCAAATGAATGCACCTTTTCTCAAAAAATCTGTCATAGTCATTGCATGGCATGAATAACCACTAAAAAATCTGTGATAGAAACCACATAACCCTAGAAATCCTCGCAGTTGTGTAAGGTTCTTAGGAGTAGGCCAATCTATGATAGCACAGATCTTCTCAGGATCCATCCGCACTCCCTCTATGTTGATAATATGGCCTAAGTATAACAACTCAATCATCCCCAAATCACACTTGGATTCCTTGGCATACAAGGACTCCCTATCCAAAATGTTGAGTACTATATCCAAATGAGCCAAGTGCTCTTGCCATGTCTTGCTATAGACCAATATATCATCAAAGAAGACAAGTACATACCTCCTCAACTATGAGTGGAAGACCCTGTTCATGGTGGAATGGAATGTCGTTAGAGCATTGGTTAGCCCAAATAGCATAACCACAAACTCAAGATGTCCACAATGACAGTGAAATGCGGTCTTCTCAACATCCTGATCACAAACTCTAATCTGATGATATCCTAATCTCAAGTCTATCTTCAAGAAATAACAGGCACCATGGAGCTCATCAATAAGCTCATCTATATGGGGTATGGGATATCTATTCTTAATAGTCCTCTTATTCAGGACCATGTAATCTATGTACATACGAAGAGTACCATCTTTCTTCTTCATTAGAACAACTGAAGAAGCAAATGGCAACTTACTCGGCCGAATGTGACCCATAGCAAGCATCTCCTTGATAGTCTTCTCTATCTCATCCTTAAGCCACATTGGGTGTCGGTAAGGAGTAATCATGATAGGCTTGGTGGCCTCCTCAAGCTCTATGATGTGCTCAATACCCCTATCTGGAGGTCTCTCTGGTGGAATGTCGCTGAAAACCTTCCCATGCTTAACTCTCAACTGCTAAATGTCAGGATGATACTCGGTCTTATGTTGTCCCTCCTGTGTAGGCATCAAAGTACACTTGGCAGCCCACTCAACCATGTCATGACGCATAAGTCTCTCCATCCATTGAAAGGAAATAGTTTTGATGTTACTGTCTCAGATGGCCTTTAGTATATGAGTCTTCCCATCCACCTCGAACCAGATCTCCATGTCTTTAAGGTGAAGTATAACTTCCTCAAGAGAATGAAACCACTTCATTCCAAAGACTATATCAATATCGCTCATATTTACCACATAATAATCAGCCTTGAATTCATAATTATTCAGGCGCAAAGGAAGATCCTTAATCATACGGTCACACTTGAGAGTGTAACCATCAGCCACCTTAACCCGAATGCCCTCAAACTCTTCAGTTATGAGCCCATGCCTCTCCACAAATCTGACATCAATAAAATTATGGGTGGCACCTGTGTCCAAAAGGGTGATAACCTTTTGACCAACCAAAACACCACGAAGTTTGAAAGATCCCTCCTACTGTATGCTAGCCAACCATGCCTCCTAGAACTAGATCTCCGACTCTGCCTCCACCTCAGGCTCTGAAGCCTCTGACTCTGACTCCTTAGAACTCTCCTCTTGTCTGGAATTTTTAGATTCTGACTCCTCATAATAAGCCCACATAACCCTATTGGCCTTACCCTTAGGCCACAAAGGACAATCATGTTTAGCATCATAGGGACCCTTGCAGTAGAAGTAAAGCTTATTTCTGCGCAAATCATTAAGAGTCTCATGATCCAAGGTTGTTGCTAATTTTCCCTTTGAATCACTCTTAAAATCAGATTTATCTCTATTTTTATTGAATCCCTTGTTGTCCTTAAATGAAGAAGTACTCCTTGAATTGAACTTGCTAGATGGAGCTACAAGTTCCATGTTGCATGCCTTCTTCATCACTTCCTATAGTGAAAGAGGATCAAATGCTTTGATCCAACCTCTCAATGGCTACAACAATCCCTCCATGAAGAGCACAACTAGATGCCTCTCTGATATGTTGGGAACCATCACGGATAACCGCTGGAAGTCTCCTATGTAGGCCTCCAAGCTACCAACCTGTCTCAACTAGGCCAAATCTCTAAAGTAAGTCTCAGGATCCTTCTTGTCGAACCGTCCCACCAATCTATCCATGAACTCTTGGTAAGTGGTGATATGGTCATGCTAAAGTGTCACCATCCCATGATGCCACTAGTCATAAGCTGCACCCTCAAGATGCAAAGTAGCATATCTAATAGCATCCTACTCATCCATGGGATGCAATGTAAGGAAGGTATCCAGCTTATTGATCCAAGCCTATGACGTAACCTTACCACTGCCATCAACACATAGCTCAAGTGAGCTTGTTTGTGGCATGCTTCAGGTCACTATTCTGATGTCTAGGCCTCCTATCCTGCCTGTTCCTGTAATGCTCTCTCCTATGTGTGAGAAACCTATCAAAAGTAAGTCTCTCTCTGACCTCTTGGGTCAATAACTCCCACCCATCATTTACTTCCATAAGAGAATCAACAAACACTCCCTTAGGCTCCTCATCTGCAATAGCTCCATCAGGCTCCTGTCTCACAAAAGTAGAGTGGGTAGGCCTATCTGTTGTCCATAAAATAGTCCTGGGTATCCTCTATGAGCATGCATCACTCTTGTCCTCATCATGAACTGGTGACGGTCTCCTAGGTGTACCCATCCTCTGTATAACCATGGTCAACTATTGTAATACATCAACTACCTATTGTCGACCTATCCGTAAATCTTTAAGAGTCTGTCTAACTTCTGCATCTTCATCCCAAGGATCTCAAGGAATCTCTGTTCTATCACCCATGCCTGTATCCTGTACAAATGATCCAGAAGAAGAACTAGAATGAACACCTATCAAACCTGTAGCTGTCTCACCTACCAGAATAAGTGGTGGCTGCCAAGTTTTCTTATTTTCCCTTTGATAATATCTCTTTTCTCTATCACTCTGGTGCATGAAAAAAATAGTTTTCAAACCCCACAAGGATGGTAGGAAACTGCTCTAATACCACTGTAAGAGACCAGGTGACTCTCAACCCGACCGCTGACTGAGAATGCAAGTTTTTGTTTGTTTTGTTTTTTTTTTTTAATTTTTTGTGGTTTTTTTGTAAATAAAGAAATGGTGCAATTTTTTCAAATAAATGCTTCTAAAAATCTTAATAAATACAAGGATGTAATTACTAAAACAAATAGACTTCTGAATTGGTAGCACATGGATTTATTGTTCTTTCTAAATGATTACAATGATGAATATCAAACATGCAGAAAAAAAAGCAAAGCAATATTTAATATTTGAAAACCTGATTGCAGCCACCTGTAGGAAGCATGGAATGGTACGAAGAATCCAAAGGACAGTCTTTTCCCAACAAATTTGGATTGCAAATGCTATTAGAGACCTAGGCGCCCAAGCTGGAGAAGTCAGAATGCAAAAAGGAAAGGCGATTTGCCTGTGATGAGAAGTATGACCTTGCTGCTCTAGAAAGTATGGCCTGTACCAGCAATTAATGAATTTGTACTACCTTGGAAAGAGTTCCAGTTGCTGGATAAACCATTACCAATGAAGAATATTCTCTTCTTTGATAAAAAATCAAATCAAGCTCTATGTTTAAATTTCACAATATGCTCTGTAATAAGTTCTGAATGAAGCTATTCAACTGATAGGAAATCAATCAACTGATATTACACAACCTCTGAACTACAATACACTGAAGATGGCTCGTTCTCCAATGCAGTAGAAAACTAAAACCCTTGGCTTCATTCTCTGAAGAAGAAATTGGCTAAAATCAATTCTCATATGGATAATGATCAATTTCTTCCAAAGAAACCTTATATTTCATCAAGCAAGTCGATTTCCTTCAAAAAGCATTATTTAAATAAACTTTGAATTTCACTTTTAATTTTCCAATGGTTTGGATGCCCATTTTATTATAATAATTAATTGAAATATGGCCCCTTCTTCATGATGGTTGAGCCCTTCATTAAGTCATTTAAGTTATAACATAAATTTACATTATAACTTAATAATATAAGCTTCAATTAAATTAATATTTATTTTGGAAAATAAATATTAATATCTCTCTCAATATAAGTCCAAATGACAAGCCGTTTTAAGCTGGATGACGAGTGACTGACTCTGCATATGACCAGACCATACTGCTAAAAATAGCAGGGGTGCTCCACTGAGTGTCTCCACTTACTAAAAATAGTAAGTCAAGCAAATGATGTCCAAAAGACCCCAAAAAAAAGCCAAACTGAATAATTCTAACAACTAAAGCCAAGCCATGCCTCAACAAGACCCTCTATCCTACATATTAGCCTACGAGGGCCACATAATAGGCTAATCTCAAGTACTGAGAGATGTCAACTCGAAGGGGACATTATAGTACATTCCCTATTTTGATCTGAAACTAATTAGATTTTGTTTCCATGTGAATCTACTTTCATTTTCTTCAAGTCTCATCAAATTTCATTAAGATTTGCATAAGTTATGACCATTTTTGTGAGGGCAGGTCTGAACCCTACCTAGGGTTTTCAGTTTTGGGTAAAATGCAATAACTTTCTTTTCAACTGTTGGATCTTCATAAAAATTGGAGGAAAAGTCTGTAATTATGTTATCTTCAATCTCACCAAAGTGATTGGCTTCATTTTTTTTTTTGTGAAATTTATTAATGATAGTTTATTGCATTAAATTGTGGGCTGCCATGGCAATGTTTCCAATGTGATCTAGAATGCACTTAATCATTGTCTGAGATGAATCAGTTTATGAAAGTTTTCAAGTGAATAAAGTTTGTTGCATTTTTGTTATTGTTGATGATTTATCAGTTGTGTTATTGCAAATTAATCCAAGAATTTATAAGAGCAATAATTTTGTATCATTGCTTTGAATGATTGGTTGAGTTGAATTATGATCCTCCTAGATCAAGTTCATAGATATTTTGGTTGATAGATGATACTAATGTTGCACCATATGAGGATTGTTGTACACTAATAGGATCAAGTGACCTACACTCTTTCCTTCACTCATATGCAGGTTCATGGAGTATCAATACATGGAAGATGGCATGCTTTTGTTCTTCATGTACAATGCAAACTTGGAATGATTGTGAGTCAAAGGAGTGGGTTGAGAAATGGTTGAAAAGTTATCTTAGCCCACTTCACACCTATCATCCTCCGACGACATTGGAACTAACACAGATGAATTCATCGGTTGACTTTGACCACATATCAAATCTAGTTCAATAATATATCTACTTGCTTAGTTTTTGAAATTACTATTGTTATCTTACTTTGTAGTGTATTCATAATGTTGAATAATTTCAAGAGATTTTCTACACATATCAATACAGGTCATGTTTATGCAGTTATTGCAAATGAAGAAAATGAAGAGGGAATGCACTATTACTTGTGTTGTTGTGTTGAGGTCAAAAATAAATTGGAGGCCCTAGTTATAGATGGAGAAAAACTCAAATACCCTATAGGCTCAGTTGTTGTTACTAGAACGTGGCTTAGAAAGTACCCACATAAGAGTTAAATATTGGTGTTGTTTCAGGACTTTGACATGCATTGTAAGATTCTTCATTACTCGAACCTTTTCATGGCATCCAATGTTCATTTGACCAAATATGGGGGTAGACCTTTGAACAAGACCTTGTGGAAAGTCCATGAGTTAGACCATGAGGCAATACTTGACACAATAAAGAGTAGAGTAGACCCAGATGGTTCATTGGATTAATTTGTAAGTATGCAAATTGGTTCTTATTAATTTATACTTGTATGCACATTAATTTGTACAAATCTCAATTATGATTTTAAGCTATTATAAAAGTGCATGCGAATCTTGGTGAGGGAATTTCAATTTATTCATTTGAAGTTAACCTTATCATGAGCACCTATGATGTAGAGATTATAAGAGCATCTTAAATTTCAAGTTATTCTATTCATGAGAGGTGTTGTGTGCAATAGGTATCTTGAAACTCCCAATGAAGATGTATGACTAGGAGTGACTAAGTTAAGACACTAGCATGCCTATCCTCAATGGAAGCGTCAAGATTTATGCCTTATTGTTCCCGAGTTGGAACCAAATGGCATGGATTTGTTTTCTATAAGTGTCTTCCATCTATTTTCATTTCATTTCCATTTTGGATGGTCTTTCTTTTTCTTCTTTTACTTTGCATATTTGTAAGTAAACTACTAAAAAATGATTGGTCTCTCCTTGAAAAAAATGTTGATTTACGAGCCATCAAAGAGAATCTCGGGCAAAAGAGCAATGTAACATCCTTATTTTGATGATCTTGACAAATCTCATTTTTATTTGAAGCCATTATAAAAGAGCGTGTGAAGCTTAGCGAGAGAATATCAAGTTATTCATTTGAAGTTAACCTCATCATGAGCACCTATGATGTAGAAATTATAAGAGGATCTTCAATGTATGAGTGGCATTGTAAAGATGCATTGTGAAGATGATAGATTACCTAAGGCATTATTCCTACAAATTACAAGCACTTGGGTTTCAAAATGGTGTATGAAACATATTGAATGGTGTAGCACAAAAAAAATAATTAGGAAAACCAAATAAATCTCATTTTATTGTAAACATCATATTATTAATATAGTGAGTAATAACAATGCGATGGTTACTAATCATTCTTTTCTTTTTATTCTTTCCTATTATGACACTTTTCCAATTGATCAACTTTATTATAAAACTTCATTTATTAAAAAATCAACTTAATGATTATATATCAATATCAATATAGCATACAGTCTATTGAAATAAGCACTTGTAATGAGATTTACTCAAATATTGAAATTTATTGCTGCCCTCAAACATTTGTAATTCAAACAACGCAATCCCTTAATAGTCCAAATTACAAAAGGGCAACAATCTTTGATGGCTTGTTACTCAAATACTGTGTTAGTTATAGCATTTTTTCTAAGGAATTGGGATCATATAGGGAACCTCTACAATAACCTCTCTCAATTTTTGTTATCTCAGAGTCAGTTTTCCGTGGTGTCCAATTTTGACTTGATGGAAAAAGTGTCAATTGCAAGCAATGTAAAGTTGCAAAGTAGTGCAACTTTCATTTTACAACTTGTGTGACCAAACAAACTATTCCAAAATGTCTGAATGGGTATTTTTACCCTAGGAATGGTCCTCTTTCACACCCAAACATGCGGAATCGCTCTGAGCTATGTTCAATCTGATCGATCCCTTAAGAGTCCAAAGTGCAAAAGGGCAACAATTTTTGACGAGATATTACTCAAAAACCCTGATGCTTGTGAACTCTTCATATGAACCTATGAGATCAAATTGGGCCCCTATACAATAACCTCTCTCGGATTTTGTTATCTCAGTGTGGTTTTCCCATGGTGTCTTGTTTTCACTTGATGGAAAAACTGTCAAATGCAAGCAGTGTATTGCAAAGTGATGCAACTTTTGTTTTGCAAGTTGTGTGACCAAAAAAGTTGTTCCAACGCATCCGAATGGGTAGATTTATGTTAGGCATGGTACTCTTTTACATCCAAACACTTGGAATTTCTTTGAGCTATGTTCAATCGGCTTGATCCCTTAAGGGTCCAAAGTGTAAAAGGGTAGCAATGTTTGACAGGATATTACTCAAAAAATGTGGTGCTTTCAAACTCTCCATCTAAGCCTACAGAATTGTGTTGTGCCACTTTACAATAACCTCTCTCATTTTTTGTTATCTCAGAGTGGTTTTCCCATGGTGTCTACATTTCACTTGATGGAAAAAGTGTCAAATGCAAGCAGTGCAAAGTTGCAAAATGGTGCAACTTTCATTTTGCAACTTATGTGACCAAACAGACTATTCCAATGCATCCATATAGGTTGGTTTATGCTAGGCATGGTCTTATTTTTCATCCAAACACGTAGAATCACTCCGAGCTACATTCAACCGGCAGAATCCCTTAAGAGTCCAAAGTGCAAACTGGCTGCAATCTTCAATGGTTGTTACTCAAGCACCGTGATGCTTAGAAACTTCCCATCTGAGCCTATGGGATTGTGTTGGGCCCCTATACAATAACCTCTCTTGGTTTTTTCTATTTCGAAGGTGTTTTTCCGTGGTGGAAAATTTTCACTTGGGGAAAAAATTGTCAAATGCAAGTAGTTGAAAGTTGCAAGGTGGTGCAACTTTCATTTTGTAACTCGTATGACCAAATGAACTATTCCAACACATCTTGGTGGGTACGTTTATACTAGGAATGGTCCTCTTTCATACCTAAACATGCTGAATCACTCTGAGCTACATTCAACTGGTAGAATCCCTTAAGAGTCCAAAGCACAAAATGACTGCAAACTTCAGCATGTTGTTACTTAAATACCATGACGCTTCAAAAAATTTTGTCTAATCCTTTGGGATCACGTTAGGCCCCTCTATAATAACATCTCTTGGTTTTCACTATCTTAGAGGTGTTTTCCTGTGGTGGTGAATTTTCGCTTGGGGAAAAAGTTGTCAAATGCAAGTAGTTGAAAGTTGCAAAGTGGTGCAACTTTTATTTTATAACTTGTGTGACCAAAAGAACTATTCCAATGCATCTAGGTGGGTATGTTTATGCTAGGCATGGTC